>JARLTB010000194.1:4510000-4985000 GCA_030141615.1 Unio pictorum
ATCAGATCCATATTACGCGACAGCAGATCTGGGTCTGTGTAGTTTACAGTTGTACTTGACTTATATTTCAGTACATACGGTACATTTACTCCGAATATGAATTGCCACTGCTTTCTTATCCATTCTTTAACATCCGTTTGTTTTCTGATGAAACGCGTTGTTTTTCCATTAGTTTTCCAATTTAGCAGCAAAAGAATTAACTATTGAAAGCAGTATCTGGACATTGAGTCAAAAGAAGGCTCGGTACTGACATTTCTGAAAGGAAATCATAGACATATGTGAGAATGATTATTTATATTTATTAGAAAATACTGAAATATTCCAATAGGAAGTTGTTATGTATCGTTTAGTAACATTGTTTCATTATTTTTTTGTATTTTTGTTTTCTTCGAAAGAACTTTTTTTTTAAAAAAAATTTAAAAATCTTTTGCTAAAAGTTATATGTTCTGAATGAGTTTCAATTACGAAGACAAGTACGTACACGTGCATTACTTCCAATACCTTTATTATGTTTGGAACACAACAATAAAAAAATGTTACAAGTTCCTATTTTTCATGCGCATGCGTATGTTCTGTGTTATAACAGTTTTCAATTACCTGCAATCTTCAGGAATGTCATTATATATATATATATATATATATATATATATATATATATATATATATATATATATATATATATATATATATATATATATATGTATGTATGTATGTCTTTGTGCTTAATTGAGTTATGTACTTTGATCGACGAATTCAATTTTTAATCAAATTACATTTTCCAGCTTTTGTCCATTATGGTTCGCAAAAAAACGACTAAATGTTTTGTAATTGGTTTGATTCCTCAAATGTTTTGTCTGTTTCTACGCCTGTACAGGACAAAAATCAAAATTGTATATTCAGATATTAAAGACTGATGGCTCGTAGTAGGAGTTTTACAGCAAGACACCAACTAGGTTATTTAGTACAAGGGCACGTGGAGTAAAGTGTTTTGCCCAAAACGGTAGCTGACCCATGCTGATGTAATGGTTGGATTTGACCCGCACCCTTTTGGTCACGACACCAGCACTCTAACCACTGAACCGCAGCGGTTCCTACCTCCACTTCTCTGTTTTTACGAGATTCAAGAGGTCGTCTCCAGTCCAGTTCCCGGAAATCATAATAATAACAGATGCAGTATAATCACGCTTATAGTAAATTGATATAAATAATATAAATATTATTACTATCTAAGGAACAGGGCTGACTGTACTTATTAATGCGTTATTAACCACATTATTTTATGTTCTATAATAAAGAAACCGTTTTGCTGTCTTTGATATTTTTATTCCAAGTTTTAATGCATACGTTAACGAGACCAAAATTGTCGATTTTCTAAACGTTTTTAAAAACGAGTTTTCGAGAAACAATTTTTTTTAATAGTTTAGTATAATGCAAAGTTACTTCATATTTTTGTATTGGCATCACTTTAAAAAGATCCTCTATTTTGTGCAACATACAATGTTTCGGGTAGTAACTTTCTCATCTAATGGAAAATGTTTATGACGTAATGACTGATTTTTCTCTGCCTTCTATATATCAGTGTATTTGTGAATATTTATGACGTAATGATTGATTTATCTCTACCTTGTATATATCAGTGTATTTGTGAATATTTATGACGTAATTTCTGATTTATCTTTACCTTCTAAATATCAGTGTATTTGTGAATATTTATGACGTAATGACTAATTTTTCTCTTCGTTTTTACATCGTATGCAGGCACGATATATGCACTTTACTGATCTATATTAGGTCTATTTTCCATTACATTGTCGTCTTCTTTAAATAATAATAATAATAATAATAATAATAATAATAATAATAATAATAATAATAATAATAATAATAATAATAATAATAATAAGAAGAAGAAGAAGAAGAAGAAGAAGAAGAAACTAAAAACAAAATCAACAACAACAAGACGGTAATAGTTCTTAGCGCTGACAAAAGGAAAATTAAGAAACATCAAAGTTCTTGGCGTTATTGTGTGTGTGTGGGGGTGGGGGAATTTCCAAACTGTTCATAACCTTTGATTCTGAGATAGCCATTTAATTTCGTTAGTGACTGTGTGATGAAGAAGAAGAAGAAGAAGAAGAAGAAGAAGAAGAAGAAGAAGAAGAAGAAGAAGAAGAAGAAGAAACTAAAAACAAAATCAACAACAACAAGACGGTAATAGTTCTTAGCGCTGACAAAAGGAAAATTAAGAAACATCAAAGTTCTTGGCGTTATTGTGTGGGGGTGGGGGTGGGGGGTGGGGGAATTTCCAAACTGTTCATAACCTTTGATTCTGGGATAGCCATTTAATTTCGTTAGTGACTGTGTGATGTAAGCCCTGTTAAATCAGATAACTCATTGGGGGGGGGGGGGACCGGCTACAAGTTTTACACTGACCCTATCGTGATTTGACTGATCATCGACGTTAATATCGGTTCCATTGTCTCCACATTGGTCCACGTGTATCGCATGTCGCACCTGTTTCAAGTCATCCATCAAAGTATAGTGAGAGTGACAGAGACGTTAATACGTATTTCAGTATTCAAGTAAAGATTACATATTCTAAGTTGAACATACCATTTTTACAAATTATTTGAAAATAGCCATTACATTATGTAATCGAAGAAATTTATCGTGTGACTGACTGTATGTAATTGAATGAAAACAAGGTAGCATAAACTTTAGAAGTGATAAACAACGGATGAAACAAAAATAGTTTTAACATTTTTGTTCTTCTTCAAAACTTGTACAGAGATTGGTCATTACTTGTAGAGTAATTGTATGAAATGTTAGTTTTGTACGACAAAGGGTTCATCCAGCCATTTTAATTGAATTTTTAAGGGGTGGGTGGGTAGCGCTATCATACACTTGGGGTGAGGGAGGATGAAACGGCCACGATAAGTGAGAATACTTTCGTTTCTTAAAGTGTCCATTCCTTAGCTTTAATGTGTCTACTCAATACTCCTCTTTTTTGTTTTCAATACTCAATCTTCTTGACTCGGTACACGCTTTGTTCTGCTCAATACTCGTGTGATCTTCACCAGGTACTCACGTTCATCAAATCGCAAGCGGAATGAAAATAAACCTCCTCCTTGATATACTTTGTTTACATATTTTTTTTTTAATGCCAATTCTAAATAGTTGCAAATTGAAAGTGCAATAATTTTCCCTGTATGTTGTCTGGGATGAGATCGTTCGCTGTTAAGAAAGAAATCTCGGAATATTTAAGAAACTTTGAGTCGTGTAAAAACAGTACATTTTATGTTTAATTGCTGTTTGGAATTTACCAGGGTTTAATGTCCTCAAGGTTGAAGTGGAAGTTTACTTTGCTGACCTTTGTGACCCGAAGTTAATACCTGCGCAACCGAGGTACACTCGTGGAAATGTTTCCTTTCAAAAACCATTTGGCGAATGAGACGTCAAGGTCAGTTCGTAAGAGTTCTGCCGCACTTTGCAGTCCAGGCCAGAACTGTCAGAAAACGCCGTTAACACGTGTCAGCTATATAGGCTATTAGTACATCAGTGTTTTATAGAATGTGTCATGTTTTGGCGAAAATTTTAATTAAACACGAAAACACAGTAGGAGCTTTCCACTGTCCACTGATCTTTCTTAAATTCCAATTTCACACCAACTAACACTTAATTAAACAATATATATTTAGTACTGTCGAGATAGAAAAAAATTTGATTTTTATTATACCGTCAGATCTGATTTGAAACAAAAGTACTTTTACAAGAGTTTCCTTATTTGAGGAATTCTGTTTTAATGAATACATTATTTTCTAAATTAAAAAGAATTTGATTTTACATACATTTAATTTCAGGGAATGCCGATACTATTTTTAAAAATTAAATTCTTTGTTTTGGGTTTTATTTCGGTGGGTACCTTTTGAAATTAGAAAATCTGTATTTTCAGTGATGACAGAGATATCCAGTGGTCAGAATTGTATCTTTAAATCTCTGTGTGCCTATGGTATTTGTTTTAATTCTTGCATTAATGATAAATGGAACAATTTGCCAGTTTTATATACGTTTCACCATTACAGTAAGAGAGGCTTTTATGAGCTGTATATGCATATTGATACATAAAACAGCTGTGCTTTTCATACATAAATTACATATGGCAGTATCTATCTATCTATCTATCTATCTATCTATCTATCTATCTATCTGTCTGTCTGTCTGTCTGTCTGTCTGTCTGTCTGTCTATCTATCTATCTATCTATCTATCTATCTATCTATCTATCTATCTATCTATCTATCTATCTATCTATCTATCTATCTATCTATCTATCGATGGATGGATCGATCGATCGATCGATGAGAACTAAAGACCAGAGGTCTCAACCTGCAGACCGCCCCCGCAACAGCAGCCGATGGACCAAAATGGTGCTACCTTGATGTCGCCTCAATATATATATATATATATATATATATATATATATATATATATATATATATATATATATATATATATATATATATATATATATATATATATATATATATATATTTAATTGTAAACAAGTCACCATGGTGACTGAAATAAAGAATTTTCGTCTTACTTTTCTGTTTACAATGAAAACTGTAAAAATATTTCTATATCAAATAAGCCAAACTATAACAATTATACCTCTAACAAGCACAGGAAAATGAAAAAATAATACAATTAGGCCTCTATTAATTTCAGGGATCTGATTAAAAATATAGCAATCAGACCTCTACAAATCTCAGGGACCTTACTGAAATATATTAATCAGACCTCTACAAATC
Organism: Unio pictorum; assembly: GCA_030141615.1. Lineage (NCBI taxonomy): Eukaryota > Metazoa > Mollusca > Bivalvia > Unionida > Unionidae > Unio > Unio pictorum. The sequence continues at coordinate 4,514,807 of JARLTB010000194.1, forward strand.
ACATGGCTCTGATTAAAACTATATCAATTAGGGCCCTACAAATCTCGTGGATCTGATTAAAAATATAACAATTAGGCCTCTCCAAATCTCATGGATCTGATTTAAAAAAAACAATCAGACCTCTACAAATCTCATGGATCTGATTAAAAATATAACAATTCGGCCTCTACAAATCTCAGGAATCTTAAAAAGAATATAAGAAAATCACACCTCTACAAATCTCTGGGATTTGCTTAAATATATAACAATTAGGGCTCTACAAATCACAGAAATCTTATTAAATATAAAACGGTTAGGCTTCTACAAATCTCATGGATCTGATTAAAAATGTGACAATTAGGCCTCTACAAATCTCATGAATTTGATTAAAAATATAACAATTAGGCCTCTACAAATCTCAGGGATCTGATTAAAAATATAAAAATCAGACCTCTACAAACCTCATGGATCTGATTAAATATAATAATCACACCTCTACAAATCTCAGGAATCTGATTAAATATATAACAATTCGGTCTCTACATATTCCATGAATCGGATTAAATATGACAATCAGTCTTATAAAAATTATTCATTTTAATTCAACATGATTGTTCATTATTATTTAATATTCTAAGTTCGTTTCAACTTTTCTTTCTAGTGAGAATTAATTACTTTAAATTTCAGCCGTTATTTTCCAATTATTTCCAGAACTTGCAGTGGAAAACAATTCGCAATATATTCTATTGATACTGATGTAATGACTATTGCAGAATTAAATTCACTATTATATCATTAGATTCACTAGTAAATCTTTAAAGTCATTATTTCATCATTAAATACACCATTTATTGCATATATATATATATATATATATATATATATATATATATATATATATATATATATATATATATATATATATATATATATATATATATATATATATGTATATATATATGTGTGTGTGTGTGTGTGTGTGTGTGTGTGCTATTGATACTGATGTAATGACTATTGTAGAATTAAATTCACTATTACATCATTAAATTCGCTAGTACATCATTAAATTCACTAGTACATCATTTAATTCACTATTTATTTCATATTTATGCTATCCTCTATTCACTAATACATCATTAGTAAATCATTAAATTCACTAGTACATCATTTAATTCACTATTTATTTCATATTTATGCTATCCTCTATTCACTAATACATCATTAGTACATCATTAAATTCACTAGTACATCATTTAATTCACTATTTATTTCATATTTATGCTATCCTTTATTCACTAATACATCATTAGTACATCATTAAATTCACTAGTACATCATTTAATTCACTATTTATTGCATATCATTAAATTATCCTTCTGTTGAATAATAATTACATATTCAAACAATGTTATGCACAAATCAGTCTCACTTAGATATAACTTTTCACTTACTCATGTAACCGTTACATACAAAACAGTAAGCTAATAACTGATACCTTTATGGGAAACATTTAATATATATTTCGTTGTTTAGAAATACTCGAAGATCTAAGATACTAAGAAGCGCATCAAACGTAAGCCTCTCCATCTGGCATCTACTAATTTTAAATTCGGACATTTCTTGTCTGAATAGCGAGCGCACGCTTTTGTGCGCGCGCGTGCGTGCGTGTGCGTGTGTCTGTATATGATGGAGGTCAGCTAAACTGAGCTTGCCGAAGTCATTGACCAGCAGACGTTTACAGCAAACATCGGGAAAAATCTCCGTGCGTTGTAGAATCATTCATTGTATGCGTGATGATTACGATACGGTCAAGGATATTGCATTTCCAGTAGGATGCAATCACGGTGAAATTCTTACACTAAAACAGTTGCCTTGCCTACGTGATAACTATGTATTTTATTTAACATAGCTACCATTAGTACCTGATATCTGAAGGGTGGGGCAGTGATATTGGGTGATATTGAAGTTGCTGTTTTCTCTACCACTACAACTATTACTTACCGTTACCACTACAATTACTACTGTTACTAATATTACTACCATTACTACTACTACTAAGTATTATTATTATTATTATTATTATTATTATTATTATTATTAGTAGTAGTAGTAGTAGTAGTAGTAGTAGTAGTAGTAGTAGTAGTAGCAGCAGTAGTAGTATCGTAATTATTATTAGTTAAAAAAAATCTCTATTCTCTTTAATCTGATAAATCTGATATCAAAGAAATAGCTAAAAACTAAATGCATAAGTGTCGGGAATAATTCAAAGCTCAACTGAAGCAGCATTAAAGTAATCATCAAAATGTCTATTAACATTATGAGAGAAGATTATTTACCAGTAGTAATATGCAGAATTCATTTTTTTGCCTCGTGGCTATCGGTGGCCTTGACTTACGAATATTTGATCATCATATCAGCAGCTTATTTTCTTCATTCAAGGGCAACTCACCATCATAGAGAAGCTTGGTTACAGTATATGGTCCAGAAATAAACAATAAAGCAACTAGTACACTTATGATATGATGATTAGGTTGGGGTGGGTGGAAGTTATATGGCATCTCCGATTTAAACCAGTAATTGAAATATACGAAATCTCTCTATATAATTATGTGGGTATGGGTGTGGGTGTGCATATATATGATATAATATAAGATAATATTTTGAATTTGAATTTTTATAAATCTGATTACTAATCTTGAATACATTTGAGTGATAAAAGTAATCAGTACTGCCCCTTGTTGTGTCTTTTTCTGAAATAAAATTTGAAGGTTCTAGAAGTAGAAACCTTAAAAATATTTAAAACCATACGTTTTACTAATTACTTAAAATTCTGACAATATGAAATATGACAAATATTTGTTTGATACTAGTGTTGCCGTCAAAAATAAAACCTGTTATGCTATAATGGAAGATAATGCAAGTTAAATACAATAAAATCAACAGTACCATGCATTCTTTGGTGACTCGGTTTAACGAGACCCCCACTCCCACCCCACCCCCACCCTGGCTAAGCTATATCGCATAGGAATGTAGTTGCCTTATCTCGTATATTTGTCTACTTTTCCTCCCATTTCTTTTTCGTTTCGCCGAGGGGTTGTTCTTTTGTACCATTGCTAAGAGTATTTAGCCCCCTCCCCACTACCACCACCACCACCACCACAACAAAGAGCTTTAGCCTAGCTCGAAATGTTATGTTCAATTCAAACCTGCGCCGTTATATATATATATATATATATATTAATGTAATGTAAATGAAATGACTGTAAACTTGACATTTCATCCTTAAAGTGCAATAATGGAGGGATCCGATAATTAAATCCCTCTTTAAAGTGGTTTCCACGTATACACAATACCTACTAAATTTCGTAAATTTATACTTCCACTTTTAAACGTTTTCCTCAGGAATTTTACCATAAAGAAATGACCAATCTCATACTTATACAATCGGGTCATTAAAATCAACGTATATAAAGATAATGTTTTCAAATAAGAATTATCACTAATTTGAAATTCTATTTAACAAATCACTTTTCTTGATAATTCTATAAAATAAAAGCAAACAAAATTGAAAAAGTGGAGCCTAATATACATGTATTACTTTAAAGCCGAGAAACTTTATATAAAACCCTTTTTGGATACCAAGCAGAATTTACTTTCTTTCGAACAATCAGTTTGATAAATGTCTTGAAAATTATGCAATATTATAACAATTTTGCAGTCTATGAGAAACACTTAATGTAGTTTGCAACATTTCTTAAAGCCCGCCGATTAAACTGATACCAAAGATAATGAGCATCATTTACGCAAAATTGTCGTTTTTCGTAATAAATATACGACAAATAAAGTGAGAAACGTTATTGCATATACGTAACAAACTCTTTTATAGCAAAGAAATGGTCAGTAAATTACAAACTTCCGAGGTAAACATCATTAAAACAGTAGTCAAGATTTCGTCTCCAAAAAGCAAAATTAAGTCAGATGACGAAATTAACCCTTTTTGCCTATTTACAACAATGAGTAATCTAGCCTATTTATTATATGGAACACTTGTAACATTTGTCTTTAGATCAATCCTACTTTATTCTTCTAGTGATTGACGGAAAAGGTCGAGCGTATTTTGATGTGCCTACTAATTTGAAATGGTATAAGAGGACAAGTGATACAAATCTGTGTGCAAGGACACGTAGACGGACGAGCGGATGGACGGACGGATGGTCTTTCACAATGTACCTTTACACCATGTATGCATGGAAAGAATAAAAATAAATTAAAAGAAAAAATACATTGATGACTTGCCTTTCTACACTCGTGCTAGAAAACTTTCAGGGCCGCACAAGAGTACAAATGTACTTTTCCTAAGGCTATACCATATAGCATTTAAAAATAGAGCAAGGTTAGATGCAATATGATTCTTAAAGCTATAATCAGTTCTAGCGTCGGTCACTAACCTCGTAACCAGCGCTTAGATATATAAGGGAATTGCCTGGAAGACCTCAGCGCAGAGCGAGAGTATCTGAGCATTCGCAAACATGTCTACTAACCCAACTACCAATATAACTGCCAACACGGCTGGTACTGGTGGTAAGAAGATAATAGTCGTCTTTGGAGCGACTGGAACCCAAGGTGGGTCTGTTGTCCGAGCTCTTCTGCAAAACCCAATTTTTGCAGTGCGTGCTGTAACAAGGCACCCTGATGGAGCTGCAGCTCAGGAACTGAAAAGACTTAAAGCTGAAGTGGTTAGCGGAGATATGGATGATGAACAAGGCCTAAGAAAAATTTTGACCGGGGCTTACGGATGTTTCCTTGTGACAAACTATTACGAGCATATGGACATGAACCGAGAGACACGTCAAGGGAAAAACGTAATCGACGCATGCAAGGCTAATGGAATTAAGCATATCATCTACAGTGGTCTTGAACGCACGGAAGGATCAGGGGTCGATGGGCCAGTACATACGTTTGATGGAAAAGCGGCAGTTGAAGATTACTTGGAGGCATCTGGACTTTCCTGGACAAGCACAAGAATCGCCTTCTACTGCGAAAATTTCTTTTCATATTTTTTACCAAGGAAGACGGCTGAGAATAAGTATACCGTTACCGTACCGATGGGCAAGAAACCTATATACCTGATGGCTGCCTGCGACATTGGTCATTGCGTTACTGAAATTTTCAAAGATCCCATCAAATACAAGGGAAAGAAGCTTAACCTTGCTGGGGACAAGCTGACCATAGACCAGGTGTGTGCCACGTTTACAAAGCATCTGATGCCAAAACAGTTTCAGTATTCAGCAATTTCAGTCGAAGAGTACGCAAAGATGAGCTTCCCAGGTGCAGAGGAGATGTCCAACATGTTCCATTACTTCCAGCTGAAATCCGATGATCTTAGGGATGTTCCAATGACCAGGAAGCTCTGGACGAAGTGCCTGACTTTTGATTCATGGGTTCAATTGAACAAGGAGAGGTTTGCTCAATCCATTAAATAGACTCTTTGAACGTCATGCTATAAAGAACGATTATTGTAGTATATTCTTGGAAGCACAAAGCGCTCTTCATCTGGCAATGGCTTATAGATAACGTAGACAGATTAACATGTTTATTATTCGTATTATTATATATGGCAAGGCCCAGATTAAAGTGTTGATTATTTGTTATTATCTATGGCAGGGCCGTCTAACATTAACATCATTAGCATATTAACAGAAGGAAAATAAACGTTAATCTTCTTCAAAGTATGTAAAACTGTTAACACTAAAAATCTATAAATCTGAAATTTATTTGATATTTCCGTAACACGTTTATCTTTTTGTTTTATTGTTATCACCAACCTCATTTTTTATGCCAGGGTCACAACTTAACAAAACTAGGTATAAATACGAAATATTTTTATTTTATCAGATGTACAATAATTTGGATGATTTTCTTAAAACAGTGTTATCAGTATGATTGCTTGATACAGTGTTATCAGTATGATTTTCTTGAAACAGTGTTATCAATATAATTGCTTGATAGATATTAAATATCTTACAAACTTCAACTAGTAAGTTTAAAACGCCGATATCCTGAAGAGATGTAAATAGCAAGTTTATACTGTAGTTTTTGTTTGGTTTCCAAACACATTTATGCCTGAAATGTCTAATGTAAAGTTTCTCGTAATCGATTTATCGATGTATTCATTTTTGCCCAATTACCGAAAAACAATACAAAATCAATTTTGTGTTAAATCCAATTGAATCGTAGAAGGACTTGTCAAAAATGTGAAATTTGTCGCTGAGATTGAATGTTATTATTATTATTATGTATTAACATTTAATCTGTCACTGAAGCTAAAGGCAGTGATTTTATATATTTAATGTGGATATACAAAAATATAATTCATCTAGCTTTAGATTTTTTATTCTATCGATTGTCATGATTTAGAAATAAAATTCATCTGCTACCTCAACTATTTTGCTTTTCTTGAAATGATATAGCTCTACTGGTCATACACTAGTGGACAGTATTTAACTGGTCATAAACTAGAAGAGCGTATAGATTGGTCTGTCGTCCGTGTTCGTCCGTCCGTCTATTAACTTTAATTTGCTATCGCTTCTTCACCTAAGCTAATAAGAAGGTCTGTCGTCCGTGTTCGTCCGTCCGTCCATTAACTTTAATTTGCTATCGCTTCTTCACCTAAACTAATAAGAGGATTTACGAGACTTGCATTCATGCGCATTTATCCTAAGGTCTAACTGATCCTGAACGAATATGGTATCGCTCAGACATTGATTATGCCCGTTGCAATAGCCATCTTGTAAATATTGATATCGCAACTAATTTGAATGAAGTCATATCAGCAAGTTGTTGATTATTGATTTCTAATGCTGTTTACTTTGTCAAACTGACGTCAGAAATGGTTGCTACGGCAGCCATATTAAAAATCTTGTTATCGCTACTCTCTGAACAGATCGTCATATCGAGATATGTAAGTTTCACCAGAACACTTAACATTATGTTTTGCTGGGTCTTCTGTCGATCTAACTTCCAGTATGGCGTCCACTGCAACATCTTAACAATAGCAATAACGCTGTTAGTCCTGAACAGTCGTGTCAGATTTGTTGTTTTACCAGAACACTTTGTTATGTCTTGTTGGTCGTAAATGAACACGAAGCCGATCTAATATCCAATATGGTCACAACTGTCGCCATCTTGAAATTATTGTTATCGCTGTTCATCTTAAACGGAAAGTCACATCGGCATGGGATTTTCACCAGCAGACTTTGTATGATGTCTGTTTAATTATAAACATAAGTAGTGTACATCATGCTACTCTTTAAACCCATTTTTTTGCCGCCACAATGACTAATTAAAAAATCTTAAACCCACAATAACTGCAACTGTGACTAATTAAAAACTCTTACACCGAATATGGCTGTAACTAAACTCGTATCAGAGATACTTGGAACACTGGGCACGTAAAAAATAAAGGATTTATGGAATTTCGAGGGACTTTTGTTAATTAAAATATCTCCCTTCTTGAGACTTTTACTGTCTGTTGATCTGTGTCTATGCTATACAAATATGCCCATATCTTGTAGTGGTGATGGGAATGTTGGACACCTTTCGTTCCCTGCCGTTGAAACTCCCCATCGCGGCCCCTTATTACTTTCTTTATTGGAACTCAAATGCTGGAGGTATTGGGTTCAATCCCCGGCCAAGTCATACCAATCACTTACAAATATGATACTAACAGCTGCCTCGCTTGGAGCTCAGCATTAAGAGGTTAGTATTAGGACTGGCCAGCCTGGTGTCAGGATAATGTGACTGGGTGGGACGTCATTTATAGCGATGCCTATAACTGGGGTATCATGTTGCTTCAGTGCTAGGAGTCGCTATAAACTGCTACACTGTAGTACACAAATGAAACGAACTTCTTTTTAAAAAAATGCGTTCAATAGAATCAGACAAAATTATAATAAAAGCATCTTAGTGGAAAACACTTTAAATTTTACAAGACCCTCCCCTCTATCCCAGGAAAAAGATTAAAAAGGAAATAGGAAAATTATAAAGAATGCCAATTAGCCATCACATAAAACAACAAATGCTTAATATAGATATAGATCGCTGTTACTAAAACTAAAAAAAAATACGCACTTAAAAAACCGTTACATTAAACTGCTATACAATGTGTCCGCTATTATTACCCTTATTAAAACCTTGAAAACACTCTTTCAGAATTGGACTAAACTTTGCAGCAAAGGTTTACAAATATTTGAGCTTTATACAAACTATACCCCCAGTCAAATATGGCTGCCGTTACTATCATAAGAATAAAGGTAAACTACTCAAACTCTGCTTAACGAAAATCGACTATATTGATAAAGTGCTCCAAAAAGAAATCTTTTTAGATTTATACAAATGATTCCAATATTCTTTTAAATGTGACCATCTTTATCTAAATAGAAAACCATTCAGAGGACGCCCTTGCAAAACGCGATTAACAGAATTTGACTAAAATGATAAAAATGTATTCTGACACAGAGGCCTTTAGGTTTTAAATAAACGATGCTAATCAAACATCTGATGAGGTAGTTCAAGGATTCGAACCTTGGCCGATAAATACCATTGACTTGTACTCATGCTACCAGCAGTTGACGCGCATGGTTCTCAGCATTAGGATTTTAATGTTAGGACTGGTTGCTGATGCCCCAGTGCTAGACATCGCTATAAACTGCCACACAGCAGTCACCGTATGGATAAGACTAAAATCGTTAAAGCTACGTTACAAATAAACACACACACACACACACACACACACACACACACGGAAAAGTTAAAAATTACAAATGAAATACTGGTTAGCAGAATTAAATCAACCTTTACAAAAGATACCCAAACTTAGAAAGCTTTGGTTCCCTCAACAATTTCCTACTTTTCACAAGAGTTTGATTTATACATAATTTTATCGTATGCTTTCGTAATTGTTTATCACGGTTATTTAAAACGACACAGTGTATATTAGGTATTGTTAAAATAACTTTTAACTTTTACAGCGTGATTTAAGGTTGAAATGTTATTTCTAGAGCATACAGTTCGTTTTTGGTCATATGTATGAAGACTATTAGCTCTTCTTTGTTATTTTCACTTGCAGGACTTTAGACGTCTATTGGAGATATACTATATAATTTAAAAATTATATCAGACCTTACGATTATTTACTCTGGCAAAAAAATTCCTTATTTTAATTCACTGTCCAATGAAAATCCAGTACGGAAAAATATTTTTAAAAAATTAAACTATATTTTCAAAAACCTGCTCAGAAGCGGCTTACCAAACAGAAAATCATTCTCGCAACAAAAACATTCATATCTATAAAAAGGATTATTAATAACCGTTAAATGTGAACACTTCTATTAAAATATAAACAATTATGCGAAATAAAAAACAATGTCAATGCTTGCGTAAGATCTCATGTAAGTTTGGTGCATAGAGCTAGAAGGTTATCAAACAGCGGACACGTTTGCTAGAAAGTTATCACAAAGAAGACAAGCTTGCAAGAAAGTTATCACAAAGGGGAAACGCTTACTGGAGCGTTGTCATGAAGGAGACACGTTTACTAGAGAGTTATCACAAACGGCATACGCTTGATAGAAAATTATCAAAAAGGGGACACGCATGATAGAAAAGTACCTCAAAAGGGACAATCTTGCTCGAAAGTTTTTACAAAGGGGACACACTTGCTAGAACATTATCACAAAGGGAGCACGTTTGCTAAAAGGTTATCACGAAGGAAGCACACTTGCTAGAAGGTTATCACAAAGGGCACACGCCTGCTCGAAAGTTATCTCGAAGAATACACGCTAACTAGATAGATATTACAAAGGCGACACGCTTGCTCGAAGTTTTTCACAAAAAACACACGTTTGTTCGAACGTTATAACAAAGGGAAAATGTGTGATGGAAACTTATCACAAAATGGACACGCTTACTCGAAAGTTATCACCAAAGGGACACGCTTGTTATAAAATTATTATAAAAGTGGACAAGCTTGCTAAAATGTTGTTGCAAAGGGGACACGCTTGCTCGAACGTTATCACAAAGAGGACACAACTGCTCGAACAATTTCACAAAGGGGACAAGCTTGCTAGAATGTTATCACAAAAGGGATAATAATGATAGCAAGTTTTCACAAAGGGACACGCTTGATAGAATGTTATCGCAAAAGAGACGATTTTGCTTGAATGCTATTATAAAAGGGACACGTTTGTTAGAAAGCTATTACAAAGGGGACGCGCTTGCTAGAAAGTTATCACAAACGGGACACGATTGCTAGAAAGATGTCACAAAGGGGACAAGCTTGCAAGAATGTTATCACGAAGGAGACACGCTTGCTCGAGCGTTGTCATGAAGGAGACACGCTTACTAGAGAGTTATTACAAACGGCATACGCTTGATAGAAAGTTATCACAAAGGAGACACGTATGATAGAAAGTTATCTCAAAAGGGACAATCTTGCTTGAAAGTTCTTACAAAGAGGACACGCTTGCTAGAACTTTACCACAAAGGGAGCACACTTGCTAGAAGGTTATCACGAAGGGAGCACACTTGCTAGAAGGTTATCACGAAGGGACACGTTTGCAAGAACGTTATCACAACGGCGACACGCTTGCTAGAACGTTATTACAAAGGGGAAACAACTGCTCGAACAATTTCACAAAGCGGACAAGCTTGCTAGAATGTTATCACAAAAGGGATAATTATGATAATAAGCTTTCACAAAGGGACACGCTTGATAGAATGTTATCGCAAAAGAGACGATCCTGCTCGAATGCTATTACAAAAGGGACACGTTTGTTAGAAAGCTATCACTAAGGGGACACGCTTGCTCAAACGTTATTACAAAGGGGACACGCTTGCTCGAACGTTATCGCAAAAGGGACACGCTTGCTCGAACCTTTTTTTATAAAGCGGATACGCTTCATAGAAGGTATCACAAAGGGGACACGCTTGCTAGAAAGTTATAACAAAGGGGATATGCTTGCTAGAACGTTGTCACAAAAGGGACATTCTTGCTCAAAAGTTATCTCGAAGATGGCATGCTTACTATAACGTTATCACGACGGGGACACGCTTGCTCGAAAAATTTCATAAAGGGGACACGCTGCAAGAACTTTATCAGAACAGAGACACACTTGATAGCACGTTTTCACCAAGGGGACACGATTTATAACAAGTTATCGCAAAGGGGACGCTCTTGCTCGAAAGTTATTACAAAGGGGACGCGATTGTTATAAAGCTATCACAAAGGATACACGCTCGCTAGAACGTTATCGTAAAGGGGACACGATTGCTAGAATGTTTTCACAAACGGGACACGATTGCTAAAACGTTATCACAAAGGGGACACGCTTGTCAGACAGTTATCACAAATGGGACACACTTGATAGAAAGTTATCACAAAGGGGACGAGTTTACTCGAAAAGTATTACTAAGTGGACACGATTGCTATAATGTTATCGGAAAGGGGACACGCTTGCGCGAACGTTATCACAAACGTGGACACGCTTGCTCGAACGATATCATAAAAGGGACACGCTTGCTTGATTTACAAAGGGGACACGCTTGATAGAAGGTATCACAAAGGGCACACGCTTGCTAGAAATTTGTCACAAAGGGGACACTCTTGCTCAAAAGTTATCTCGAAGGAGACACGCTTACGCTTAAAAGAGATTTATCACAAAGGGACACGCGTGTTCGAACGTTATATCAAAGGGAACACGTTAGCTTGAACGTGATCACAAAGGGGAAAGGCTTGCTCGAAACATTTCACAAAGTGGACACGCTTGCTAGAACGTTATTACAAACAGGACAAGCTTGATAGCAAGTTTTTACAAAGGGGACACACTTGATAGAAAGTTATCACATAATAGACACGCTTGATAGAACGTTATCACAAACGGGACACGATTGACAGAAAGTTATCACAAAGGGGACACGCTTGCTACAAATTTATCATAAATGGGACACGTTTGATTTAAAGTACCCACGAAGGAGACACGCTGGACATAAAATTATCATAATGGTATCGCAAAGGAGACACGCTTGCGCAAAAGCTATCACAAAGGGGACACGCTTGCTCGAACGATATCACAAAAGGGACACGCATGCTTGAACGTTATTACAAAGGAAACACTCTTGATAGAAGATATCACAAAGGGGACATACTTGCAAGAGACTTACAACAAAGGGGACACGCTTGATATACAGTTATCGCAAAGGGAACGAGCTTGCTCAAAAGGTCTTAAAAAGCGGACACGCTTGCTAGAATGGTATCGCAAATGAGACACTCTTTCTCGAACGTTATTGAAAAGGTGACACGCTTGCTAAAATGTATCACAAAGGGGACACGCTTGATAGAAAGTTTTCACAAAGGGGATACAATTGCCAGAAAGTTATCACAAAAGTGATACGCTTGCTAGAACATTGTAACAATGGGGACAAGCTTGTTCGAAATGTATCACAATGGGGACAAGCTTGCACTAACGTAATCACAAAGGGGACACGCTTGCTAGGACGTTTACACAAAGTAACACTCTTGCAAGAAAGTTATCACAAAGGGGATATACGTTTTGTAGAACGTTATCGGAAAGATGACACGCTTCAAAGAATGTTATCGCAAAGGGGACACTCTTGTTTAAACATTATTACAAAGGGACACGCTTGCTAGAAAGTTATCACAATGTAGATACGCTTGCTCGAACGTTGTCACAAAGTTGACACGCTTGAAAGAAAGGTATCACAAAGGGGATACTCTTCCTCGAACGTTATGGCATAGTGGACACTCTTGCTAGAAAGTTATTACAAAGAGAACACGATTGCTAGAATGTTATCACGAAAAGAACACGATTGCTAGAATGTTATCACGAAAAGAACACGATTGCTAGAATGTTATCACGAAAAGAACACGATTGCTAGAATGTTATCACGAAAAGAACACGATTGCTAGAATGTTATCACGAAAAGAACACGATTGCTAGAATGTTATCACGAAAAGAACACGATTGCTAGAATGTTATCACGAAAAGAACACGATTGCTAGAATGTTATCACGAAAAGAACACGATTGCTAGAATGTTATCACGAAAAGAACACGATTGCTAGAATGTTATCACGAAAAGAACACGATTGCTAGAATGTTATCACGAAAAGAACACGATTGCTAGAATGTTATCACGGAAAGAACACGATTGCTAGAATGTTATCACGAAAAGAACACGATTGCTAGAATGTTATCACGAAAAGAACACGATTGCTAGAATGTTATCACGAAAAGAACACGATTGCTAGAATGTTATCACGAAAAGAACACGATTGCTAGAATGTTATCACGAAAGGAACACGATTGCTAGAACGGTATCACGAAAAGAACACGATTGCTAGAACGGTATCACGAAAGGAACACGATTGGTAGAACGGTATCACAACGGCTACACGATTGCTAGAACGGTATCACAACGGCTACACGATTGCTAGAACGGTATCACAACGGCTACACGATTGCTAGAACGGTATCACAACGGCTACACGATTGCTAGAACGGTATCACAACGGCTACACGATTGCTAGAACGGTATCACAACGGCTACACGATTGCTAGAACGGTATCACAACGGCTACACGATTGCTAGAACGGTATCACAACGGCTACACACTTGGTAGAAGGTTAGCACAAAGGGGACAAGCTTGTTTGAAAGTTATCTCGAAGGAGACAAGGTTACTAGAGAATTTTTACAAAGGCGACACGCTTGCTCGAACGTTATCACAAAGAGAAAACGTGTGATGGAAACATATAACAAAAGGGACACGCTTACTCAAACAATTTCACAAATGGGACTAGCTTGCTATAACGCTATCAGAAAAGGGAAACGCTTGATAAAAATTTATTGCAAATGGGACGCTCTTGCTCGAAAGTTATTACAAAAGGGACACGCTTGTTTGAACATTATCACAAAGAGGACACGATTGCTAGAACGTTATTACAAAGGGGACACGATTGCTAGAACGTTATCACAAAGAGGACACGATTGCTAGAAAGTTATCACAAAGGGGACACGATTGCTACAAAGTTACGGGGTTTAATAACTAACATGTTTTACATTTTCCATGTTTTGCTAGGTCCAAATATTTTCTGCGTCAGCTTTGTGATATCAATTGTATTAACATTAAGAGAGTCACCGGGTGACATTTAGTCAAGATAGATATTTACAGTCTAAAGTTGGGAATAGTATGAATATTTCATTAAGAGGTCTAGTTTGTGTCATTGTTTAATTATGGATTTCGAGTAGTCGCCTGGGAGCGACATCAATCGTCTTGTACTAGGGCTTGAGGATCAGCTGTTAAGCTGTGAAAAGATCCATATTAACCTTAGCAACAGTTGAATTATGGTAAAACGATATCAGACGTAACAGAGTGGGATTAGTATTCGACCCCAGATGGAAACGAAACCTAACAAATATTTTGAGTGTGTGCTAATTTTGTTTTTATGGCGAGACTCGGGAACTTCCGCGCCTGAGGTGGACGCTCTAACCACGAGGCCACCGGAGCGGTTTTCTTAAACACGATATCAGAATCTGGTTATGCGCAAAACAGTTGTAATCAAGCTAAATAGTTTCTGGTATACAGAAACCACTTTAAAAATGCTTACCTAATATGAAACTTGTAAAGCAAAGAGACGATAGCTGAATCAAAAACTAGAAATTATTTTATTACAGTAAGATTCGATTTAGTCCTAGTCAGCTGCAGATTAATGACTAAGAACCTAAAGTGCTTTCTTTGACGACTATCATACGAGCAGGGCCGTAGAGAGCGATCAAAAACCCTTGGGGTAAGAAATACCCGGGCCTCTCCTAGTACTTGTTCAAACAAAATTTGTCTTTTAAAAACATTAAGAAGTTTTAGTCGGCTCGGGCCCCATTACGGGCCATGAACTTTAACTTTAAATGAAATGAAATGAAATTTATCTCCGGTCGCCCCCTCCCCCCGCTTTCTTTCTTTGCCCTGCTTACGAGAGAAAATTGCCGATATAGTAAAGCTTTATTGAATCATATTTTTTCAAGGTGTTTGCTATGCTACATCATTGAGAACACGTTTTCATATCAGATGTTTCTCCACCTGATGATATGGGTTTCAATGATATCTTACGGGAGTGAAATAAGGAAAGAACTCCACGCATATTAAAGAGCTGATCTTGCATCTGATTCTCTGAGCTTGTAGTTTTGATCTAGGTGTGTTCGAACGTAGAATATGGACTTATGTCCTCCAGATCTAATTGATAATGCATGTATCTCGTAACCTAAATCAGATATATATATATATATATATATATATATATATATATATATATATATATATATATATATATATATATATATATATATATATATATATATATATATATATATATATATATAATTATATATATCCAAGATGTTACCTGATTTTTAGCTACGAGCAAGAAAATGTACAGAAAACATTCTGCAAGGACAGTGTGGAAAGCGATATTTGTACTTTTGAGAGATAGAGAGAAGTATGGTGCTTTGAATTAATCACTAAGCACAACATATTAGTGTATTATACAACAGTAAACACAGCAAATGTGCATTATACAACAGATTATGCAACACTAAACACAACACATATTTTTATAAAACACATTAGTGTATTACACAAAACTAAACAACACATACTAATAATATACAACACTAAATACAACACGTTAGTTTATTATACAATATTAAACACAACACATTAGTGTATTATACCATTTTTGTGCACTGCAGAGAAAGCTGTTGTTTTATTACTGCTTGATCACAGTGATATCCTGCATACGAAACCTATACAATTTTGATATAATGATATTGTGATTTATAAAATATGACACATTATGGACATTTTGTATGTTGACTAAATTGTTCCTTAACAAGGAAAGATCATTTCAATAACTGATACAATTTCTTTCGTTCGTTAGCTTTATCCCTTCTCTTGCGTAAAGGATTATTGGATACCCTTTATATGATCGCGTTTATTTCGTCGTGTGTCTGAATAGTAGCTTCTTGTGGTTCCATGGTTCCTATGAGATTTTCTGGGTTCTTTTCATCACATGATTGGTTTATAGATGGTAACCAGCATATTTAGTGTAAGAAGAACCCTGGAAAGTCACAGGAAGGACAACGACTCATCTGACATTATGGCAAGCTTTCTAATATGCCGATATTGGCTGAGCCATGAAACGAATACGCCCGGATAGCTATGAGATGTCATTGATCAATAATGCACCTAGACTATTACGACATCCGGATCCTCCATTTTACAAAAAGGAAAAGAAAGATTAGATTAACTACAGTATCTCAGTCAAAATACAAAATGAATACAAATATGCCTTAAATGCTTAGATCTTCCCTCACTAAAACACGCGAATATTGATATAAATAACGAAAACAATAGATTCGACTGTGGTAAAGTCATAACATTTAGGTATTTTTGCAAACAAAAGTTCATAGATAAATGCAAAAGTGTGAAAACTTTCCGAATGCATCCGTGAGTCATCAGTAACCAATCTATGCAGGTCATTGTTCCTGTTTGATAGTTATTATATCGGTCAGTGGTCAGGGACTTTTTCAAGTTACTAGGACACTCTAAACGCAGTGACCAAGCATCCTGTTAGGTCAGTGACACATCAATCGACATAAAATAGTCACAGTGTTACAAATACCAATAGAGTTTCAAGCCAAAGCAAATATCAAGTTCTTTTTATTTGTTTGTTTGTTTGTTTCGCTGACAAAGCTCTACTTTGACACTTCCGCGCCGATGCACATCAAGAATATGAAGTCTTCGTTGTCGTCTACTTGTCCTCTAACATCGTTCTAAATATCCTCTAACATCGTTCCAAATGTCATCTGACATCGTTGCAAATGTCCTCTAACACCGTTCCAAACATGTTCAACCTCCCTCAACTGGCGTACACAGAATTCATATTGAAAGCAAAAATTCCATGTCAGATACAGATGACATTTGAAACCTAACTCCCAATCCCCCATTGTAGACATGTCTCCATCCGCCATTAAATGGGCCGTCGTTGCTGCAAATATAAAATTTAAGCAACTGATTATGAACAAAAATAATTCAATAAAATTATATCACATTTAACTGAAGGCATACCCATCCGTTTTCAAATTTAACCCCTGTTACTGAAAATATTCTTTTAAAAAAAAAAACAAATGACCAGCCTCAAAATAAACGTCTTTGAAGCCGTTCAATATAATTCAAACAGTCTTGATAGAAGTATCCAGCTATGATAGGTTTACAAGTTTGCACACATTTTGTCAATTCTACAATCAATACTGCACTTGTAGCTAATCTAGAAAATAAAAAGCTTTAATTAAAAGATTTCTTCTCGTCATCCACGAAACATAATTCCGCAAATGTTTGTGTAAAGGTCCGCATGGACTAGGTTGGGGTGGGGTGCTCCCAGTATGATTTTGTATTATTACAGAAGACCCACCCTGGCTCATTGTTATTACAAATTGAAGTAGTGATAGATAGATGCAAAGCTCAATGCCCCCAATCAGCGATGCAGACAGATAGATTACTGAATAAACAAAAGGTGAAATTCAAATAAACAACAATTTAATTCCATTCAATAACAGATAGTCATTTCTCAAATGAAATTCAGTATTTAAAACCTTATCACTCGTCTTCCACTCGACGAAGTGAAGGCCTATTTCATCATGTAACGTAGTGTGATAGATTTTTCTCGTGTACTGAGCTTCTACTCATCTGCATTATGCTTTCTCTGGACTGGCACTCCAGTTCCCCTCCAGTCCATCAACTTCTGCCTCCGTTCTCTCCTTTCCTTGCCTCCCAGAGACTCGGGAGCAATTGTACTAGGGTATTTCCCTTCTCTGTCTACTACAGCAGCCCAGGTCCCTAAAAGCTTCCTGTACGAACACACAAGGACATGAGCATATTCCTCTAGACTCACACTAAACAACAACCTATCATCAAATAGGACATTACCTTCTTTGGTCACGCATTCCTGCACATCGAAATACCTATACTTTCTGATATAGTGTACACGTCATCAACTGCTTATCATGCATATATCAGAAGATTTCATCCCATCGGTATATAAATATATATTACACTTCTACAAAATGTACACAGATATCAACATTTTCATGCGCTGATATATCCTGACACACGATACTCCTACAACGTATACACAAATTGTCAAATATCGCTATAAATAATGTTGCACACTGCAACCATTATACAAAATTATTATTCAATTCAACATTTGCAAATCTAGAATATCACATTGATACATGCACGAGGTTGCTACGAATGAGTCAAATAGTGAATTACAATATTAATTCTTTACATAAATATTGCTCATATCTTAAAATATGCGTGTAGATCAAACACTACATAGGAATCCAATACTACTGAATCAAAGGAATCAAACCCTACAGTATAATACTGCACATAATTAATATGCAACTTCTTTGCTTTAATAGATCGCAACAATCGAGCAAATAAGTCACTGGACTGTCCGACGCTCTTTTGTAATTCCCCGAATAACAAAGTTTCCCGCCAATTTTGAATGACGTTGGAGTAGCTTATAACTTCCCGCAAGATAGTTTATCAACTACTAAAGTTTAGTTTTCAAGATACTAGATTTAAGCTTGCGATTCCAATGGTGGCAACGCCTTGCCCAACTCCGAGTGGATGTTGATTCACTCATGCTCTACATAATTAGCAGACATAACGACCCACACTTGATGTGTTCCTTTGAAGCCAATATCAACAATTAAACACCTGTGTATCGCGCGCTGCCAAAATAAGGCGCTAATCACAAGTTCCCATGGCTATGTCACAGACACTGGCTTGACACCTCATTGTTCGCAAGGCTCACATTCGTAACATTTATTAGGCGAAATTATTAGCATCAGGGTACAGCATATACATGTTGCAATCTGGTTATTGTTCCTTACTTACAACGTGACATGTTGATATAAATCACGGTGTCAGTGCAACCTTTCCAATATGGCTGTTGTTTCTAAAATCGGAAATAACTCAAATTTATAAATTGACTAAACTAAGTATAATATTACGACTCTTTGGTTTTAAACTAAGCAGCATAAAAGTGTGAAAACCATCACGGTTTGTAATATTCAAAATATAATTTATTCACTTAAAATAGAAAGTACAACATTAAATGCAACTTAGTATGGTGACTGAAGTCCTAAAGAGCAGTGCAGGTTCCATCACAAGTCCAAAATATCCATCATCCCAATGAGTTCCAATAGTGTTTCACCTGAAGTTCAATCTAGTGTGCTGATGTGCCAAGAGTTTTGATGCATCACAATGATATAATCACAACTGTCATTTACAAAAGTGTGAAATTTGAGTGAGCGTTGAGGTGCAGATTGACACATAGCCAATTAAGATAATGAATGTGTTTAGGTAATTTGCAAGTACATTGTTTGTTTTAGAGCAATGTGTTGATTTGGACATGAATTATTTTTAATAAAGTTTCCGTTTGATAACGTTCCGTCAAATCGGACAAAGCGAGGTGAGTTATGTTCTAAGTATCGGAAAATGACTACAGCTGAACTGATTAGGGGACAACTTTCTTAGTTGTTGAAATAGGTGTCATAAAATCGCTTTATTAAACAAGCGTGGCTATAAAAGGAAGTACTCAAACCTGGGTAGCGTGTCATAATTGTGGACGGTTAGATAATTCGAATCATGATTGGCTAAAATAAACATGGAGTTTATTTGTCAATCAAAGTCCTATATCTGAGAAGAATAGCGATTATTTTTTCCCCGTTAAGATATTAGTTTGCTTTCAATTATCTTAAATGTTAAATGACTCACTGATTCTAAAAATTTCATACACAATTTGTTTAATGGTTTGAATTTAATTATATGTAATGCTAGGAACTGAGAGTACTATGTCCTTAAATATTATAGCAATGAATTATTAGCAAATATTGTAAGACACGAAGTGAATTTGATTAATTCATTTGTATAATTAAGATAGGAATTATTTTAAACGAGAATCGAAAGTCTAAAAGAGCCTGTCGGCTTTCACTTGGTCCTGATTATGAGTAAGAGTCCACACGGCCAATTTTGTGTGGCTTATTAAGAAACTAAGCTATGCAATAGAACGATTAATGATATTAGCTAGTCTGTCAGAGAGATGCATTAACTTTCAATACTATATAATAAAATAGTAAGTACATAGACTACTTACTGAAATACCAGGATGAAATCTGATAACAGTTTTATCAGTTAGTGTCCGTTTTAGTAAAAAAAATCTAATGGTATCTGAAAGTAACGAGAAATGTGATTTATTAGGGACTTAAGAAACTATTTAGGTTGATTAATTTTATAATTTGAAAGGAAATAGTTCCACCCAACAATACAAGGCCAGAAAAACAACGAAACGCAACGGGCACGTAGAACGGATATATGATGCAGTTGAAACCAATAAGACGTTGTGTGCACGAGAAAGGTCATTGTAGGTCGCATCACATGGCAAATAAATCAATCCCTACCTACTACCGGTGCTGAATTTGGAGTGACTGAAACAGACATCATCTTATACAGCAATCCAGATACATTAATAACGACGGTTTTGAGAATATTATTCTGGTTTTTATGGGGTAAAAAGCATATTTGAAGGTTAGATAAAGTTATCTTGATTGGCTAAGCTAAACGATCGAGCGGTAGTCTCCATTAGAAATTT
Source organism: Unio pictorum (assembly GCA_030141615.1). Lineage (NCBI taxonomy): Eukaryota > Metazoa > Mollusca > Bivalvia > Unionida > Unionidae > Unio > Unio pictorum. The sequence goes on from JARLTB010000194.1 coordinate 4,535,574, forward strand.
CATGGTCTCATACAACGAAGTATGTGGCCGTTCACGTTTTACTGCCAAGGGGAAGATCTGAGGGAGTCCAAGGAACAGTAATAAGTACTTTTTCTCATTACATAAATCGTCCAAGAAACATCGATCTGGAAAACTGTGAGAGACCTGCAAGAGAGAGAGAGAGAGAGAGAGAGAGAGAGAGAGAGAGAGAGAGAGAGAGAGAGAGAGAGAGAGAGAGAGAGAGAACACAATATGTCAACTGATTCAGGTTTGTAAACATTTGGATGATTTTAGTCGTTGTAACTTCATGTTTAAATTTTCAGAAGTTTATTGTCGCCTTCATTTGTCTTGAGTGTTATAAGTCATGCATTTTCAACCGAGAATCGGTATTATTATTATTTAGGATTTATATATATATATATATATATATATATATATATATATATATATATATATATATATATATATATATATATATATATATATATATATATATATATATATATATATATACCAGTCTAGGCACTTAAAATAAGTAACAGAAAAGAGCGAAGACAGCAAGCTTTGTAAAATTTAGCAAATAATTTATTTGCCTAGAATACAGAGTGACAAATGAGAAATAACATCTTACGGTTTTAAGAATTAAATCCAAAAAGAATCCAAGAATTTAATAACACAAGTCCTAACAAGGAAAAATTCTAAATGAATCACAGTTCAAATCTCGATGAAATTCCAAGATGGAAGGCGATGACGTATGCAATAATCAGTGCTTTGCTGATGTGTCAACAGACTGTTGTTGAATCACAAAAAATAATTTTCCAGGTTTTGAATTATGTATAAATTCCGGTAAATTTCTTGTTCAATAATTACTTTAGAGTAATGTTGTATTTCCAGGTAAAACAAGCACTCGAATTCAATAATTTGAAGAAAATAAAAGTTCTGCTTTGAAGTGAACACAACATAAAACAACTAACCGTCTCAAATGTTAAGGTACGACTGATACAATTCTTACAATAGCGCAAAACAGATTCCCGGATTGGGGTCAAGAGTCATCCTTGCGGGGGAAAAACAAACAGATTGTTTACTAAATAGCACATGCCCCACGTTACGTAGTCTCTGTCTTACCTTGTCTTAGCTAAATAACTCTTACTCTGAAAAAAAATTTGAAATTGTTTTAAAGGTTGTTTACCAAAACTGTCATTGATTTTAAAGTCAGCGACCAGATACAATATTTTCATTATTACGTATTTACATCAATGAAATATAATTTTAAATATCAATCAAGTCAAAGAGAACTGAATTCATTCTAGAAACAAATCAAGTCCAGTAAACGATAAAACAATATTACATTACAATAACATGTAATGGAATAAAACATATATTAAAACTAACAGACAATCAATCAATTTAAATGCACATTACTTTATATATTTAATATATTTTTTAATTGAATTCAATTGTTTGTTTGTTAGTTTTACATTTTTCTTATTCCATTGCATGCTATTTAAATTCAATTTATTTTACTGCAATTGATATTTTCCAGAAATTCGGTTCAGTTTTTCGAAAATCTAATATTCGGAACGTTGTATCCAAGTTGACCTAGTTCCTCATCTTAATACTTGATTTGATGTAAATAATATTTTTCATATTTTTATTTTTATTCCTTCTTAGTGTGGGTGGTCTAGTGGTTAAGCGTCCGCCTCGGATGCTATAGTTCGCGGGTTTGAACCCCGGCCGAGTCATACCAAATACTTACAAATTAAGGTACTAACAGTTGCCTTGCTTTGCACTCAGCATTAAGAGGTTAGTGTAAGGACCGGTCAGCCTGGTGTCAGGATAATGTGACTGGGTTGGATATCATGTTATATATCTGCGGCATGATGCCGTAGCTATAAACATCAATACAAACTGCCTCACTGCAGACATCGTAGCGATATCACTGAAAAATTGTTAAAGCTACGTTAAAAATCTTAATCACACACACATATTTTGTGTGGAATTTCATATAGAGTGAAACCTGGGCTTTACTAGAGTACGTGACTTTAAAGATGTAATCATGATCACGTGATTCTCTATTTTGCAATTCTGTGATTTCTGATACTGCGTCTCAAATTAGTGTACTTTGGAAAGTAGAGATGTTAGTCAGTTTGGGCTTTTAAACACCTCGTATCAAGCTGTTTTCTTCTGATGTTACCAGTTTTGAGAGTTTGAGTTTTACTTTGAATTTTCTTCAGATTATTAATTATAAGAGATAAATTCCTATCCTTTGAGTATAGTTTAGTGCTCATACAAATTTCTTGGACAAAGAGATTTAATAAAATTTTATTCGGAATTCAAACATCGGAGTGTCATTTTTTCTGGTTCTACAAGGAACTGCAGACACAACAGTACTCTACAGGTTACATCATACAGAATCGCCTTCCATTTTTGATTTTTGTACAAATCCAGTAACTGTCTTTAATCGGTCTATTCTTATCTCCATGCACATTATCGATTGGAATATGAAACGAAAACCACACTAAAGCGTTATTATCTTTATTAAAATGTATAGAGAACCGACCACACACACAATTCGTTTATGAGAAAGCGGTAATTATTTATTCTCTTAGAAACTTGTTGAAGTGTCAGTTGACATGCAGTGTTATAACGCAGATATATTGCTTCGTTTGTATTGGTGGCTATTAAAACAAGTACATTATATAATATATGTGTACAATGAGAGCACTGACATCTGTTACATGTAGCTGACGAGAAACATCTAGTTATATTTTATGTCAGCATTGATAAAATAGCTTGCAAGTTTTTAGGTCATCTATAAGCAACAATTTACTTGTTTTGGTAAAGTTTTTTTTTACTCTCTATTTGATAAATTGAAGAGATTCCTCCAGTATTTATTAATTGTAAGGTCTGTATTTTGTAATCAAGGATTGTATTGTATTATGAAATGAGTAATAATTTCCTCTTTCGAACATGTTGCTGTGTTTAAAGCATCATTTTGAGTAAGATTAAAGATTTTTTCAACACAGTTTCTACTTTGCAAAAATGTTTTTAATTAATTCAAAGAATTCTGTTATTGACAATCGTCTCAAATGATCCGTTGACATGTATGTGCTTGGCTATAATGTATACCGTTTTTCATAACCTAAGATGACAAAAATATTGCACATATTGGTGGACATTAGATTCCTTGACATGAACATTTGTGTACAAATATTATTAGCATATTTTTAAAATTTCATTTACATCTATAAATGATACATGCATGAAATGTAAGTAAGCGCATGCTGGGATAGTTCAGGCTCATTTCTGGAACTACTGGGGTCAGTCATGTCTGCATTAAGCATTAAGCATCACCAGATATGGCATATAAAGATATTTCGCTCACTGTAAATGAGTGGAGGATAAAGGTAATCGAATATGTTCTCCGTTTGACTTGATGAGCATGCGCAAACCAGCATCTTATACCATTCAAAACCTACTAATTAATCTAGAGCGTTATCAGTGTACATAAATAATGCCAAATCACTGACAAATATGCTGCCATTGCGGAAATATGTGCGAAATTAAACTATTTCATTCAAAAACTGCTCAGAATAATTTAACTAACTTTGAAACCAACAAGGGCCTCCATATTAATACAACTGATGCATATTAAAGGTAAAATGTCAAACTGTTAAACAATATGTATCAGCAATAACATTACAATCAAACAGTCGGTACGAAACTTAGGTGTCGCGCTCCTCCACCATTAATACCATGTCGCCATGTTTAGCCTATCTTGTGCTGAAAAATGACGTTAAACTCCAAAAACAAAACAAATATAATCTATACAAGGCTTGTGTTATAGTTAATTTTCTCTGTAATTATTTAATTATACATTTTGGCACCTAATGACTTTAGGCATACTTCTAGATATTACTGTAGAAAATTTAAGAATGTTGTTCCTTGAACATTTGAACATTCCATTATTTTTTTTATTGATACTTCTGTAATATCTTCAATTTATTTAACTTTTGTTTGATGATTCTGTTTAGATGTTACATATTTATTTCACTAATCTTGACCTGTATTAAAGAATGAATAAATAGTTGGATTTAAAGTGAAACCGACCACTAGGGTCATATGTTCACTATTTTGCACTGCCATTTATTGATATGGTAGTGATTTAATTAATCCAGGAAGATGGAATGGTGCCACATCTTCCTGGCATTTATGCGCACAGAGTGCGCTATTTAATTTGGTCGTCATATCATACCCCTAAAAAGGGGCTAATGATAATGAGTGGGAATATACCCATCACGCACTCAACCTATCAACCAATCGAAAGTACGTACGCTTATTCCAAATTCAATCCAGTTTTTCTAGTGGATTTCCCTATGCCAAAGTTGTGTAAGCCACCTATGCAATTCATCAAATGGTAGAGTTGAAGAATTAAATTACGTTCCTAACTATGCCAATTTTCTAGTACAAAAGTGTACATATTATATGTCCCTAACAAATTTATTTTGCTGATATGACTAAACGTCATTTGAAAGGTAGTCACTGTCAGAGAGAAATAGATTGTCAATTTTGAGCGGTGGGTCCGAAAATGATCCAGTTAGGCTTTTTGGATAGAGTTTGTCAAGGAGGGTTTTCGTAACCAAGTGGAAAACCCTATTAAGGCAATGAAAGCCAATAGCCCTAAAAAGGATTTTTTTTGGACGATCCCATGATCACTTGTTAGTGAAGTATTATCCCTCTGCTCCTGTGGTTGGTCCCTGTATACTTCTTGAGTGTCTTGTTTGACCCTGTACTCACTCGATGATTCCCTGTATACATCTTGGGTGTCTTGTTTTGGATCTCACTCTAAACATCCTTGCTCCCTCGTCAATTTGCTTCCGTATTTTTCCCTTTCAATTTGGAGAAGTATGTGTTGGTTTCTTACATGTTTTAGAATAGGTAAATTAAAGGACCAGTGTCTACTTGATATTTTATATAAGTTTCAATATTCCAAATTATTATACATGTATGTTCATTTTTGGCTGGGTTAACTTTACATGGTCACACTTGTACAGTATTTTACAATACTGAACAGCGTCATATTGCACTTTGACAACATGTATGCATAAAGATGTTCTTGTTGTTGTAGGGTTTAACGCCATTTTTCAGCACACGATACATGGCGGCCAGTATTGATGGTGGAGGAAGAACCGGGAAAAATCACCGGAAAGAACCACCGACCCACGAGAAGCTACTGGCAAGTTTTCTTACATACCCACATTGGCCGAATCTGAGACTCGAACCCACGCACACAGAGGTTAAATGGCAGTGGTCCGTAACGGAGAGCGCTTTAGACCACTCAGCCACTCAGGGCCCCGTGCATAATGATAGTACAGTGTATTAAGAACTACTTTGTAAACAAACCATGTACACGCGTGTAGTAGGCGCTTTAGATTTTGTTTAATTAAATGTGTTTTGTTAATGACCTAAAGCTGCTGTTTCGTTCATTTGAACGTATAGACGATAAAGTTAACGATGTGGATGGACGTGTTCACCGATTCAGAAACGAAACGTTTAAAGAAGCAAATGAATGAACGTCATATTCGCAATATCAAAAATCACTGTAACAGATCTTTTGGAGAATATTCCTTTATTTTTGCAAATGGAATGGTTAAGACTATAATGAGTGCTCTCTGGGGTCTAATAATATCGCACACAAAGACATATGGAGGGCAAGGGCTATCGCATAGCAGTCAGGGGCGTACTGTTTTACAAGTTTGTGAAAATACTAGATTGAAGGGGGAAAATGCATCTGAAGGTTGTGATAGGAAACTAGAGGTCAAAAAAGTATTATTTCTTCTTGGTAAATAAAGTGTCACGCAATAGCTGCTTTTCAATTTTCCCCGTGTATCTATTTTGATGCAATGTTATACACATTGTATGATACAGATCATAGATGGGGGCCCTTCAAATGCCAGATACATGTGACAAACCATAAGTATTTTTTCTTTGGCTGGCAATACGAATGGTAATGAATATATGTGCACATATTCGTCAACAAAGAAATAAACTCCGTATGGTCGCTGGGCGGAGCTATGTGCGCATGAATAATGGTATTGTGTATTGGTGAATCAGCGGTTGTGAATTTATTTTGGAATAAAACATAAATTCAATTACTTTGTTTCTTGAAATATCTTTTATTATTAAGCCTTTGGCAGTTAAACAAAATAATCATGTAACAAAAAGATTACTGCATTTGTATTGGAAAATATGACTTTTGTCTGATAAATACTGCACTCCGCATGGAAGTGCGGTATTTTCCCAAAAGCTCGTTCCCATACAAATGCAGTAACCCTTATATATATATTTCGCTGCTGATTTGTTTATGTTGTGTGCATAGTTCAGCTTCTTTTATCTTTCGCTTTAGCATAAGCTAATTGTCTGCGTCTACGCGAATGTTTTTAATTCGCTTCTTCACCGAACATTTGCTGTAGCGGTCGTTGTACTGAATCACCTGCTGTACATGTATTGTGTTATCGTTAAGTATGCATGCTTGTAGGATATACAATTTACAAGTCTGTTTTTATTCCTTCTCGACATGGTAATGCACAAGATGTAAAATATTTAAGTATTTGAAAACTTACATTATGCATTATCGTGGGCGGAAGGTGCGAGACGAACGTTCTCGAATTTGAATTTATCAGTGAATGATATTGCATCTGTAATTATTGTATATGGGCGAAAGCTCATACCAAAGAGATCATACTGTTTTAAAAACTTTACAAGTGGTCGGGAAAAATTATCTACTATCGAGTTCAAATAGGCAATAATCATCTACCATCAACCATCCAGTTCTAATAATCATCTACTATCAACTGCTGAGTTCTAATAATCATCTACTATCAACAGTCGAGTTTCAATAATCATCTACTATGAACTGTCAAGATCTAATAATCATCTACTATCAACTGCCATGTTCTAATATTATTATACTATCTACTGTCGAGTTTCAATAATCATCTACTATCAACTGTCATGTTCTAATATTATTATACTATCTACTGTCGAGTTATAATAATCATCCACTATCAACTGTCATGTTCTAATAATATTATACTATCTACTGTCGAGTTTCAATAATCATCTACTATCAACTGTCATGTTCTAATTTTATTATACTATCTACTGTCGAGTTATAATAATCATCTACTATCAACTGTCGAGTTCTAATTGTTCCTCCTTGTCAGTCGTCATACGTTTTGGCTCTTGATTATAGACAATGCAATAAAATGACAGAATATAACAATTGCATCTGTTCTGTCATCTTCATTTTTAGCACAAAGAACAAGAGCTCTATCTGGTCAGGTTATCTGTTCAGTCTTCATGTGAAGGATTCACATCAAGGCAAACATTGAAGTCGGGTCTTCTGTGTTTGGGTTGACGTAGATTTAACCATTTTTCGGTTATATCGCTACGGTGTCTGCAGCGTGGCAGTTTATAGTAATGTCTGACGCACTGGGGCGTGTAGCATGATGCCCCACCCTGTGACGATTTTACCCCAACCCCTTGTATGTAGGTATAAGTAACTATAACTTGTGATTCTGACTGGCCTTGTACATGTATAAATTGTATGTCTGCCTGACCCAGCTGTGATGTTCAAATTGTTCTAAAAGTTAGCTAATCCCCTTACGTAAGATGGTCTTTGTTAGCTCTCGAGGGGAGAGGAGACTGTGTCCATCGCGGACGGGTGACGTAACCACATCAAAGGACAGGATAGCGTCAAATAAGAAGACTGTAACAATTGATAGACACACAGACAGACATTCGGATGATTGACAGTCGAACAACTGACCAGAGTCGATCGCCATCCAATCAGAATTCGCTGAGGGTGGGCCCTTGATTGGAATCTGCGATAATAACTCATGTTTAGTAAGAATTCGTCAGTTGCTACAAGAATTGAGAAGAGAGTAGAACTCCGTACGGCCAGACGAAAATTGGTGGCAGACTCAGATTTTGGAAATCAAGGAAATCTTAAGATAGCTTCAAAGGTCAATGTGATTTTTGTTTGATTTCTGCTTGATACGTCTGCGGAATGGAAGGATTCTCGTATGTATATTCATTTTACTTGTATTGTAGTATGAATAGTTAATTATGATATTAATATTTTGCATCTTTCGTGATGTTCGTTAGTACCTTTGCTTGCAATTGATTATGATGTAAATTCGTTGCATCTTCTTCATGATATTATATTACCCCCTTATTTTGTGAGGTAAAATGTTGCTCTAGGTAAAATGTTGCTCTTCTTTTGTTAGTAATAGGTGTGCATATTATTTCGTGAATTATTACGTTTACACCCTTTTGAAAGGACGATTTGTATTCGTGAAGAATTGTATTGTTTGCTAGCCGCTATAAGAATTAATATTATAATTCCTTGTGTAGGTATATTATGGTAGACTAGCACTTTGTTTACGTAATGATATATTTTGCCATTGAGTTAACGGATTTCCGTTATTGCAATTTGAATGTGAATATTGTGGATTCGGTACGCTTGTGTAGGACATATATATATAAATATATAGATAGTCATATTACTAATAGTAGTAATATTATAATACAATGATATTTGAAATATTTGTATGTATATACTGATAGGGCTCAGTATGTAGATGTTTGAATTCTTTGTGAGATTGTGTTGTGGCGCCATTTTGTAAGCGGCGGAAGCGTATGGGAATTTCGATGTGTGCGCATGCGTGACCAAAAATGTCCCGCCTAAAACTGATGGTTCAATTCAGTGACTTAGTGTGAGGTAATATTCATCACCATATGCTAATGCATTATACCTTTCAACAGGAAGCTTTCGGGTGACGTTGAGAGAATTCCGGGTGACGTTGAGAGAATTCCGGGGGAATTTCGGATGACGTGGAAAGTATTCCGAGTGAATTTGAGAGATACCGAGTGAATTTCGGGTGACCTCAAGAGATACCGTAGAAGAGGAAACGGAAGTAGAGATAGAAGAGGAAACGGAAGTAGGGATAGAAGAGGAAACGGAAGTAGAGGAATCGGAAGGAGAGAAAGACGAAAGGAGACTTATTTAGATGAGTAACACTCAAGAAGGGAAAATATTCCTCACACTGAAATCAAATGATGATCTAGGGATCATTGGGTCAAGAGTGACATTGATTGCTTAATATCTTTAAAATTTTCATTTATTAAATTGTTGTTTAAATTTCATCTTTGTATTTCTTTTAATTTAACTGTCGGCATTGCTGACTGGGGCTCGTAGCCATATATAATATATTGTCCAGAAGTAAACATTCTGAAAGCGGACCAGGGGAACTTCCTCATAATTCTGTAAAGTCTATAGGAAGAACCCCACCCCTACTAAACGACACTTCACACACCCAAAGGCATTATCCTGACACAAGGCCGACCAGTCCTAGCACTAGCCTCGTAATGGTGAGCGCCTGGCGAAGTAGCTATAAGTACCATTTTCATAAGTCTTTTGTATTCCAGGCCGGGGTTCGAACCCGCGACCTCTCGCATCCAAGGCAGACGCTCCAACCACGAGGTCACCGGAGCTGTATTCTAATGGATTGCATCTGATCATAATAAAATCTCCATATTAATGCCTTCTGATTTTTTCGCTTTACAACAACAATGAATTTTGGGTATATATACATTACACCTGCTACTGGTGGATGAAGTGACAGATAGACGGAAAGAGGACACATCACTAAAATTCTCATGCATTGTTTGAGGCAGATGGTGAACGCCTATTGAATTTTTTCTTGTCTGTTGTTGCATACATTTCCTAAGATTCCAGATTTGATAACTTTTTTAGTTTCTTTTACATAACGTTTGGATGGATGGATGGAATGACAGACTGGCAGACAGAAAGATATGCAAACTACATGTCTGATCTATTAAAACTCGGGGTTTTTCAGATGCCATTATTGTTTTTGCTGCTTTTATTTCTTTTCTTTTTTCTCTATCAATCATATTTTCTTAACTGACTAGAAAGAACAACCAATAGATAAATCCCGAATGACGTAATTAGCAGCCATATTTGTGGTGTGCTGCCGGCTTTATAGTTGATTTTATATCGTGTTTGGAAGTTGAAATAAACTGATTAAATCTCAATCTACTGTTACAAAACATACACACATAGACAGGATGCAAATCAGACTTTCTGTTAGTAGCTATAATTGTCGTTTTTAAGAGTGTGCCTTGTTCAAAATGGTTAATTTTGGGAGTTACATATATTATAAATTGCTGTTGTTATTCATCGTTCAGGTAAAGTTGTCAGAATATCGTCTGCTTAGTGACCTTATCAGGGAAACATCTCTATCCAACAGCTTGTACATTCCTAACAGAACCTTCCTCGTAGTAGGAAATGTTGAATTCCTAGATGAAAGGAAATATTTATGTCTTTACATATGGCTAGTATTTTTTTTCTTCTTTTTTTCCAGTGGTGTCCTTTCATTTTATCGGCCATATTACTTTAGCATTCATTAGTATCTAATTGGTTTGTACGGTTAAGTAAATTGAATGATCCCTAAAAGAATAGCGTCAGTTTTAAAATATGTAATGATCCCAAACGGAAAAACGTCAGTTTTAAAACATGTAATGATCCCTAAAAGAACTACGTCAGAAGTTTAAAACATGTAATGATCCCTACAGGAACAAAGTCAGTTTTAAAACAGGTATTGATCCCTACAGGAACAAGGTCAGTTTTAAAACATGTAATGATCCCTACAGGAACAAGGTCAGTTTTAAAACATGTAATGATCCCTACAGGAACAAGGTCAGTTTTAAAACATGTAATGATCCCTAAAGTTAATAGGTTTTAAAACATGTAATGATCCCTGAAGTTAATACGTCAGTTTTAAAACATGTAATGATCCCTACAGGAACAAGGTCAGTTTTAAAACGTGTAATGATCCCTAAAGTTCCTACGTCAGTTTTAAAACATGTAATGATCCCTACAGGAACAAGGTCAGTTTTAAAACATGTAATGATCCCTACAGGAACAAGGTCAGTTTTAAAACATGTAATGATCCCTACAGGAACAAGGTCATTTTTAAAACATATAATGATCCTTAAAGGAACTACGTCAGTTTTAAAACAAGCAAGATCTTTTGTCGGATTTCCTGAGTTTGTTGCCATTCCAAATGCAGATATTATATTTCGTACTGAATTGGGATACAACTTGGTAACTAGGTCTAAATCATCAAGATGAGAAAGTGTCTCAATTTTTAATCGACTAGAAACAATGGGCAACATTGATGTGATATAGTTAATATAGCTTTTACAATAAATCGTGTATTTACAATATATGGTCCATAATACATTCTGTAATGACGCGTTATAGCGCAATATTATGTTTGTATTATAGCAGTATGACATTTACTGTTAATCACTAAACACAACACGTTAGTGTATACCATTGTTTTGGGGGTGTTATTCTTCTTCTGAATGAGTGTATTACTGAACAATTCTTTCTATAAATTGTATATTTTCTGCTTGCATCAGTATCATTTGATGCATACGAAAACCAAACAAGACAAATATCAGAGCTTTAGTATAAAGATATTGTACTCTTAACAAATATGGCACATCTGGGAAATTTTTAAGTTATCGGAATGGCGCTTGTATTGTTTAACCTCTGGAAAACGAAACACGCATTGATATTAGTTTCTAAAAATAGCCATTCGGACAAGGCGAACTGGCGTGATGGCGTTCAGTGTTCTTGTCCGTCTTATTTTTTTTAGTATTGTACTTGCAGAAAATCATGTATCAGGCGTTCAATTGTTCATCTGCATATAGATGTGCATTCCAATATTTAGTTACAGTGGTGCTAAAGCCTGCAGACTGAATAAATCATGTAAACAAATTTGATGAATCTTTCTAGAACACCATGGTATACAAAGTACTTGCATTTCATCACCGATAGATATACCCTGAATATTTTTAGATGATAATTCCATGGAAACGGCCAGCCACCAACACCCAAATTAAAAAATGTTGATGACGTATTCTGTTAAGCCATTCATGTTTTAATAATGGGACAGAATTTTTAGTAAAAGTAATAAGATTGACATTTTCTCTAAATTGTATTAAAGTAAATTTTTCACTAATTTATACTGAAGTAATTTTCTACTAAAATATATTAAGATTAATTTTATTTATTCCTATATCACAACTATATACTATTTTAATAAAGTCCAGCTCTTCCAGGCTTAGGGAAAACTCGCTTGCATTGCACACTATTGCTAACTCAGCAAGTCTTAGGTTACGGATTTACATTCATGGAATTCCAATCTAGTGACTACATTAGAAACTAAGCAAACATTATGTCGAATGACGTAAAAACAACATGGACGTTCTTGTGTAGTGGAAATTAGAGGATCTTTCTAGCTAGGATGAAGTATACACCGGTATACTGAGGGATGGCCATATTTGGTCATGTGGTAAATTTGAATGACAGTATTGAACAGTGCTGTCCAGCCTGAGGCGGGCTGATTTTAAAAGGCCTGCCAGAGCTCGAGAAATTTGTGTGCACTTATAAGCTTAAAATGAAGTCCATGCCTTACTTTCATTGTATATCTTCTGAACCAAGTGAACAATTGTGAATAATTTTTAAAGTCGTTGCCTTTAAGTTTTCTGCTGCGGCCATCAACTTCAAGAAAAGAAAATCCAGTGGTGCATGGTGTTAACAAGGTTGAACAGCACTGGTTTAGAACATTTAATAATGCATTATGTTCATTAGTGTTATGGTCTTGAAAAGAGAAGCACTGGTTGATTATAGTTATACTACATGGATAATACATTTCCTCAATTAAAATATATAAGCATTTACATTTGGTCGAGAAGTTTAATTTTATGCGTGTATTGATGTAAATAGCAATCTAAAAACTGCTGTCCCTAATGACGTGAGCCAATCTCAAAATGATAAACATTTAAAGAGATATAAGGAACAAAATGTACACACTAATGTGTTGCAGGAGAATATATCACACCATTGCATATTGAGGGAATTGATACAGTAGAATATATCACACCATTGCATATTGAGGGAATTGTTACAGTAGAATATATCACACCATTGCATATTGAGGAAATTGTTACAGTAGAATATATCACACCATTGCATATTGAGGGAATTGTTACAGTAGATATATCACACCATTGCATATTGAGGGAATTGTTACAGTAGAATATATCACACCATTGCATATTGAGGAAATTGTTACAGTAGAATATATCACACCATTGCATATTGAGGAAATTGTTACAGTAGAATATATCACACCATTGCATATTGAGGAAATTGTTACAGTAGAATATATCACACCATTGCATATTGAGGGAATTGTTACAGTAGAATATATCACACCATTGCATATTGAGGAAATTGTTACAGTAGAATATATCACACCATTGCATATTGAGGGAATTGTTACAGTAGATATATCACACCATTTCATATTGAGGGAATTGTTACAGTATATATATGACACCATTACATATTGAGGGAAGTACAAATAAAAAGAACTTTATTTTTTCTGTATGTAGAGAATTACTACTTGTTACTTGTCACTAAAGTATAGGCACCATTGTTAAAAAAGATCTTTTAATTCACTTAGGTAATAGTTATATGTCTTTCTTTTGCTAATGATTTTTCTCCATTTGTCTTTGACAGGAAGCTGCATTAACTTTGTTGGGCTTTTTTGTATGTGTGTGTGTGTGTGTGTGTGTGTGCGTGTGTGTGTGTGTGTGTGATTTGGACTTGTAATGTTGCATTAACAATGTTTCAGTCATATCGCTACGATATATGTATTCAGTGTGGCAGTATATAGCGATGCCTAGCACTGGGGCATCTTGCCGCAGACATGTATCATCACGTCCCACCCAGTTACATTATCCTGACACCACGCCGACCAGTAACACTAACCTTTTAATGCCAAACGATAAGCGAGGCAGTTGTAAGTACCATTTTTGTAAGTCTTTGGTATGATTCAGCCGGGAATCAAACTAACAACATCCCGCATCAGAGGCGGACGCTCTAACCAATAAACCACCGGTTCCCACTTATTCAAAACGATATAACTAGCAATGTGATAAAAATACTATGAAACAAAACAAAATAATCCCCCCCCCCTAACAAAACAACGCCACTCGCATCTAAGAAAAAAACACTCTTGGGCACAAACAACCTAACTCTAAGTTTTTCCCCCCATATTGTAGACAATTTGTATAGGGAATAGAGGTGGGGGGTGTCTTTTGGACACACACACACACACACACACACACACACACACACTCCATCATTCTTTCATATAACAATTGTCTAAATCCTTGGTTCTCTTCTGTTTCAATACATACATTCTTATACAAACAATCACTCTTTATGTGATTTTTCTTTCATATCAATCCATATTGTGTATTGAGAGATGAATAAACTGAGTATAAAAGGTTACTAGATTCATTGGTTAGATACCTTGTTTCCCATTATACCAAGACAATGTATGTATGTATGTATGTATGTATGTATGTATGTATGTATGTATGTATGTATGTATGTATGTATGTATGTATGTATGTATGTATGTATGTATGTATGTATGTATGTATGTATGTATGTATGTATGTATGTAGGCATGTAGGCATGTAGGTATGTATGTATGTCTGTATTTGTTTATGTGTGTGTGTGTGAGTGTGTGTGTGTGTGCGTGCGTGTGAGTGTGTGTGTGCGTGCGTGCGTGCGTGATACATGGATACATACATACATACGCTGGAAAATTTTAATCATAGTTGTATTCGTGAATATCGAATCATTAGTAAACATACCACGCAGGTCGTTGTTCCTGTTTCATAGTTACTAAATGGGTCAGCGGTCAGGGACTTTGTCAGGCCACTAGGACACTCTAAGCTCAAGGACGAAGTGTCCTGATAGGTCAGTGACATATCACTCAAAATAGTTAAGTCAGAAAATGATTCAAGCCATCACAAATGTCCATGACTCAAACCCTCCCCCGCCAAGGTTATATTTAGGACCCGAAATCTTGTGTCATCTACGTGTCCTGGTACATATATTGAAAACTGAGTACACTCCCTCAATTGTCGCACACATAATTTAGTTATACTGTATGCAATATTCCATTTCACAAACAAATGTAGTAGCACTTGATCACTGGCTCCGAACATTCATGGGGTGCTTGCATGCTACGAATTCATCAATGTCGTCTGCTTATTATGGTCACCATCTCAATTCGTGTTCATGAAGTTCGTGTTACAAGGAAAACAAATAGACGGACAATGAACGCACAGGTCTCTTCACAATATACTCGCAAGATCGCAACAAACACAATTACAAAAGTAGGATACACATAAGATTTTTCTTCTCACTGCTGTTTCTTTGCATTTGCATCAAATAGGAATAACAAAGATCTTAATATCTGTAATATGCATGCATGTGTAAATAAAAGTGTGTAGGAATGAAAAGTGAAAAACGGAGAATGTGGTACAAAATGGTAGTTTCAGTACTAAATAATGTCAGAAATAACACCTGTGCATGGATGGCAGCATTTGTTGATTTGCTGAATATGTCTAAAGGGAAATATTAGGAGAGTGTGTGTGTGTGTGTGTGTGTGTGAGAGAGAGAGAGAGAGAGAGAGAGAGAGAGAGAGAGAGAGAGAGAGAGAGAGAGAGAGAGAGAGAGAGAGAGAGAGAGAGAGATTTATGTTGCTATATACATTGGATCAAATTTGGGGAACATAACAAACCGGTATTTTCGTACTCGCGTAAGGTTACCTAAAGTTCAATGTTAATAACTATCTAGGGTTGCAGAAAGTTCAATGTAATCCTTCTATAGCGCGAGGCCAATATTTGTACTTTAATGGGTCACTAACCTTGGTGGTGGTCGTGGTGGAAAAATCGTGACCAGGAAGCCACAAATCAGGTCATTACCCAGGTACGATAAAAAGATGACTAACGGTGTAGAATAATAGTAAACAAACATGATCTTCAAAACATTATCTTTGTAAATGGTTAACTTAGATATTTAAAAATATTTTTTACATCAAAACATACATCTATGTCAGTGGAGACTTTAGTATCTAGTAAAGCAATTACAAACATGTAAATTATATATTGCCTTATTAGTTAATCTAGCAGATGTAATGTCATACTCGAAAACATAATATACCATTATTTACAAGACCATAATGTTTTAATAGTAACCTTTTAAAACGTAATCAACACAGCAATAGATAGAGAAAATCGTAGACATCTGGTGAAAATGTCATTGTATTATAAATAATTGGGGGGGGGGGGGAGAACATTATGTTAGTTTATGTCGAGTAAACAACCAAATATCTACTATTTTTTATGCGACTAAACTACTATAAAATAATAATAACACGTGTAAGTATTCATTATAAGTATGCGTCTGCCACATTGGAGGTTAATTACTAAGGTGAAAATATCAAAGTCAACAACACGAAGCGATTTTTAAATAAAATCACGCATACACCCTTACCACTACATTGTAAAACGTTGATAGAGTAAACATGGGATAATGATAATGGACTTTATCGACGACGTATTAAAATCAATAAAAGCTGTAATAACTAATGTAAAAATCCACATTTCATAGTAGTAGGATTATTTGATGGACAGACAAATCTGTGAAAATAGAAAATATCATCCAAATATATAATCTAGTTTGGTTTTTTTTAAATATAAAACTGATATGTTTGGAATGTATGGAGTAATGAGTATTTTTAAAGGATAAGAATACATGTTATCATAAATGGATGGCTTTCATGGAATTAGTTTCGTACATAGATGGCTTTCATGGAATTAGTTTCGTACATGGATGGATTTCATGGAATTAGTGTCGTACAGTAGTTACGTTCAAATGATAGTCGATTCAAAAAGCCATGACAAAGTTTACTGTTAGAATGGTGAGATGTATTTTTGTATAAATATTCGAAATAAAAAAGTTTGTATCCCTAAACAAACATATTGAATATTAACGGATACAAGTTTATCTTTAGTGCTTAAACGTATGCATGTATGTTTTTGTTGTTGTTATAGGGTTTAACGCCATTTTTCAGCACACAGTAGGCCATACATGGCGGCCAGTATTAACGGTGGAGGAAGAACCCGGGAAAACCCCCGGAAAGAACATCTAACCCACGAGAAGCTACTGGCAAGCTTTCTCATATACCCAGATTGGCTGAATCCGAGACTCGAACCTACGCAGACAGAGGTGAGATGGCAGTGATCTGTAAAGGAGAGTGCTTTAGACCACTCGAATCCATTTGTATGTATGTATGTATGTATGTATGTATGTATGTATGTATGTATGTATGTATGTATGTATGTATGTATGTATGTATGTATGTATGTATGTATGTATGTATGTATGTATGTATGTATGTATGTATGTATGTATATATGTGTGTGTGTGTGTGCGTGCGTGCGTGCATGTATGTATGCATGCATGCATGTACGTACGAACGTACGTACGTATGTCGTACGCACGCACGTATGTATGTATGTATGTATGCATTATATGCTTTATATCTAGTGTGCTGTCTTTAACTTCCTTCCTTTCTTGATATGAACCCAGTCTTTATATTTAAGAAGCTGAAGTTAGTCTTCACGTTTCTCGCTCTAAAACAGTGTATTCTAGACTAATTTGGTTAACATGGTAACAACTGCAACGGACATGGATAACCGATTGGACAACGTTAAAACACAACGCTACTAGACACAAATATCTTGGAAATGTCACAGCATATAAAGAGAAATCTTAGAAAACAATTACACATAAAATATTTAAATAAAATGCACCTTTAGATCTTTAATATTATATCCTAAAATTTTCAAAATTTCACGCTAAACTTTTACATAGTTGATAACTTTATAATATGATTTAAATAGTGCTGTCCATACAAAAACATCTTACACCATACAATTTAAAAATACAAAATACACACACAATGGACAAATGACTCTGGCAAAGTCAACTGGGTAATAATTAATAAATCCTATACTAAAAAGGAGAGGAAATTGGCCCTGGAACTTAATAGTTCTATGGGAAAAGAGTACCCTCCTAAGTTCAGGAATCAGATTGTTAAGAAATCAATATTCTCCTCAGCTCTAGTGGAGAATATATGTCACAAGATAGCTCTTACTTGTGATGGAGAATATTATCAGTCTGAAATCCTTAGTGGGTAAATTAAAACTTAATACATTTGACAAAACAAAGATTAAGCGTCGTCAAAATTTTTATTTCGAATAAATAAAAATAACATAGACATATACACCATATCTACACTCATGGGTGGACAGGAAGTACAAACACAATATCATCGACACTATTGGTTAACCGACGGTGTTCCTCAATAAACTCGAACCAGCTATGTGCTGGGGAGAGTACCGATGATCAACACCCCACCCCTCTGGGTGTAGTCTGTTGCAGAGGTAAGTTTGGATTGGCAGGAGGTACATTCAAGAGGGTTCATCTCAGGTGAAGTAACTTTGAAGGTCAAATTGGGTCATTGTGGCAAAAATCAAAAGTAACCGCAGAAGCCAAATGTGAAACTTGTAAATAAAGCTGAACTGTTTGTCATTTCATCGGTCAGAATGTGCGCGGAGATAGATACATCTGTCCGACACTCTGTCCATCTATTAAACGTTAATAGAGTAAAACACGGGATATTGTTAATGGATATATATGGGTTGGGGTTGGGTGTAGATGTGTGTGGGTGTGAAGTATAAAAGGACTTATTGGAAAAATAATTTTCATATTTATTGTCAATCCTATACTTCTATACTTACACATGTAAAAATATATGTTGGTATTTGTATTAGTGTGAAAATATAAGTTCCCTTCTTGACATTCGACGATATACTGTTTGACTTCAAAATGTGTACCTGCAACAACAAAAGCGCACATTTTGTAATCTAGAACAAATAAATATAAATATAAATTGCCTCTCATTTCAGGCATAGCTTTAGGGTTGGAGAACATTGTATTCAGAAAAGAAAGAAGAAAAAAAAGCTAGTTGTGAATTGTGCGTTGTGTAATAGGCACATGTGATATTAGGTTAGTTCATACATTCACCATAGTTTGTATTTGTAATGATACACATTATTGAAAATGTAACTAGATAACCCTTATCCCCGTTTAGCTCAGCAGAGTAATCTGTCTTAAACGCAATGATTCCATCCTTGTGCGTGCGTGTGTGTGTGTGTGTGTGTATGTATGTATGTATGTATGTATGCATGCATGTATGTGTGTATGTGTGTGTGTCTGTGTGTGTGTTGTTGTTGTTGTTGTTGTCAAATTTTGTGTCCTGTGTTAGATATAGTTTCCGGCCCTCCGTCATTAGTTTTATTCAGCATATCATACATACTTGGACATTCTAATCGAAATTGACATGTACAGCCATTTCATTGGTCAGAATATTTGTTTGTAGTGTTTGCAATCTATTGTGGTTTTACGAAGCAAGTGGCCACGAACTAGTTATAGGGACACGCATGCTGCTAATTAAGGATGGCTACTCTTACAGTAACTTTATTACGATAGGTAATAGCCTCCCTTGAACCGTATTCTATTCAAGTGATTAACTCCAGGTGTCTCGCACTGACTTTGGGCGATGCGTTCGCCCTTTTGTGGAGTGTGACCTTGAATAATATTAATATTGGGTATTTAATTATTGCATTTATTAAGGAGGATTTCTTTAATCTTTCTATACATGATCCCGCTCCCCCCTTCCACTCCTCATCGAAATTATATTGCATTTACTTGAAATCAAATGGTCTAACTGCACGCAATGGAGTCATTAAAAACTGGATTTGCTGTTTTGGAAAATGAAAAACTGGTCGAGGTAAATGTTTTTTTCATGGTAAACTGATTTGAAATTGAAAGCAGTTTTAAAAAAAACACCACACCATTAGGCTAACGATATGAAAGGATTAATGCAAAACGAGTACTGAAATGACAACGGATGTATTCTAAGCACGGAATGACAACGGATGTGTTCTAAGCACGGAATGACAACGGATGTGTTCTAAACACGGAATGGCAACGGATGTGTTCTAAGCACGGAATGAGAACGGATGTGTTCTAAGCACGGAATGACAACGGATGTGTTCTAAGCACGGAATGACAACGGATGTATTCTAAGCACGGAATGACAACGGATGTGTTCTAAGCACGGAATGACAACGGATGTGTTCTAGGTAAGGAATGACAATGGATGTGTTCTACAATGGATGTGTTCTAAGTACGGAATGACAACGGAAATGTTCTAGGTACGGAATGAGAACGGACTTGTTCTAAGTACGTAATGAGAACGGAAATGTTCTAAGTACGGAATGACAACGGATATATTATATGCACGGAATGACAACGGATGTCTTCTAAATACGGAATTATAACGGAAGTGTTCTAAGTACGCAAATGACAACGGAAGTGTTCAAAGTAAGGATGTTTAGCAGAACAATTACTTTGTAACTTAGGCATTCAGTTATTAAGTGTTTTGTACAATGCATCAAATGCCACAAACGAGGTCTGACTTATAAAATAAACAGTGCTTATTCTAAGATTAACGTTAACACGTATTTAAGAATAGATTTTCCAAATTTTGTACTTTTTCTGTTATTTTCTCTGCGTTTTCCTCTTGAAAGTGAGTAAAGATCTTCCATCAAATATGGGAACAATATATATATATATATATATATATATATATATATATATATATATATATATATATATATATATATATATATATATATATATATATATGGAATTCATTCAATGGCTTTAAAATTGAAAAGAAAATCTTCAAGTATGACGCTTTTGTGTTGATGTCTTATCATGCCCATACCTTATGATTTACTTCTATGCCAATAAATCTAATTACCCCTACACTTGTCATATACTAAAATGCCAAAGAATCTGATCATGCATTCTAATATTTTGTCGGAATTAGCTGCTCTAACGAAGAGGACAGTGGAGCTCCGAATAAGAAAGGAAATACCGTATTATGAACGTTTAATGCATTTGTTCATATTATTAAAAAATAAATTAATGATAATATGATTCAATACATTTTTGTTATATACAATATGTTTTTATATACAATATGTCTTTTGTTATGTCACAAAACCATTTTCGTGAACATCTGTTTCCTATACACACTATGTTTTCAAATTGTCTAAAGGTTTATGTGATGGTGTCCATTATTTGGAAATATCCATGACCTAAAACTGTCAATGCCGACAAAAGACTTTATCGTAAGCGCGTCTTCGAATGCCGGCAGTTCCACGAACATACGTGTAATTGTCGAAGTTTGTGGTTTTCGTTTGACACATCCATCCGATTAACAGTATTAGTTTGTGGTTTTTGTTTCGGATTGAGTACATGTGACGCATGCATTCTCACACTGTCGTTATATACAGACATACACCATAGTATATACTCTCATATATATATATATATATATATAACTCTTATCATGGTGAGGAGTAAGAGAACACCTCTGGATTCTTTTCCCTCCCAGCTGCTGCTGTAATATCCTCTGCTGCTCATGTTGTTGCTTGATTTCTCTTCTGCTGTATATGCCTCTCCATTCATTCTTCTTCCTTCTTGATATCTTCACGGACGAAATGCTCTTATAAGCCGTTCACTAGTTTAAGAGCCTCGTGCTTTCCATTTCTTGATCAGATTTTGTCTGATACGGGGCAAACGCTTCGTTTTTAATCTTCCTAACTTGAAAGGCATGTTGCTTGTTGACGAGTCAACGATGGGTGTCCAGACTAACACGCTTAACAACGGATGCATGAAATGGGTAACGGGAGCTACTCTGGAATGGGCACCTGGAGGGGTAATGTCTACTTCGAGAACTTTGGCTTTCACGTATAAGTGATTGTCATCTATTGATTTCGTACCTGATAGGAGCTTGAGTAGTTAGCGGGATGTGTAAAATAATTCCTCACACGTTCTTTTAAGGTGCACTGAAAACGTTGCACGATAACGACTATGGTTTCTGGATTCTCGTTGATGCACAAATGGATGTCTCTTTTCTTCAACTCTTTTTGGAACGTTCGGTTCAGAGATTTAGTTACATTGCTGACGACTATTTTGTTTTAGAAGTTAGAGGCACGACCCAAGCAATATTGATAAAGACGTCGTTGAAAAAAAAATATTTGTAACCACGATTGTACATTTCCAAATGAGTGTCACTTGCTAAATTGACTTTCTATTGTTAATCTATGACTTCGACGTTGGTTTCTACGTCTGGAAAAATGTTTCTCGTATTAGTTTGTGTGACATGTATATTACATGTTCTTGTAACCATCGCTGTACATGGTGGAAACAAATACACAGGGTGGTTCTGATAGCACGATACCATTTTTGAACCCCTGCGTAATTGTAGGATTGTTGTTCCATTCTTGCAACCAAGTGACTTCGTCTCTCAGGGTCACATGGGTTATTAGCTTTTCATCACTGGCGTGAAATCAGAGTCGGTTTAACCGTTTGGCTATAGCTTTCTGCTGAAATAGCTGAATATGTTGCGAGTCTTGGACGTATCATTCTGACTAGTTCGACTTCCTTCAAATGTTCATGCAACCAACAAGCTACAAACACATCATTGAAAGCACGAAAACTTGATACTACCTCACGAATCTTTTCTTCACACAGAGGAAGAGACCTATAAATCAGGAATCTCAACGATGGAGAGCACGAGGCTGTTAAAAGAATGAATCTCTCGTGCACATTTAAATTTGATGCGATCATAATGATGTTGTTGCAGGAACACTTCGTAAATAGACCACAATGAACCTGCGAGTAAAAGACATCTCAGAAACATATTCACTAACACACCCACGACATGGAAAACTAAATTCAGTTGAACAAATGTTGTCAGTACCGGATTAAATCCTGTGGAGGCCCTTAGGGGATCGATATTTTGGGTCCCCCCTCACAAATTATCTCCTATCAATATTAGTTTGATCTGTTGTTGCGGAGCGCCTAAAAAGTGCGGGGCAAATTCTGCCTATTTGATAATCCGGCAATGAATGTTGTAAAAGATATTGGTATTCCGCCTAGGTCTCAATGCAGCCATTGACTTCCTTCTACATAATCTGCTGCCAAACTACAGTTAAATACTATTTTATGGTAAGCTATTATATCAAATCAATAAACGTCTTAATGACCTTAGTTAGTCTTTGTTTTGGAGGTAACATATTACCCACTGGTTGATGGTAAGTTGTAGTAAACTAGATCAATCATTAACGCATACACTACACGCCGGGAAGAAGTCTCTTCTTTTATCTTTTCGGCGCGTTTTCAAATATTCTTTTTCGTAATCCTTCATGTTTGGTATTTATTCTGGAAATCTGTTTTCCACTTTCACCTTGTACATGAAATTTAGTCTCCTGGGTCTCGGTGCTCGTTCAATCTGAGCACTGAATATTTTCAAAAGAACAAGGTACTTATAACACTCAGATTAAAATAGATATTCCAAAAGGAAGTAGCTGTTCTCTTCGTCTCAGTTTTATCTTGACAAACTATCTGTAAATGTGTTCTCTCAGTTCCAAAGACAAACAACCATAACGATGAAGTTATTTCTTGGTTCTCACCAAAGGCAGGGGGTTAAAGGGCGGATACCATCTAACACTGCCTGAGAGTGGATACCATCTAACACTGCCTGAGAGTATAATTCCGATGGAACATAAACCCTAGTGAATGTATGACATAAACTAGCTTTTGGTGTGTATCAGTTCTAATCTACTGTGGAATATCTGATTACTTTGACTGTCATGTGATATTCCAAAGTTATTGTTATAACACAATTATTATAGAACAAAGAGTGTATGGACTATTTAGATGTAAGTGTGTGCGGATACCTGATAATGTATTCGCCATTTGTATCAATAAAGTTATGTGAGAGAGTGATTACTTCTTATGAGATTAGAGCGAGGAGACAAGATTATATTTCCTTTATAATAATTAGGGAAGCTTTCCGGGTGAGTGTAGAGTCGATCTGAGAGAGAGAGAGAGAGAGAGAGAGAGAGAGAGAGAGAGAGAGAGAGAGAGAGAGAGAGAGAGAGAGAGAGAGAGAGAGAGAGAGAGAAGACACGTGGATAACACATTCTAGTTGTTATCGTGACGTAAGCAGTTTGTATGAAGGCGCAGTGCCAGAATAAGCACGTGATAGTGAGTGCAAGAAGTGTCGGAAAGGCGGATCCGGAAGTGTCAGGAGAGCACGTAGCCAAGGGTACGGGAAGTACGAAGAGATAAACAAGAGTTGGACAGATAAGTAACAGAGACAAAACTGAAGTGAGACATTCCTACGGAGGACCTAAATTCGTATGATGAGATAGTAATTGGCAACTGTGAATAAGTCACTGACTGCATATGTTCGAAAGAAAATGCTGTGGAGAAAGCTGTCGCTGAAATTGTTGAATACATTTGATACATTTTATTAAATTTATTTACCTTTCACCTTGAGTTGTTTATACACCTAGACCGTCAACATTGCTAACTGAGAGTCGGAGCTATTTCAATTTTTATCCGTCTTCCTTCTCCGTATTATTATGAATAATACCGTAGGAGTTTCACGACATCTATGTTATTCCGGCGTCTTTCGTAACTTTTCTCGTACAATTCTTCGTAGTTGCAATATTAGAGGTACATTTCAGGCCTCACAGCTGCACGTGAAAGCATTTGGGCTCAAGCGAGTAACAGTAGCATTATTTCAAGCTTCTTTTCGTTGTTTGGCTGTGAACTAATTTCGAATACTCACCGATGTTCTCTTTACATTCTGCTGTTTCGTACCTGTTGGCATACATTCGTCACACGACAATGGCCCATACTTAACACGAGTGGTCGTGCGAGTAGTAAATTTGGACAATGCTCCGTTCGGTGTCACGAATGTCGTACATCAATAACAATTTTCGTCGCTGCCCGTTCCCTTTCAATGGAAACGTGAGTCATTTTAAATATGACGTATGGCAAATGTTATGTCAGTATAAAATAATTTTACAGGGCTAAGAAAATAAAAAGAATCTTCGTCTCTGTAATGTAATGTACTCTCCCAAGTATGGCCCAAAGGTTCAATTATCTTCAATATGCTAAAACCAGAATTTGCACTGCACTCTAAAATAATAAACATGCTCTAAATTGATAACATTGTGGATGAGAATGTATAAACAAATTAGGACCTTTATTTACTCTTGCCCTATTCTGCCACCGTGTGGCAGCGGTAATTTATACCCACAAAATGTCCGAATAAAAATGGGGTGGGAAAGGGTCAGCGGAAATATAAATTTGTGTAAATGTTTCTAATTGTATACAATTTGATATATTTAATTTGTTCTGTGCTTCGTGCAGGTCACCTCTCTTCCGAATGCTAATACTCGGAAAAATGAGCTGACTGTAATACGGTATTATGATTCGTATGATTTTTTAAATAATACGTCCAAACATGCCGTAAAATCGTATAACATATTGTTGCTAATGATCAAGGGAGTAGTCGATTTGCAAGAAATAAACGTGTCACAGCGCTATATGTTGTCATAATAAGGCATTATTTTATGCTAACTTCCGAGATGCTAATTTGCAACATGCTTGATGCTACATTATAATCATCAGTTTAGTACGTGGGGTATGTGTAACTTGTGATGTAACAAGTTTATAAATAGAATATTAAAACCTGTAATAACCGACATAGCATTTGCCATACGTCATACTATAGCATCAGTTCAGTAGTCAGCAAATTTAAAATGAAAAAAAACGACGCAGAAGGAATGTAGATCTATGCACTTGCAAGCAGCCATGACAGCTTGCACTAATGAAGAATAGAAAATTCACGACAAGAAATTATGAATGTAGCACTTGCAACTAGCCTATTACAATAAAACATCAAAGAAGATTAAAAAATACACGCATATAATTATAGAGGTAATCCCCCTCTATAGGGGAATATAAGAAGTATACCTTGTTAGAAAGCATGAAGGCATGCACACCCATATCGGAGATGCAGTTCAATCAGAACTATGTTATGTATGTGAAATTAGCATGGGTTATCAATAAAATTACAAATACATCTATTTGGAAGAAAGGGATTTATGTGGGGATGCAAGGGTATCTGAAGAGAGTCTTGCTGTACGGCACTCCCAGTGAGTTGCGACGTATGTCAGCTCTATTTGGTTAACAAATTCGAACGGCCCATTCCAGTGCGTTCGCATACCATTACAAGATACTACCACATGATTGTCATGCATGTTGTGTGTGTGTGTGTGTGTGTGTGTGTGTGTGTGTGTGTGTGTGTGTTTGCTTGTTGTATATGTTGACAATTAAAACTTAAATCTCTTAACGATCT
The DNA here is from genome assembly GCA_030141615.1 of Unio pictorum. Lineage (NCBI taxonomy): Eukaryota > Metazoa > Mollusca > Bivalvia > Unionida > Unionidae > Unio > Unio pictorum. Next base: position 4,561,940 of record JARLTB010000194.1, read on the forward strand.
TTCGAACTCATAAACGCATACCCACATGATGTATATGACCATGATTAACATTGAATTTCTTCGTATGCCTCATAGCGTTTTCCCCATTTTAAGCCTAAGGAGGCATTTAAAATACGATTTCCGATCATGTACCATAGTGCAGACTCATTATATTATTCTTTCCCAAGAGACCCCCACATAGAGCTGTAGGTGGAGAAATTTAACAGGATTTCCAATTGTGTCCAAGTGCCATATTTGTCCCTCAATCGTCCGCCGCATGTCAGAATAAGATGGTAAACCCCTCATCGCATACCAACAACAACAGTTAATCAAGCTACTTTGTGGAATGCATATCAAGGAGATACACCTTTTCAGTGTACTATTTTGTGGCATGATTCAAAGTGAGTATGGACAGCAAACACCGATTTATCGTTCTATTTTGTGGCAGATTCCTCAAATTGTGAAGGTGAAGAGCTGGCGACAGTATTAGAGGCACACGAACGGAGAACGGACTGGAACATAAATTTTATCTCGATACACCCGATCTCATTTGCAATGAAGAGATGTTTATCACATACCTTTCTTTACTCCGGTTACAAACTGTGTTTGCGCGCGCACGCGTGTGTGTCTGTGTGCGTGTATGTATGGGTGTGGTTGCTTGCCTGCTGCAGATCAGGGATCGGAGCATAAAATAGTATAAACTAATATTTTCCTAAATTAGATGAACACGTTTTACCGTACAGCGTATGAAAAGTAAACTTTCCTGCCCTAAATACTTTGGCTGCTTATTTAGATATTCAGGGGTTGGAAACAGTTCGACGGTCGTCCTTGTCGATAGCATTGATAAGAAACAGTACATCGGTCGTCCTATTTATAGCATTTATTAGAAACAGAACGACGATCGTCCTTGTCGATATTATTAATTAGAAACAGAACGACGCTCGTCCTTGTCGATAATTTTGATTAGAAACAGTACGACGCTCGTCTTTGTCGATAGCATTTATAAGAAACAGTACGACGGTCGTCCTATTTATAGCATTGATTAGAAACAGAACGACGATCGTCCTTGTCGATATTATTGATTAGAAACAGTATGATTTTCTTCCATGTCGATATTATTGATTAGAAGCAGGACGACTGTCGTCCTCGTCGATAACATTGATTAGAAACAGAACGACGCTCGTCCTTGTCGATAATATTGATTAGAAACAGTACGACGCTCGTCTTTGTCGATAGCATTTATAAGAAACAGTACGATGCTCGTCGTTGTCGATATCATTGATTAGAAACAGTACGACGGTAGTCCTTGTCAATGATATTGATTAGAAACAGGACGACGGTCGTCATTGTCGATATTATTGTTTAGAATCAGTACGAACGTCGTCCTTGTGGATATTATTGATTAGAAACAGTTCAACGGGCGTCCTTGTGGTTAGTTTTTATTAGAAACAGTATGACGGTCGTCCTTTGTCGATAGCATTGATCAGAAGCAGTACGAAGGTCGTCCTTGTGTGTGTTTGTGTGTGTGTGCGTGTGTGTATGTGTGTGTGTGCGTGTGTGTGTGTAAGTGTGTGGTTGCTTGCCTGCTGCGGATCAGGGATTGGAGCATAAAATAGTATAAACTTATATTTTCCTAAATTAGATGAAAACATTTTACCGTACAGCGTATGAAAAGTAAACTTTCCTGCCCTAAATACTTTGGCTACTTATTTAGATATTCAGGGGTTGGAAAGAGTGCGAAGGTCGTCCTTGTTGATAACATTGATTAGAAACAGTACGACGGTAGTCCTTGTCGATATTATTGATTAGAAACAGTACGACCGTAGTCCTTGTCGATATTATTGATTAGAAACAGTACGACGGTAGTCCTTGTCGATATTATTGATTAGAAACAGTTTGACGGTAGTCCTAGTAGATATTATTGACCTATTCATCTGAACAATATTGAAATGCAAACTGTTAATACAACATACCGATAAACCTTCAGGTTACAGAATTTGAGATCCAAATTTAGTACATTTTGTTTCTGTTAATAAAGTCAACTGATGAAATTCAAAATCAGAATGTGATATCTCTTAGCCAAAATGTTTTTATTTATTTTGTAACTACACTTAATTAACGAAACCGATAACAGGCCTAAATTCTTATACGGAAAGAGTAGTAGTGAAAAAGCCTGTACTATCTATGACTACAATCTCTCACTGATAGATACATACACGCACGCACGCACGCACGCACGCACACACACACACACACACACACACACACATACATACATACATACATACATACATACATACATACATACATACATACATACATACATAGTAAACTGACTGAAGGACACATGTACAAACAAAAACACATTATTATTATTTACCTCCACACATACACGCAAGCAGAGACAAGCGTACAATAAAGCTGACATAATGTCATATATGAATTGCAAGACCCAAATTGCTTTGTATTAAGACCGCCTAGCTCATCCTTCTTCATTTTGCAGATAACTGTTTCAGTAATCGGAATATTGTTTGTTTCTTTATTTGCAAAAATATCGTTTTAAATCGCACAAGCATTTCTCGTACCATACATTCCATTTGTACTCGGGTAAAGATTTCGAGTTCTAGAACAGCTGATCATCCATTCTAAAGTTAGATGTTGATAGGAATAATTTATTTGAAACAGAGGGGTGAAGGAGTGTTGTTTAGTTTTAAAACACATTAGCTATTACCTATTTCTGAATAACATCAATGTAAATAGTTAAGTCTGCAGGTAGAATCAATTTGTAACATCGGAATTGGGCTTACGTTTAAAACAAACAATTACTGTTTCGTCGCTTGGTTACCCACTCTAGATAATCGCTTGCAAACAGACCTGTATATATAAGAGAACTCACTACTCTCCAAGCGTGAGTTTCTAAAATATTCTTTAACATGGCAAGTAAGAAAATTGTAGTTGTCTTTGGAGCGACTGGAGCCCAGGGCGGGGCTGTTGTCAGAGCTCTTCTACAGAACCCGTCATTTGCAGTGCGCGCAGTGACAAGAAATCTGGATGGAAATGGGGCCCAGGAATTGAAGAAACTTAAAGTGGAAGTTGTGAAAGGCGACACGGACGATAAAGAAGGACTGAAAAAGATTTTGTCGGGGGCTTTCGGCTGCTTTCTTGTAACCAACTACTTTGATCATTTGGATATGAACCGTGAGATACAGCAAGGAAAAAACGTGGCTGATGCATGCAAAGCCGCTGGAATCAAACATCTCGTATTCAGCGGTCTCGAAAACACCGTAGGATCAGGAACTGCTGGTCCAGTTTACCATTTTGATGGGAAGGCGAAAATTGAAGAATATATTGAAGAAATAGGAGTCTCGTACACCAGCACGAGAACCACATCCTACAATGAAAACTTCTTGACATTTTTCAGACCACGGAAGACGGCCGAGAACAAGTATGTTATATCATTGCCAATAGGCAATAAACCTCTCTATTTGATGGCGGTTAATGATTTAGGACCGTGGGTGGTTGAAATTCTCAAAGATCCAGCGAAGTACAAGGGAAAGAAACTTCATCTAGCTGGGGACAAACTGACCTTAGATCAGGTATGTGCCACACTTTCAAAACATCTGAAACCAAAACAGTTTCAGTATGTTCCAATTTCTGTCGAGGATTTCGCCAAGTTGTCCTTTCCAGGTGCCGAAGAATTGGCCTACATGTTCCATTTCTACCAGTTGAAAGCTGATAATTTTCGGGATGTTGCATTCACCAAACGGCTATATCCGAAGACCCAGTCTTTTGATGCATGGGTGCAAGGCAACAAAGACAAACTGATTCAGGCTCTGAAATAAGAAAGACTTCTTGAAATGGTGCACAATGCAATCGAGGAGACTTGTTACAATAAAAACTCAAATAAGGTTTTCTGCAAACCTATATAAAAAAATGAATTATCGACATATAGACACAGTTTTGCTGTTTTGTACTGTAGATGTGAATTAATTTATCATATACTATAAATGTGACCTCACTAGCTTAGTGTAAATAAATATGTTGCCTCTTCAACGGTTTTAGGTGCGAAAAATGTCAACCTTGTTCTAAAGCATATTTTTTTCCACTCACTTGTAAAACAGGAAATATTATATTTTTTTTTTAGTTAGCGACATTTGCTACTTTGGGGGTTTTTAAAAATGATTTTTGGTGGGATGTGATTATATATCTATATGTGGCTTTGTCAAAATGACTTATTTGTACCGCCACCCCAAAACCAATTGCTATAAAAATTGAAATCTAAATTTCAATAGCTTAAAAGATTTTTGAAAATGAAAAAAAATATTAACACTTTAATATTAAATAAAATAAATTTAATATTGAAAAGAAGTTTTAACATTAATTGCAAACTTTTGATCACACCGCTATAATTGAACACTTTTTTCCACGCTCCTGTAAAATCGATGACTTTTTTACCATGCGTATCACATTCGAAAAAAAAAACGTGTTTGTTTCAATTCTTGGACTGATAAACGTTTGTTTTAATTCTTGGACTGATAAACGTTTGTTTTCATTCTTGGACTGATAAACGTTTGTTTTCATTCTTGGACTGATAAACGTTTGTTTTCATTCTAAGACTGATAAGGGGGCGCTCAGCAGTTATTATGTATTTTTGGGAGAGTGAACTTTGTAGGGTGAAGTTGTTTGCATTTAAAACATGCACAGTGGAGAGAATGTTGGCACACATCTGCTAATAAAAATGACTGCTCCCTTGTGCTAAAAAATCAGCTTGAATTAGTCTAACGTACACCATTCTTAGGAGCTATTAAAATAGGGAAAATGAATTTGGCCAGACTAGACCATACCAGCTTCTGAAAGTGGAATGGATGAATTTCCAAGTATATAAAATGTATTTTTCAAAACCAACTTTATCGGCTTATATATATATATATATATATATATATATATATATATATATATATATATATATATATATATATATATATATATATATATATATATATATATATATATATATAATAATTAATCTCTGAAGTTCAGCAAGTTAAAATGACCAAGTGGAGCTAGCACTTTTTTTTTAAAACTGCACCTCTGGAGTAAGGCCAAGTTGTACACTCAATAACCCATATTACACCCATCATCATATACCAAAAGAAAGGGAATTCAATATTTTATTTAACTACCCTAAAATATACAAGGTCTTGTTAATGAGTCAGTATACGATACTGAAGAGCGCCACCTTAAAATAAAAATAAAAATGCATGCATGTATTTTGTTAATTTCATATAATTATGCATGATGTTCTGAATAAAATGTTACATTAATGTTGATGTTAATCATGACAATAAGCTAATTAAATTCTATTTGCTCTTGCTAAGTAGAAACCTTAATTATGAGGACATTAGAAGTCTAAGAATATATAAATAGAGTAAAATTTAAATTTAAAATTGTTGCGTTAAGTAAAATAAATTTATTGTGACAATGTTTCTTTCATTTATTTGCAATGAAATTTTTTAAGAAAATGAAGGAAAAGCTAATTTGCTTTTTCTGTATTAAACAATATGTAAACATTTTACCTTTTGATCTTTATGAACCTTATCTGTTCCATCCCTTTCTAACTGTAAAATTAATTGTCTCAGGAATAATTCTGGCTAGTTTCATGTTCCTGTCTTTCAGCATAAAATTGGTTGCTATGATAACAAGATGTAATGTGCATTTTAAAAATAGATCACTTTTTATCATAAGAAGAGAGGGCTGGACTTCTTTGAGACTCTGACACTAATAAATATAGTTCTTTAGGAGGAAATACAGGAGATATATATCTTTTGCCATGTTTAGTCAGAGGAAGGGGTCCAAATACATCTAAAGCAACATAGGCTCGCCATCTATGTACTGTCCTACAGGAGTCGTTTTGATCTATATGGATGGCTTTCTAGCTGCACACTTGTCACACTTACGACAGTAGTCTATGACAAACTATGACAGTAGTCTATGACAAACTATGACAGTAGTCTATGACAAACAAAGAGGACTGTTTTATTCGTTCAAAGGTCTTTATAGCTCCTAAATGCCTCGCAGTTGGTACATCATGAAAATACTTTAGGACATCAAGCCTTCGTTTATTTGGAACTACCAGCTGCAGTGTGATCCGATTCTCATTAGTTAGAACGAATTTGTGGTAGATCATGCCCCTAATGACTGATAATATGTCCCATTGTTGCCAGAGTGTTTTAGCGTTGATGTTTTATCAGATATGGCATCCCACTTTGGTCTTTCACACTTTCTCTGTATGTTTTTACAACTACACACTACCACTGTGCTATAAAATCAACGAGTTATTATTTGGGAGTGATGGACATATTTGAGTCTTGAAAATTTAATGCCATACAAGTTTGTGATTGTTAATAAAACAGGTAAAACTTAAATTTAAGTCTGCATTTTATCTTTAGTCTCATTCTTACTGTAAGGATTCTCCATTTCATCCCTAGTCCCATTTTTATAGTAAGGATTCGCTATTTCATCTCACCCATGTTTAATGTATGGATTCTCCACTTCATACATAGTCCCATTCTTATTATAATGATTCTCCACTTCATCATTAGTCCGATTCTAACTATAAGGATTCCCCATTTCATCCCTAATCCCATGTTTAATGTAAGGATTCCCATTTCATCACTAGTCCCATTCTCACAATAAAGATTACCGACTTCATCCCTTGTCCCATGCTTATTGTAAGGATTCCCCGTTTTATCACTAGTACCATTCTTACTATAAGGATTCCCTACTTCATCACTAGTCCAATGCTTAATGTAAGGTTTCTCCGTTTCATCCCTAGTCCCATTCTTATTGCAAGGATTCTGTGACAGGGAAGGTCTCGGGTCCTGAGCGTTATTCGTACAATATTGCACAAAAACACTTGTCAGAGGTATTGCAGAACCTGGAAGAACAACACTCTAAACCACTTCCCCCTAATAGTCGCTATCTAGGAGATGACCGCCCACGGTGTAATCGCCTGGTTGGAGTATATAATGTATATGGTAAACTGAGATAATATATTGAACAAAGAAACTACGAGCCCCCGTAAAGATAAATAAACAATTTAATCACAAAAGGAAAAGAATAAAAAAAACATAGTGAAATTTCCTTTCCTTCTGAATACACGTGGTTTCAGAATTTACTTTAACCGAATTTCAAATAAATGGCATATAGAATTAAACAAATCTAGCCGTTTTATGGCTGATAGCTAATTTCATCATAAGAATCGATTGTTCAATAAAAATCGTCCATGTTGTTCGTTTTTCATGACCTGTTTCGTCGAACTGTTTTCTCTGCTCACTCCTCGAACTTGTCCTCTGTGTTAACGTATGTTCCTTGCAACTCCTACTGCATAATTTTCCTTTTCCCCGTCTTGTATCTCATCTATCTTCGCACTTCTCTCTCCAAATAAAAACTATTTTCCTTTCAAAAGAAAAAAGTAGAACGCGCTAAGTCTCTTGTTACACTTTAATAGCTGAGACTGTCCGTTTTGCTGGTTCGACAATCAGACATTACTATCAGTGGTAACACTTTTACGGCTAGTAATCAATTACACATGTCTTCAGATCAATGCAGCTAAACCACCTAAACCACATCAATTAACACTACATCATTCTTACTATTAATTAAGGTACGAATTCTAATTCATAATAAAAAAGCACATTACAAAATTAATGAAACAAATGAAACTATTCATACAAACGTATCAACAAATCGTGCAGATCTGTAACGAAGAAACATTATATCAATTACATCATGATAAGTGTCGATTTTAAACAAATACCTCGTGTTTTTGGTGCGTTTCTCACCGTTGGATTCAGCGGACTTTCCTGAGCTTATTGTTTTCAAAGGCACTGCTGTAAAAAAAAGTAACCTCGGGAGTCTTTATTTTAGTTCCACGCTGTTTTTTTTTCAACCTTGCCCTCTCTTGCAGAGGTACTTCCAAGACTGAGCCAACCTTTTAACTCGTGGATATATATTTCTAAGATTTCCTTGTATAGACACACCCCTTATTCCACATCGACCAATCAGGACCAATATAATTTCTCGCACTTTCCCTTGAAAGTTTTCGTCAGCGTGACAAGATGCCATGCTGTCAGTTTCAAATCAATTCTGACATGATTCGTGAGAGAATGCTCCTTCCAGGAGGTCAGTTTCGGTCAGTATAATTTAAACAAACATATTTAACTGGGAGAACCCATTAGAAAAATATCTCTCCGTGCCGAATGTCACACAAATCTAACAAATGGCTGCTGGCTAGAACTCAATGTTATTGAATGGATTTGACCGAAAATATGGCACTTCACATCCCCCTCGTTAAGAGCAAAATCGGTATTTTACTCTCCCAAATTTTCGGAGAACTATCCTGCTTCCGTTACATGTCCTCAGGTGACCTGTTCACCTCAGACATTCCTAATCGATTTAAACAATCAGCTCCTTCATTATCCCTACCTTTGATGTAGCGTACTTGAACTTGATATTGTTGCAGAAATAGTGACCATCTCATTAATCGACCATTGGTCAATTTCGCCTGGGCCAAATACACAAGTGGCTGGTGGTCTATTTCCAAAATAAACTTTCTGCATTACAAGTAACGATGGAATTTAGTTATTCCAAAGATAATAGCCAAGCATTCGTTCTCAGACACTGAATAATTAATTTCCACAGTTGACAATTTCCTGCTACTATACGCCACTGGGAATAAGCTCCCCTCCTGCTCTTGCAATAGCTCTGCCCCTAAACCTTTATCACACGCATCTGTCCTCAAGACAAAATCTCGTGTCACGTCAGGTAATCTAACTATGGTGTCTGACGTCAGTCTGTCCTTCAACGTTTGAAATGCACGTTCACATGAGTCTGTCCATATTACATTTGTTGGCGCCTTTTTTCGCGTTAAATCAGTCAATGGGCTCGCAATAGCGCTGAAGTTTGCAACATATTTTCTATAATACCCTGCCAAACTTAAAAAAGATATAACTTCCGTCTTAGTGGTCTGTCGTAACGCGTCCCTAAGTTGGTTGACCTTTGAACTATCTGGGGTTAACGTGTCCTCGCTGAGGGTATGTCCTAGGTAGTTTAATTTTCTGAACCCTATATGGCACTTCGATGGTCGTGCGGTCAGTCCGGTTTGTCGCAGTCGCTCTAAGACGTTTATCAGCAAAATTATATGTTCTTCCCACGTAGCTGTCGCTAATAGTAGATTGTCCATGAAGTTGGAAACTCCCATCCCCCGCAATGGTTCAAGGAATTTCTGCATCATAAAGTGAAGACACTCGGCGCATTCTGGACCCCGAATGGCATGACTACCCACTTGTAGGTCCCATCTGGAGTTGCAAAGGCGAGTCTTGCTCTGTCTTCACTACGAACTGGAATTTGCCAATATCCTTTGGACAGATCAATTTGTGAAACATATTTTGCATTGGTTACTCCTGCAAAAATGGACTCAGGGTCAGGTAAAAGTTCTACTTGGAATTCTGTGATTCTGTTTAACTTCCTGTAGTCGACGCAAAATCTATGTGTCCCATCCTTCTTCTGGACTAATACAACAGGAGAGCTATAGGCTGACTCACTCGGTTCGATAACTCCTAAGTCTAGCATAGCCTTAATCTCCTTGCGGACAGTTTCTAACTTAGCATACGGTAACGGATACGGTCTTAACTTCACTGGTTTCTCGTCCAATAATTTCAAAGAGAACTCCTCCAGTTCCGTCTTCCCATGTCTCTCTGTTAAGACACTCGAATACTCTTGGAGTACCGACTCCATCTCTTTACGTTGATCTGACGTTAACGTAACGTCAAGTGCAACATCGACGTAGGTTCCCTTCTTCGTCAAAGGACAACTAGGGAGTAATTCCGCCTGCCCTGCGTTGTCGTCGTGTTCTTCTGTTACAACGGTAGCCACCACGAACTCGTGGGTGGTCCTCGCACATGGTAACGCTTCAGTAGATTCACGTGGAACAACTTGTCCTTATCCCCTACTCGGATACGATAGTTCTGTCCACCTTTCTTCTCTATTACCTCAAATGGTCCCCTCCATGAGACTTGCAGCTTGTTGTGTTCTAATGGAAACAACAACAACACCTTGTCACCCACCTCAAAGTGACGTTCCTTCGCCCTTTTGTTGTAGTATTTGTATTGACGTTCCTTTGCGTCGCAGAGATTTCCTTGAGCCAATTTACAAACTTCTTGCAGTTTGTTACGTAAGTCAACAACATATTGGTATGTTGTTCGCACTTCCTCAGATGCTTGCTCATCCGTCCATAATTGTTTCAACACCGCCATGGGCCCCCTTACCGTCCTCCCATAGACCAACTCAAAAGGTGTAAAACCCAAACTTGCCTGTGGTACTTCTCGATACGCAAACAGTATCGCTGGAAGGTATCGATCCCAATTCTTAGGTCGACCTTCACATAACTTCTTCAAAGCCTGTTTCAATGTCCCATTGAAACGCTCCACCAACCCATTGCACTGCGGGTGATACGGGGTAGTCGTCAGGTGTCTAATGGATAGTAACCTATTTACCTCTTCATTACCTGGCTCACGAACTGCGTCCCCTGGTCGGTCCGTATCTCTTCTGGAACTCCGACTCTCGACCATACACCTAACAAGGCCTCAGCCACCGTGACTGAGTCAATGTTTTTCAAGGTCACTGCCTCCGGGTACCGGGTAGTGTAATCTTCTACCGTTAATATATAACGATTACCACTTTCTGCTGCCGGCTTAATCGGACCTACCAAATCCATCGCCACTCTTGAGAAAGGTTCGTCAATTAGTGGGATGGCTCCTAGTGGCACCGGGCGATAGGAGGTCTTAGGTGCCACTCGCTGACACTTGTCACACGTCAAACAAAACCTCCTCACATCCCCATGTACACCTGGCCAATAAAACTTCCTCACCATCCTATCTCTAGTCTTCGCCACACCCATGTGGCTTCCAAGAAGACCCTCATGTGCTAACCTGAGCACTTCGTCACGCTTCCCTACGGGCACCACAACTTGCTTAAACGTATCGGCCCCTTTCTTGGCATACCGATACAAAATACCGCGTTTCGTCGCGAACTTAACCTCGCCGTCTGGCAATTTCCGTACGGACCCGTCCGTCGCGTACCTGCGTACCTTTTTAAGAGACAAATCTTCCTTTTGAAGTTTTCCCAACTCGCCAGATACCAAAATGTCTATGGGCGAAGTCACGGATCTTAGCGGCTTTGACCCTGACCTTCGCTTCATAGCCCTCGTCTCCACTGACCCGACATGTATAGGGTTACAAGTTATAGGGTTAGGTTGTGGCAACAGATATCTACACCCTAATATTACGTCATGAGACAGTCCCGACAAACACGCTGCTTGAATTCGTCCTTTTACATATGGCGAATCAAGGTCTATGCTAACGACCGGAAGCGAATCCTTCGTGCTGTTAGCAAACTGGACATCCACCGTCTCACCTGTGTAATCTCCAGGTTTAACATATCTACTATCTATCAAGGCCGGGTAACTACAGCCGGTATCATACAGTATGGTGGCCTTCTCACCATTTACCGTAGCAACCGCTATATTAGTAGACTCCACTGTTTTCCCTTTCTTAACAGTATTTGGAGTTACCGAATTAATCGTTGTCGGACGATACTTCCTACAGTCCTTGAGAACATGGCCTGGTTTGTTACAGCCATAACACAATGGCTCACCTCTTCTACCCGAGGTATCCCTATCTACCACCTGAGTCTTTCCCGACCCACGGAAATGTACTTGACTGGGATTTCCGGCCCCTGGCTTCCCACCATTTTGGCCATTTCGTCTCTGGGGTGCCACCTCAGTGGTCTTCCTATGCTCACCGTTTCCATGTCGGTCCTACCACTCCAAGTAGTTGGACGCGCATGCGCGCTCTTGTAGCGCTCCGCAATTACGCTTCTCATCCAAGGTTGAGAAGTCACGCTCCGCCAAAAACACAATTAAATCTTTCCTGTAAGTACTTAGGACATGTTGTTTAAAAATGTCTTCGCGTATACCCTCATACGTTAGCGCGGTACCAGACATTTTCATCCATTTATAAAAAATTACGCCTACTCGACTGTGAAATTGCGCGTGTGTTTCGGTAGCTCTTTTTGACGATTCGCTAAAAAGTTTCCGAAACGTTTCTGCTGATAATTCATAGTGGCGAAGTAAGGCTTTCTTCAAAGCGTCGTAATTGTCTATCTCTTCCGGAGTCATATTGTGGTACACGTCTTTCGCAGCTCCCTCTAAAAATGCCGAAATATTGATAGCCCATTGGTCCCTAGGTAGCTGATGGACCAGGGACAACTTTTCAAACTGTGTCAAAAAGTTGTCAGCAACTTCGGCCTTGTCGTTGAACATAGGCATGGTGATTTGTATGGGTCGTCTGTCTTCCAAACGTCTACTTGGGGTTTCAGGACGTTCGTTCGACTTTTCACCCTTCCTGAACTCGGCTTCGAGCCTCAGTCTCTCCATGGCTAACATATATTCCCTTTCTCTAGCTTTCTCTTCCGCCTGTAGTCGGGCTAGTTCAAGCTCTTTCTCTTTCTACTTCTCTTTCTCTCGTTCAGCTACTTGTCTGTCTTTATCCCGTTCAATGGCTAACTGTTGTTTGTGTTCTCTAAGACTACGCTCAATAAATTCCGATAGCTTTTCTCCCTCGTAACCTAACTCGTCCTTGCCAATGGATTTAAATTCTCGTACCAATTGTCTGTCTGTCCCCATTATGACCCTTTTACAAGTAAGTCCTTAACTTACAAAACAAATGCGAATACCTATCGGAAAATAGTTTCTTTGTAATGTAACTTATAAACCTTTCCTGCAGTGACCTGACCGGGGTCAATCAGCCTCTCTTAACCAGGCAAAATTCCAATAAACACAAGCTCCACGCAGCGGTGTACTTTCCTTCCAAAATGAGTGAAGTGGACTCTACTAACAAGACGTAATTTATGGCTGTCCAAAATACAGTACTTGCCCAAATTTGCTCATGTCCCAAGAGAATATTTAAGCAATACCGCTCCTATACACTTTAGAATGAATGACCTCACACAAAAGGTATGTATCTCAAATCCTTACAATAGTCTTTTAACGCAATGTGAAAAGAATAAAAACTGGCAAGAAATTTGCATGCACAATATTCATGTATCCAAAAATAGCAGACAATGATTTGATTCACTCGATCCTTTCTAATAATAACAATAACAAAATTATAGCTCTGTTCAATATATGCTCAGATTACTTTACTCGCTTAAAAAATGTTCGAATCCCGGGACGACCTCTCCTCTTTGTGACAGGGGGAAGGGGGGTCTCGGGTCCTGAGCGTTATTCGTACAACATTGCACAAGCCCACTTGTCAGAGGTATTGCACAACTTGGAAGAACAACACTCTAAACCACTTCCCCCTAATACTCGCTATCTAGGAGATGACCGCCCACGGTGTAATCGCCTGGTTGGAGTATATAATGTATATGGTAAACTGAGATAATATATTGAACAAAGAAACTACGAGCCCCCGTAAAGATAAATAAACAATTTAATCACAAAAGGTAAAGAATTAAAAAAAAACATAGTGAAATTTCCTTTCCTTCTGAATACACGTGGTTTCAGAATTTACTTTAACCGAATTTAAAAAAAATGGCATATAGAATTAAACAAATCTAGCCGTTTTATGGCTGATAGCTAATTTCATCATAAGAATCAAGTGTTCAATAAAAATCGTCCACGTTGTTCATTTTTCATGACCTGTTTCGAAGAACTGTTTTCTCTGCTCACTCCTCGAACTTGTCCTCTGTGTTAACGTATGATCCTTGCAACTCCTACTGCATAATTTTCCTTTTTCCCGTCTTGTATCTCATCTATCTTCGCACTGCTCTCTCCAAATAAAAACTATTTTCCTTTCAAAAGAAAAAGTAGAACGCACTAAGTCTCTTGTTGAACTTTAATAGCTGAGACTGTCCGTTTTGCTGGTTCGACAATCAGACATTACTATCAATGGTAACAATTTTACAGATAGTAATCAATTACACATGTCTTCAGATCAATACAGCTAAACCACCTGTTAATTCGGTTTGCTTTTACCTAATGCATTATACACTGTCGCTAAATTATCTACGATATCAACATTCGGTGAATTCACGTGTATTCCCGTAATTCATTAATTAAAGTAAGACATTAAATCTTAGAACACAATCAATATTCAAACAATATTATAAATTCAAGAATGAACATAACACTTTCCAATCATAACTCTACAGAGTGTTTTTAAACATCAGTTAACACTACATCATTCTTACTATGAATTAAGGTACGAATTCTAATTCATAATAAAAAAGCACATTACAAAATTAATGAAACAAATGAAACTATTCATACAAACGTATCAACAAATCGTGCAGATCTGTAACGAAGAAACATTATATCAATTACATCATGATAAGTGTCGATTTTAAACAAATACGTCGTGTTTTTGGTGCGTTTCTCACCGTTGGATTCAGCGGACTTTCCTGAGCTTATTGTTTTCGAATACACTGCTGTAAAAAAAGTAACCTCGGGAGTCTTTATTTTAGTTCCACGCTGTTTTTTTTTTTCAACCTTGCCCTCTCTTGCAGAGGTACTTCCAAGACTGAGCCAACCTTTTAACTCGTGGATATATATTTCTAAGATTTCCTTGTATAGACACACCCCTTATTCCACATCGACCAATCAGGACCAATATAATTTCTCGCGCTTTCCCTTGAAAGTTTTCGTCAGCGTGACAAGATGCCATGCTGTCAGTTTCAAATCAATTCTGACATGATTCGTGAGAGAATGCTCCTTCCAGGAGGTCAATTTCGGTCAGTATAATTTAAACAAACACAGCTAACTGGCAGAACCGATTAGAAAAATATCTCTCCGTGCCGAATGTCACACAAATCTAATAAATGGCTGCTGGCTAGAACTAAGTGTTGTTTAATGGATTTGACCTAAAATTTGGCACTTCACAGATTCCCAAAATCATCCATAGTCCTATTCTTATTGTAAAGATTCCCCACCTCATACATAGTCCTATTCTTAATGTAAGGATTCCCCGTTTCATCCCTTTTCCCATTCTTATTGCAAAGATTCCACACTTCAACAGAGAATCACAGAGACCTCTTGGAGTTAAGACAGAAGTTTAACTCGGCTTTTACCCTAATGAGAGTTTGTCAGCCACAGAGAGAATGGTGAGACATTGATATATATATATATATATATATATATATATATATATATATATATATATATATATATATATATATATATATGCAATAAACTGACAACGAACAGTCCAAAACTAGTATCTAATTAACCTGAACGCTTTTGACTCTTTAACGAGTCTATTTCAAAGTATAATAGAAAACATAAACAAGACAACAACAAAAAATACAATCACCATGGTATTTGCAAATCTTCACATGGCTGCTTCTACGGAAATTATACCTTTAAATTTATTATGATTCACTTAGTTTATTTCAACTTGTTGCGGATGCTGGAAAATATCTTTTACTCACTTAGAAATCGAGGAACCATAATTTTGCATAAAACAACAGCTGTCATTATGACAGCTTGTTGTTTTATGCAAAGTTATGCAAATTTATGCAAAATTATATCCGGGTTATTTCATGGGTATAGTAATAATTATAGGTCATTTAGAGATTATTTAAAAGAAAAAGTATTGGTTGCAGAAGATAATTTTATTTGTGCATGATCGTCTTTTTCGAGTATTCTGGGTTTAAACTGCTTGGTTCCAATTATCTAAGTCGGCATGTCCAGTAATATTCCTCTTTGTCCTGGTTTCAAAACTCTAGTTTGGGCTGTCAGCAATTGCAATAAGTGAAAGTGTGGTCAGGGGAGGAGAAGTGTTCTGTGACCGGGCTTCTGTACAGCTTCTTTATCATTCAATCAGATCTATTAAGGTTGCTCCTTTTGTGCAGCTTTTCAGTTTCTCCACCATACTGAAGGCTACAGATCTTACATGGAATGAGATAAATTACATTCTCTTTTTTGCATGTTTTGTTTGGACTATGTGTGTTTACGTTTTCTCTAGTCACTGTGCTAGACAATGACCTGGTCTCTATCATATGTTGACACGTTTTGCACCTTTCATCGCCACAAGGGCCACATTGACTAGGGTGGTCTTGATTAGTGATTGGATATAGCTTGGACCTGACTAGGATGTCCTTGAGGTTTCTTGGTCTTCGGTAGGCTACTACAGATTTGTTCGGGACACATATTCCTTATAGTATTTGACAGAATTCCATCTCGTTGATTTCATAGTCTGATCAAATAAATCTATCAGTTAAAACTATAT
The DNA here is from genome assembly GCA_030141615.1 of Unio pictorum. Lineage (NCBI taxonomy): Eukaryota > Metazoa > Mollusca > Bivalvia > Unionida > Unionidae > Unio > Unio pictorum. The sequence continues at coordinate 4,578,268 of JARLTB010000194.1, forward strand.
TCATCATGTGTTTTCATTCCTTGTCAATTCAAAGGAATGGTTTCAACACGAAGACCATTCTTGAAACAACAAAAATATGTACATATTCGTTGTTACTGGAAGTTCAGCAGGGAATATTGTAAAGAGGATAAACGTATTATTGGGTGATGTCAGCACTGGTAAGTTAGAAGCCGTCTTCTCACGCGATGCAGATCACAGGTGAGATCTAGATTTTTATATTAAGTTTTCTGAAATTTATCAGAAAACAAATCCAAAGCTATCTTGATGGATTGAGTACTGAAAACTAGCAAACACTGCGGTCATTTCTAAAGATACTATCTGGACATGAACTAAAAAATCATTGTTCAGACAATCACGGGTTCTGAGTCTAAGTCTGATGCCAAATTGACATAGCGATAGGAACATTCAAAAAGATGCACTCTACTCTCTGAATACGTACCTGATAACAAAAGACACCGCAATGTTGTTGTTAATATTGTAATAGGGATATACATGGCAGAATCACCAATATCATTAGTTTAATTTCTAAGGGTCATGCCAGATTGAAATAAAAAAGTAGTCGTATGAGACGGACAAATGTTTATCGAAAAGCATTATTGAGAAATGAAACTTTATAAGTGAAAGGAGAATCGTTAGCTGTACGAGCAGTATTTCCAAAGTTTTCACCCTTTTGCTCGTCGAGGTCACTATGGACTAAGTTCTTAAACTTTTAATTATGAACTACGAAGGTTATTGTAATATTGATCAAACTTATTGGCTGATCACCACCTATCATATAGTCGTTCTTTCTCCCAAGAAAATTCAACATGTATTTATCCAGTTCCTTTTCTACAGTTCCTCAACCTTTGTCAGTATGATTCTAATGCAACTCAGAACTTAAACACACATTAGGTACGTTAATCTGGTCCCCTGAATCATATCCTCTCGGCATTCGCACAACGATATACACAGTCAGTTCATCGCAAGCATTGTTTGTCATGCGATCAAAACAAACCGGCAACATACGGGGGAAAACACGGGTAATCCTAACCGTGACATGTCTGTTTCATTCATTATACATTCATAATCTGGTACAACGTAAACAATACATATATTGTCTGTTTTACCTATAAAACCTGGTATGTTGCATTAAAATATATCCAGCCATTTGGTCATCAAGATATTTTTGCAAAATATTCTCACTAGTTTGTGAATATAAAGGAAGGGGTATATAGAAAGATTCCTTTTTCTTTAAATATTGCACATTATCTACTGTTTCATTTCCAAAATTACTTTTCCAGTTCATTAACTGATAAATATTTCATCAAAATTGAAATAAAATCATAGGTGAGAGCCTTAAATTAACCAAAGATTAAGACCAAACTATATCGTTCTAAAAAGACGTTCGATCTTTTTATGGATTCCTTGATTAATTATATATTGGCATTGATATATCGTTCTAAAAAAAAGTTACATCTTTTTATCAATTCCTTGATCATTTTTATATTGACATTGATACTGACAGTCATCACTCATTCCACCTATTGTCCTATTCCAAAACCATTCCCAAACCCTGAAGCAAATGGTGTCATATTTCTGATGGGAGGATATGCAAGCATTACCATTTTGCCTCCACAAAACCATATTCCAGCTCTGCTCTTGATGCAACCTCCAGTCCTTTTGTGGTTCCCTATATTGAAAACTTTTTCTAAAATAGAAATCTTTATTTGTTTTGGAATGAAACGATGGTTACCTGAAATTTGCATTAAATTTGCAGTATTACCATGATAACTTGCCGGAAATATTGCCTTGAGCATATTGGGTAGAAAGATCTGTATCCCTCATGAATCTAGTAATATATTAATTATAAGAAATCTTTCTTACAAAATCAATTAGGCTTTCCGTCTTTGACAATCTCTGATAACTTAAACAAATGGTGCTTAATATATTTCGAGGTAGTAACAGTATAGGTAAAAAGGTAAATATATATGTATGCTGATGATGAACGTCATTTTTAACTTCTTAATACCATGGCGCACGTTATATTTACTTCATTTATATTTTGCAATAAGAGTCGGTGGCCTTAATTACTGAATAAATTATTATTATTATTATTATTATTATTATTATTATTATTATTATTATTATTATTATTAATGATCCTTCCAATCCCTTTCTACATAGTGCGCGTCAAAATCCCAAAATAGAAGCATGGCATATGCGTCAATGGACAAACTTTGTGCAGATTGTTTATGCACGACTGAAAACAAGACGAAACCGGAACTGAACACTGTGTGGATTATGAATTACTGGATTATGTACTGGATTATGAAAGTATAAAGTATACTCTTGAAATGGAATTTATTCCATCGTTTTTAACTGGATTAAACTAGATTAATTGATTGGAATTTAACTGTATTCTGTAAAATTAGTTGATTTACATTTATTTGATCCGTTAGAACAGGATTCTACTAAATTCAATGTATTGGATCCGTTGTAACTGGATTCTACTAGATTTATTAATTTACATTTATTTAATCCGTTGTAACTTGTTTTTACTAGATTAATTCATTGGCATTTTTTGGATCAATTGTGACTGGATTCTACTAGATCAATTGATTGGTATTTATTTGATCCGTTGTAACTTGTTTCTGCTGGATTACTTGCTAGGTATTTATTAAATCTGTTGTAACAGGATTCTACTAGATTAATTGATTTGCATTTATTTAATCCGTTGTAACTTGTTTTTACTAGATTAATTTATTGGAATTTATTGGATCAGTTGTGACTGGAGTCTACTAGATCAATTGATTGGTATTTATTTGATCAAACTGTACGAAAAATCCCTATGAACACGCAATTTAGACGGACTTAAGTTGTCCTCACGATGTCCATGGTGTGCGTTTTACTGTTAATCTTATAAATATATTCATACCTATGATTCCGTAGAACTGAAAGAAACGGACAAGTAAATTTCAATGCGAATCGAGTGAGAGTACAGCGTACTGATGACCCAATGAGTCATAAGACGGATAGAAATAGTCCCTATCATATGCATACTTCATGTGTTTTTCACACTAAGTAAAACAACAATTTCTACACAACCAAGAACTTTCAATAATGAACAGTAACATTAGTTCTAACTTATTGTCCAGCAAAAGTCTGACAAGAAAATGCGATTCTTCGGCTGGGCACATTGATTCCATCAATACCCTGCATCTCTGCTGTTCTGGTAATAAAACTCCACCGGGTGGCTGAATTCATTAGTTTATGGGCTAACATCATATTTCTCGCTTTGATATTCCAAAATAATGGAAGGTAAGATAATTCATTTCCTAAACTATTAATGTCAAATTCCAGCACGACACACCTATGGTCCAACATGGAATGAATATGGCACAATAATTGAGAACATGCGGACTTCTTTCTACTTGATGTTGGTGTCCCACAGTTTGTAGAACTGTTGACGTCTTTAGATGACTTCCTTGACGAATTCGTTAATACTCATGACAACAGTGTGACATTTCGGAACAGGGCAAGGTTGTATATTCACATTTAGTATAAGACACATGGTACGCATTTATAAAAGATGCAGACGGTGATCTAAACGATGGTGGGTGGGTGGCGTACTTTCAGGAATGGAAGAAGTAATTCACACACGATAATTATTTTCAGTGACAGATAAAAATAACATGATCAAATAAGCCAAAGTCTCATAGTTCATCATCATCTCACATCTCAATGTTGAACATCAAATAATCTTGACACATTAATATTAACTGGACAATGTGCATGCAAATCTCCATTCACAGGACCATTATGGTATTACAACAAAGTGAACTGCCTCATGTTTTTCTGACTTTGTTTCATGTTTTTACATTATCATTATTAGTATTACTATTGAAAAAGAAATGTAGTTCTTAATAGCGCCAAGTAGTTTGGTTTGTTGAGCTAGGTATTACAAGATATTCACGTGTTGGATAATAAAGACGATACTGATAAAACTTAGTATTTACATTGTTGCCAAATCTGTACGAACATAGTAGTTGCTATGATGTAATATGGCAAGTTTATTAACAGAATTTACAAAACTTGTAATAACTGTCATAGCATTTGCCATACGAAAAACTACACAATCCATTCAGTAAAACTAACAATCCATTCAGTAGCTGGCAAACTGCATGCTATACCGATGCAGAAGGAAAGTAGATCTAAGCACTTGCAAGCAGCCATTTACAGCTTGCATCAATGAAAAATAGAAAATTCATGACTAGATGAGGCACTTGCAAGCAGCCATTTACAATAATGCAGACGGAAAGTAGCACTTGCAGCAGCAAAGAGGGTGAGCCGGACAACATTTTTAAACAAGTTTTCAATGAAATCAGGCTTAAAACAATGAAATCAGGCAAAAATCAATGAAATCAGGCAAAAAAATCAATGAAATCAGGCAAAAAATAATAATGAAATCAGGCAAAAAATAATAATGAAAAATCAATGAAATCAATGAAATCAAAAAAATGACTAAGCCTCCATTCGTAAAAATCTTCGATTTTCAACCGAATATTTGATCCAGTCCTTAGGATGAAAATCCTTAGGATTTCACAAACAGACTAATTTGTAAAACCTCACCTTGTAGATCAATCAGATTATTAGACTGGTCAGTGAGTTTGAAATTAATTCTGGTTAATGAATTATTATGACATCGCATATAGACTGGATTCACCGGGGACTCAATTATTAAAAATCCTGGAGGGGCTGTTGGTGCAAATGAATACAAAATATACCCCTGCTGAGCTTGATTTGATCGTTCTAAATTTATTTGATAACTTCCCTCAATAACATCGCATACTAAATTGAGCGCAATCACCGATGAAATATTCACGTTGAACGGAGCGATATGCCTGCCGCCACCATCTGGGTCATTATTGTGTTTGAGGATTTTTATTTCCGGTGATGATGTTTTTTTCCATGCATCATGAATTATTTTAAAACCAACATCGATGGCATCACTGAGAAGTCTTTTTAGTTCTGGTACGTTATATCCTGGTATTGCAAATTCTGCTATTTTTTTTAGGATTATCGTCACCTAATACCTCTTGAATAATTTGTGAATGAAATGTTTCCATGTCATTGATGATTTTGTTACATGTTTCTACAACGCTGATAAATTCATCTCGGGTGAGAGTACCAGATTTGAGGGATATTAACAACAATGAAAAATCATTATTCATCGCTCTGAAATTTTCAGTGGTATTTTGCTGTCGAAGTAAGTAGGATTTTCTTTTAGTGGAAGGATCTACCGATTCAGTGAAAAAATTCAATTTATCATAATCGCTATAGCTTTTTACTGGATTATCAGATTTTATCCTGTCGGTGATATAATCGGTTTTTTGTGGTTCAGGTAGTAATTTAACGGTTTTTTCCCGGGGTGGGATTTCAGGCCATCCCAGTACGGTCCTTATTGAGCTTTGATAGATATCTACGACATAACCCTCTGTGCTTATTTCAATGGCAGATGATAGTGTTGGCTCATGAACTGTTATAGCTATTTTTGATTCTTTTCCAGTAATCGATTTTATTCTACGCGCGAATTCATTATTGATTTGTTCAATTTGGTATGATCCGGTTGGTATGGAAACAACGTTCCAGTCTGGGGTACCGTCGTCTTTATTCTTATTTGCAAATACGAGTGAATTATTGGGTTGTTGACCACCAAATGATTTTGATCTGATATTAGGCCAACTGTGATACACTCGTAATTTTGCTAGCGCTATCTCCTTCACTGGGACCGGAGAGGGGAAATTCACACTGAATTCTGGATTCGTTGAGGTTATTGATATCATGCTGGTTTGTACTGGGTTCGTGTTCTCCACTATTTGTTGAAGTAATTCCATCGGTGTTGTCATTGTTATTATACTCATGATGTATTTCTAATTTTGATACTGCGGAATCATAGACACGTACCATCACTGAGAACTCACTATCTGATATCGTTGAGGTTATTGAGATCATTCTGGTTTCGGGTTTGTGTTCTCCAATTCCATCGGTGTTGTCATTGTTATTATACTCATGTTTTTGTATTTCTAATTTTGACATCGCAGAATCATATATATCTACCATCGCTGAAAACTCACTCTCTGATATAATTGTATCATCGAGAGATGACGATATCAATGAGGATAATTGCGAGCATGCAGTGGACACAACATGAAATTGAATTATGTAGTCTTGTAGTTTTCGTTGGCTGCATGATGATATTTTTTTGTGATTATTGAAATTATTCCAGCGATTGTTGTTGCCGCAGAAATGCAAATTGGAACAGCTATCGGAGCCATCATTGTCACTGAAGACAGTATAATACCAGCTCCGGTGATTACACCACTCACTGAATACACGGTAACATCAATTGCGGTAATTCTCCTGCGATATTTTTTAATTTTCATTGCATACTCCTCAGACAGGGTTTTGAGTCTAGTTTGAAATTCTCTGACCTGATCATAACGATATTGCGATGATGAAATCATTTTTATTTTAAAAACGCTAGCGTTTTCAATTACGATTTCAATTTTCAACTTAAATCCGCTACGAATTCCACATACCATGTTGTTGAAACCCTAACCAAATTTTTATCAGTAGCTATTAACGTGAACTGTTCAGTTGTATCCTTGTCGATGATAGTTGAAATCGTATTATTGACCCCGGATGAACTCGACGATGAAATATTAAATTGAGTCGTTCTCACTATTGTTAATCGATAAATACCCTTAACGGTTGCAGTGATATCTAATTTGTTGTTTGTAGGTGTCCACTCAAATGATCCGTGTTGGATTGTGTATACTACATTGTTGGTTTTCTCATGAGGAATTTTTGTTTTTTCAATAACTGTTATCATCCTCGAAAAATCATTTTTGATGGCCTCGGTGAAGATTTTCGTCTCATCGATGGATTTTTTAATATCAGGGAGTTTTAGTTCAATTTTATCGAATGTAGTTCCAATAAATTTATCAATGATATTTCTACGAAATGCGGTAAACTGTTTTATGTGTTCTTCGGTTTTAGATTGAAGTGTTGCTAGTTCCAACGCAGAATCGTTGAGAGTTTTAAATCGATCTGTAATCGTCGAAAAAAGTACACCCGGTTTGAGTTTACCCTGATCCGAAAATAACGCAATAGTATCCTCGATTGCGTTTCGTTGTTTAACTAAAATATCATCCAGAGAAATATTACTAGTTTTCAATTTACCCTGTTTGTCCTGAAATACAACTATTTCATTCGGGTCAACACTTGTTAAATTTAACGTCTCAGCGATTTCATCTTTAATTTTTTTTTTTATATCACCGGTTGCAGTGTCATCGGGTTTGGGTTTCAAAGATCTCCCCCAAATATCAATCATGATATTTTATACATCTATCTCTAAAAAGCGATTACTAGTGTATTCATTTACGACAATGTGTGGTGGTTTTCTAGATGCTGAAATAGCGTCAAGGACATTTAATACTTCGCTGCCGCATATTGGTGGGTCATTGATTTGTTGTGTTGGTAGCGTAGAATACCAAGTCTTCATTGAAATTTTTTTTATATAACGCATAAATTCTTTTGGCGGGGCTAATCTATATGAATCAAAATAGACAATCCCACGTGGATCAATAGCGTATGCAACCCAGTGAGTACCAGGTCCGGTGCTGTTATCGAGATTAATAATACCTGTTTCAGTGTTGTTTGGTTCATGTGGTAATTGATCTTTCATAAAGACACCTCTGAAATTTTTAATCGCTAGTTTTTTAGCAGCATCCATTAAATCAAAATTGGACATGGGAACCATCGGTTCCTCAATCAAAGACTCTACAATCGAAGAATTTTGAGTTAATAAACCGGTCCTAGTCTCAGGCCTTTTCCGCTGTACCATGAATACGGGGTTCCTGGTAGTCTTAGACCCTTTCCCTTTTTTTTATATCCTTGTCCAGTTGCCTTTTTCAACGCCATTCCTGCTGCAGTACCAACGGCTCCTAACGCCGCTGCTTTAGCCACTGCTGGGGCTGCTGCTGCAATCAATTCTGGTATTGCAGCTAACAATGGAAATATACCGCCTGTTTTAATCATATTTTTGATAGCAGCCGCAGAAAGAGTAATCTGGACACCTTTTTTTGCTACAAGTGCATCATTGAAGTGTTTTATTTGACGAGTTGTCAGCGATAATTTATTTGCACCACCAGTCATTTGATTAGGTTTCAACGTGATTGTGGTTCCACATTTTTTAGCCGATTCTGATTGCAATTTTTTGATTTGACCAGGAGTTAACGCAACACTAATAACACTATATGACATGTTATACATAATAGATTGATTCTAAATCGTTTACAATTTCAATGAAAAATCGAGAAAATCAATCAAAGATTTTCTACTGGGGCATCTACCACTCTCATTCTTCCTCCAACACCTTCAAGTAGCATTGATTTATCACTAAGAATGACAGCAACCGCTCTATAATTAGCAATACCACCAGGACGGGTTACACGGGCTCTAAAGTGTATATCAACAACAGATTGTCTCATCAAATCAAGATGTTCCAATGAAAAGTAATAAATCGGATAGAGGCTTTTGAAATCCAATTGTGATATTTGCAAACCAGTATCCACATTTAGATCACGTGCCATAAATGACAACAGGTTATGATATACACGTGCAATATGGTTGTGAGTGTAATCAAGTTGTACATCTTCAGATGGTTCCTGTTGTCCGTTTATTCTCAGTGAGACCTCTCTAACACCTAACTGATCAAATATCATATGACTACGTTCTTGATTACCAACTCGCGCATTATTCTGTAATGCTACAAATATATGACGTGGAGCTGAAACACCTTGTTTTGATGCCAGATGCCATGTGAATATATCATCAACATTATCCAGTTTAATATCAGTGGTCACTGATAACCAACTCAATAACGACTTTCCTCCTTGGTCCATAAATGATAACAATTTTTCTTCTGCGGTAATTGATGGAGTTAATACTGGCATCCATAATGCTAGTTTTGTTAAAACGACTTTACCAGCAGCAACACCAGCATCACGCCAGATTGCATCATTATCAGTACCCTTTCTCACGAGTGCTACTGTATGCTTCGCTCCATAAATAACTTTTCGGACGTTTCTACAGAATCCGAATATATGATGCAGTGGAATTGCACATGAAAATTGTCGACGCTGTCCTTGCAACGTTAATACGCGTGTTGCAAACCCTAGGTTGTAGTTAATAATATTATTTATGACATCAAAATCACCAGCTGGTCTTGTATATCCGGCTGGTGCTGGATTAACTGAAGAAGCATGTGTTGCCTTGACTCTAGAATACTGGTTGTGTTCAGGGTGATCAGTAATATCCTTAGAAAACATCATAGATGGACCCGCTGATCTTGTATAATCATCAGAATATCTCGCTAACCCTATGATTGTTGTGGCCACATCAACATCACGATCAATGGATTCAATTTCTTTTCCATCAATGAGATATTTAGCGCTTTCAAATAACGCCATAATACCGTTATTAACAAAACCGACTTTGATAGTTGGGTTATTGTCGTATGGTGGATCATTATGAACAGCATCATTTGTTACAAATTCACCTTCGATTTCGATAAATGCCTCACACGGTAGAAAATATTTACTGGTATCATGAACTTGAAGTTCAATTCGCGATCGGAGATCGGGTTGTATTGCATGATAAGAATAAAATTGAAAATCGCGTACAGAATCATTCTTGCCAACTGGGGCATCCATATCAAACGCTGGATCAGGTGACCTTTTGAACATTTTATTCTATTTATCAGAGTCTAAATCGTGAAATCATAAAAAGATTTTCATCGTGAAAAACGCTAGCGTTTTCGTCGTGGTTTTTTAAAGCCACTTCCCGCTATCATGTTTGCTATCATGTTATTTTGGTCACTTGGAGTCACCAATGATGCTAGTTTTTCATCTACTGCGTTATTTATTATTTTACTAACACTTGCAGGCATTTCTGCTGTAGATGGCAATGGTACCGGTTTCTTTTTTCGTCTCACTAATGATGTTATTTTATCCTTTGCTGCAGAAAACGCTTTTCCGGCAAGATCTCCAACAGCACCAATACCCTTATCACGAATAACATCAATGGCTTTCATTGATAATTGTTTAGCTAACGGCATCACTTTTGGAGCCATTCTTGCAAATGACCCAGCAATGGTATTACCTAAACCATCTCCGTAGTATGCTCTATAAACAGGCAATCGTGAATTAACTACATAGACGAGGGTTGGTTTATCATGATTGTAGTGTATGATCATTATTATAAAAACACTAGTGTTTTCAATTGTTATTTATCTAATCAGTGATTTTTCAATTCAGTCACTGTGATACCCATTTGCTAACTCGTCAATGAAATCTCGATATGTTTTGATATCCATGATACCACCTTGAAATAACCGTCTACAGATATCAGCTGCTTCATTAATTATTTCTGGAGAGTTATTTCCAGCTCGTTTTCCTCCGATGAGAACTTCTAACCGTGATATATCACTGAGAATGTTACCAGGATAAGTAACGCTAGTGTTTTCAACTATGCCGCTGCCTAAATACCCATCTCCAGTTGACTCCTCTTTACCAAAAAATCCAGTTGGATACTCTACTTTACTCAGTACTTTGTCTTTAAAACTCTCAAAATCATTGCGGTTACTTTCTGTGATTCTAAATCTACCACGGTTTGCCAGGTATACTTTTTTTTATCCAATTCTCGTCGTTTTTTATATACTCTTTATACCCTTTGTTTACAGCTATTTCTCTTTTATCGAGTGAAAAATTCCGCGCGATAAAGTTAATTAAATCATTGTCATCTTTAAAATTTTTAATTATGCTGTATGCATAGTATGTAAATATACTTTGCGGTGAATACATGTTTTCTATAGTAACGTCTTCTTCCTCTTCTTGTTTTCTTGCAGTAGCACCTAGTTCTTCTAGTACTTGCTCTTTTTTTTGTTGTTGCCGTGAAGTAGCTACTATATCTACTGGAAGTGTTTCTAAAGACTTTTTTGTTTGTTTAGTTCTTTTTGCTATTTTTTCTAACACAGGGAGAAAAGTCTCTTCTTGTTTTTTTCCTTGTTCGGAGATTGTTGACACTATCTGTTTTGTTGTTGTAGTTATTGGTTTAAACAACTCTTCAGATCCCTCAGCAAAATCAGTCTGAAGTCTCTGTCGTTGTTGCAGTTTATTTCTTACAGAGTCACGAATTGGTACAAATCTCTTAATTGCATCTAATCGTTCACGAGCCAATCGGGTCGTTAATGCTTCATTGATCATTATTTGAAATCGCAAACCATTTTTCAATTGCAAAACAATTTTCCCCATCGATGATTCCACCCTAACGGTCCAATATTTTATTGCTGTGAAATATTTTTATTTTCTATTGCTGTGAAATATTTTTATTTTTTATTCACTGATTTCACTGATTTTTTGACAGTTTTGGTGGTTTTTCACTGATTTTTTTGACAGTTTTGGTGGTTATTCTCAAAGAAATTTTACGGTCAAGTAGTCGATTTTGCATGGGATTTTCCGTAGAGAAAAGCTGTTAGGATTGATTTTCATCAATTTTGAGCCAATTTTTGATGATTTTCAGTCATTTTTGATGATTTTTGGTCATTTTTTGATGATTTTTATCAAAAAACCACGTAGGGTCAAGTAGTCGATTTTGCATGGGATTTTCCGTAAAGGAAAGCTGTTAGGATTGATTTTTATGGTTTTTTAGTTGAGTGGTCGATTTTCCGTAAAGACATGTCAGACCATCTGATTGTTGCAACAGAATCTAGTGCCATTGAAATATTTTTACTACTGAAATAATTTTATTTGTAGTGCCATTGAAATATTTTTACTACTGAAATAATTTTATTTGTAGTGCCTCTGAAATATTTTTACTTTTTTGCCTGTTTATCACTGATTTCACTGATTTTGTGTTATTTTTGTACCATTTTGTGTCATTTTTGTACCATTTTGATGGTTTTTTCAGTTGAGATTTTACGGTCAAGTAGTCGATTTTGCATGGGATTTTCCGTAGAGAAAAGCTGTTAAGATTGATTTTCATCATTTTTCATCAATTTTTGCCTGTTTTCAGCGACTTTTGGTCATTTTTCATCGATTTTTATCAAAAAACCACGTAGGGTCAAGTAGTCGATTTTGCATGGGATTTTCCGTAGAGAAAAGCTGTTAGAATTTTATTCAGTGTGAAATAGTTTTTATTCACTGATTTTGATAATTTCAATCAAAATATGAAAATCCCATTGAGATTTTACGGTCACAATAAAAAAATGATAAGGGTCGGGCAATCAATTTTCTTGAATTAATGCTCGTAGGTTTCTAATTTTAGAGTTGACTTCTTTTTTCAATTCGTATTCGTTACCTAATTCTTTTCGTATCCCCTCTACGATAGTATACAACGGGACAAACACACTGATGTCACTGGAAAATGAAAGAGAGTCTCTAATAGAATTCTGAATTCTTTTGATGAGTGCATATTTCTTTGGTAGCATATATTTATTGTTGTTAACTCCGTATTCTATATCCTGAAAATCAGACACAATTTGATCAGGATTTAACCCATCTGATAGTTTGATATCCTGATTTTTCAATTTTGCTATTTCAACTATGATGCTATTCATGTTTTCAGAATTCATTATTCTATAACAATCACATATCTCTAATTGAAAAATATGACGCATTAGACATAACTAAATTGAACTTTTTGCCCGCTCTTTTTTGAAATAGCCGTCTTGGTTATCCCCTCTGCAACGAATCGTACTGAGGGTCCACAAATATCGAAAAATTTACCGGCTTCATTCATAGATGAAAATATTTTTTCTTCATTAGTTGTTGTATTCAAAGATTTTACTGGTCTCGCTTTTTTCGAGCATTTTCCTGTCCTTCCAGATGAATTATTCTCACTCTGTGTAACAGCTCGTAAATTATCTAAAGAATTGTTCTTCGGCTTAGAATCGATATGATCAATAACAAAATCATCCTCGATCAATCCATTGAAACATTCAAATATGAAACGATGATTGAGATATTTCTTCTTTCCAGCGCCAAACATCAAGTACCCGCGATTATTCACAAAACCAACTGGTTTCTTCAGTCTACGGTTTCTGACAGTACCATCACTGGATGCTTCATAATTTGTAATCAAGGGATGCTGTCTGAATTCTTGGTTCATTCGTATACATAATACTATTGTTTGTCTAATTCATTGTTTGGTTCAATAATGAACCTTTCAATGTAGTCTTGGGGAGTTCTTATGATTTTGACAAGGACGTTGTCAGCGTCAGAGACTTTTTCAGGGTCAAAATTTCTGATTGATTGTCCATTTTTTATTCTTTTATCATAATAACGCTTCAATTCCCTGTATCGCTTACCACCGCAATTCAGACATAATCGTGATTTTCCCCTGACCCCAACCCCACATCGAATACAAGGTAACGGACCAAGGCTTCCACGACGAAAGCTTTGCATATGATACCCACAGAACTCATTTCTGCATGATTTGTTACACGGGATTACTGATCCAATCATAAGCCATTTGCAGTGATTCATTATACATAAATCTTTCATTTAAATGCTTGTTTTAATTATAGCATGAGGGAGTTCAAGAGATTGACTTCGAAAAATGCTAAATTCAATGCTGATAAGGAGTTTAAGAGATTATTGAAAATTAATCCTAAATTTAATATCGATAAACCCAGAAAACGTCCCATAGACGGAAACATGAAGGAGTTTAAGAGATTATTGAAAATTAATATCGATAAACCCAAAAAACGTCCAAGAGACGGAAACAAACGTCCAAGAGACGGAAACAAACGTCCAAGAGACGGAAACATGAAGGAGTTTAAGAGATTATTGAAAATTAATCCTAAATTTAATATCGATAGACCCAAAAAACGTAACAAACGTCCAAGAGACGGAAACATGAAATAGTTTAAGAGATTATTGAAAATTAATCCTAAATTTAATATCGATAAACCCAAAAAACGTGTAGTAGACAGAAACATGAGGGAGTTTAAGAGATTATTGAAAATTAATCCTAAATTTAATCGCGATAGACCCAAAAAACGTAACACGAAATTACCATGGAAAGATGCTCAATTCAATCTTGATATAGTTTCTAATACACCCAAGAATAAAATTCTTGATAAACCCATCAGAGACTGTTTTAATGAATTCAAGCGTGATGGAGCATCTTATTGTTGGTCAACATTTCGAATTGATGGTGTTGTTGACGCTACCATGAATGATGAAAAAGCAGCAGTGATAATTTCACGTCTTGGGGAAAAAAGTCATTTTTTCCGAATCAAATTCATTATCCGTGAGGATGGAAAATGGATCATTAGGGATAAATTTGAACCCATTCTCAAGGGCAAAAAAAACTATCACCGTGAATCAGGATTCCAAACCAGGAATTTTGACCGGAATTGACAAACCCTACTACGAAAGATCTTATCCTGTCACAGCAGTTGTTTACGGGATCTATCCGCTCAATGAAAAACCTGATATCGCAAAACTAGCACCCATGAAATATTCGACAGGGCTCAATTGTGTAGCAGAACGAATAATAGAACACTTCACAAATGCGTCCCGGGGAAATAAACTAACTGATCTAAGACGAAAAAAAAATAACCGAGTGGGAATTAACGGTAAAAGAGAATGGGGCAACAATTCAGGATATAATTAAATTAGAAACATCATTGAGATTTCCAATATCGGTAAGAACAATCACCGGAGAAGTATTAAAAGAACCGAAATATCAATCAAAAAAAGGAAACCCAATTGAAATTATTGATCATAACGAACACGCGTGGTCATCTGCAGTAACAATATTCCCACGGGATAGAACCGTAAAATATCTATCCCAAACCGAAGAGTTTTTTTCAGAGCAGAAATTATTTGATGCTATTTACCATTTGAGTAAAAACGATCCTGTGTCAATGTGGCTATTTCATAGTACTTCAGACGAAGAATGCAAATTTGATCAGTTTGTAAGGCCCAACGGAGAATTATACCGTACTGAAGAACTGCATAATCAAATGAAACAACTAGCTAGTGAGTTTTCTGGGGACGGGGAAGACAACGATCAATTATTAGCAAACTGTTTTACACTACCATCAATTGCAGCACATTTTGCTAGAAAGAAAAACGCGTGGAAACCAACAAGAAGTGAGTTTTTATCAGATGTCAGATTGTCTTGTCTTGAATACAGCCATGGAGGGTTATGGAATACAAAATACGACCCTGAAACCGTTATTTCCGTTGATATGATTGCGTGTTATCCAGGAAGTTTTCTTGGATATGGAGAATGCGAGAAATATTTTAAACGATTTGGACACCCCACACACGAAATGACCCGTGTTGCTATTAATGGACCACTGCCTGATTTTGATTTAACCGGATTCGCTTGTGTAGTATCATTTGAAATGGCTACAGGACTTCATCCGTGTAGTTATCTTTGGATTGGTAAACACATGTCTGAAAAACACTGGATGCCAATAGTGTTATTACGGTATATGCTTGATTGTAAGATGTTAAAATCATTAATTGTCAGTGAAGCAATTATATCCTATCGAGCACAGAAATCAGTGTGGTTACCACAACCTGATCTAGAAAAAATAATTAGCGAAGAGCGAAAACTGTTTCCTGATTTTAATGAACAACAAATCATGGATTGGTCCAAACAGTTATTTGAAATCAGAAACAATGAAGCAAAAAATCTTGGACGAAGAATAATCGGTAAATTTACCCAAGGTGGCAAATACGACAATACGAGATATTCTTCACGATTGATTATAGACAATGCTGAATACGATTTTGTAATCGCGGATTTAACAAATAGGGGCCTATATGTCAATCGTAAGGACGCATTTATGTCCGATGGAACCAAATTGGGTACAATTGTTACTTACAATGATGGATACAATCCGCAGTACACACATTTGAGAGCTTCTATGCTTGGTTATGCTTCTATTAATCTGTTTTCAATGATTAATAAATTTCCTACCACCGCAGTTAGAGTTGCCACTGATTCATTTTACATAAATAGCAAAATGGCTGATTTTAAGGCTACTGGCAACGAGAATTGGGGGTCATGGAGAATTAAGAAGGAAATGCTTCATGATTATATTCAATCAGCAGATGTTACCATTGAAAATAATTATTTAGAAAGCAATCAGTGTTCAGAATTTTCTAATGCACCACCGATTTCTGATCCAATCTGTAGATATAAAACAGTTTATTTAAACGGTTGTGGTGGGTCAGGAAAAACAACTCGGGCAATTGAGTTCTTTCGTGTTTCCAAATCAAACATGATTGTGCTAACACCAACACACAGACTTGCAAGAGAAATGATACAGAGAGGGGTAAATGCTTGTACCTATCACAGCTTTTTCCGATGGAAGGGAGATAAATGGACTCCTGAGCGTATGGGAGAGAAATTTATTCCTGAAATCATGATTTGGGATGAAATAGACACAGTGTCAGAAGATGTATTAAAAATATTTCTTGAGTGGTTGTTATTAAAAAATACAAAAATCGTCATGTGCGGTGATCACGGCCAACCACCACCATTTGTCGGTGCATCCCCACATGAATGGCTAAAGGGTTTTGTAGACTATTATGAAGAAATTGATACCGATCATAGATCACTTGATGAAAAATTAAAAGAATTTAAGAAACTAATTAGATTACAACCGGATAGAATCCAGTGTGAAATAGCCCGTGAAATAATTACGGAAACTTCAATGAATGATTTCTGGGAAATGTGGAGACCAAACGATTTGATCATTGCAAGTAGAAAAATAGTCAGGGACACACTTCAGATGAAATTATTTGAATTGCATAAACAAAAATTTGCAACACTTCCAGTGCCTCTTTGTTATAGGCCATCGGATACACGAAAACAGAACATTGAAGTTGATATTCCAGGACAAAGTGAAAAACAAATTCTCGTATTGAATGATATTGTGCTGGTTGATATCAATGTCGTTGAAGATGCATTGCGTGCTAATAAATCCCCATGGACGCTAGGATACGCAGCAACAATACACTCTTCACAGGGATTGACTATATCAGATACAATTGTTTGGATGGTAGATAATCGCATAGAATGGTCGAATTTAGTCTATCTTTCAGTATCCAGAGTACGAAAAATAAATCAACTTCGAAGAATTGTTTTCGATGATAATGACACCACAATAGATGATATTGATATTAAAATGATTGATAAAAAACTCTCCGGTTACAAACAACAGTACAAAAAAAAACAACGAGAATTTGACATTGATGCTGAATTAATAATCACTTTGAAGAAACAACAGAATAATCACTGCGCAAGTTGCAATTGTATAATTCGTTGGCAGTATTCGGATAAGGATCCTCGCCAATTCACCGTAGACAGAAAAAATAACAATCTCGGTCATGTCAGAAATAATGTGATGTTGACTTGTCTTGAGTGCAATAGACGCCGGGGTGCTAGTTAAGACCATGCGGTGGCAATTCAGTATCGTCAGGAATCACTTGTAATTGCTGTCTAGTAAAAACCCGCTGAGGGGCAGTTGAATCCAGTTTATAGACTGGAGGTCTACCCGTAGATCGTGTTATACTAGATATCTTGTGTGTAGTAACACTCCAAATAGGATCAGTAGCCCTTTTTCTGCCACCCTCAAGCTCTCCTGGTTCATATAAATACCTCACAATGACATTACTACCAAGAATTGGTTCTTTGAAATCTTTTTGTGGTTTTCAGGTATTGACTTCTTTTTAATCGCATTGATAGGTTTCATGTTGATTGTTCTAGTAATCTCGTTATTCAGTGCAGTAATCACAGCTGGTAACCTTTTAACCCATTCACGGGATCTTTTTTCTTGGATGAATTCTTTTGCGTATTGATATCCAAATAACCGCTCAGCAAGGGTTTTATTAAACCGTTCTACAATTGCCTGATCACGATGCTGTGCACTATGCCCCCGTCTGATAGTGACATTGTGATATTTCATCGTTGTTAAAACAGCACCCTGAAATTCCTTGCCAGGATCAATTTGTAATAGATTTGGCCAGTGCAGAGGACCTCGTCGATAAATCTTTTCAAATGCAGAAGCTACTTCAGTGGCCGATTTTGTTTTTAACGGTTCTGCTTCCTTGTATCGACTTGCAATATCAACTACGGTTAATGCGTACTTGTAACCGTGGTCATGTGGCAAAAATAATAGATCAGCCTGATGAACTTCATTAGGAAAGGTCACATCAAAATGCGAGACATTAATTTGTTTAGGCGGTGGTAAGTAAATTTGCCATAGTGCCTGTTTGGATAACCAATGAGCCGCAGTGGTTTTTTTCACTTTTGCAGCGCTAGCGAGTTTATGGATTGCTGATTTACCCCTCCAGTATCCTTTTGGAGAATAATAAATAGATTCCATGTTGTTATTAATTACCAGCACCTAACATCAATTTGCTTTTCATACCCGATTTTATCAAAAAGGAAGCCAATTTTTCTTCGAAGGATTTATCAGGAATAGCATTTAACGCATGAATTAATTTCACATCTGCTAGATGCCTGTGTTGCAAATTGCTGCTTTTATAAGCAACATCATGAAGGTTACAGGCCTTATCAATAGCGTTTATTGGTTCTTCACCGGGTCGGGGCTGATTTTGATCATTGAGTCTGATATCAAGTCTTGTTCCCGGTCCACAATAACTATACCCTGGAAGGTGTTTTTCTCCGGGGTATTTCCCCCATGGGGTTCCAGGGAGTTTTGCTAATTTGGCAGCGATATCACCTCCTCGTTTTTTTTAAAGGTTCCTTGGGTTTAGAAACAAATCTAAATTTCTTTGTACTACATTGTACGCATTTACCAGAAAGCGCTGATCGGTTATTTTTTGTTGTAATCGTCGTCAAGTCATCTGTGCCAGTACGGGCCTTACATTTCACACAATATAGATCCATAATTTATGTATAGAGATATGAATATAATTGATTTTTCAGCAACTAAAACAAGAGAACCAGTTAAGCATCATGCAGCGCTACCAAACTCTATCCGCGCAATTATAATCGGACCATCTGGATCCGGCAAGACGCAATTGTTGCTCAATTTAATAATGAGATGGATGAAGTGGGATAAGTTGTATTTAATTGCCCCTAGCGTAGATGACCAACGATGCTATGAAGTGCTAAAAGATTTTAATGAAAACGCTTCAGAGATTGCTGGTGAGAATATTATTGAATTTATAACCGATATTGACGAGGCACCATCAGTAGAAGACCTCGATGGAAGTATCAACAATTTAGTTGTATACGACGATGTAATGTTAGATAAACAAAAAAACCCAGCTAGAATATTTTCCCGAGGCAGGCACAAAAACACTGATGTGATATATGTCACTCAACGATACACTCAGATTCCAAAAGTGATCAGAGATAACTGTAATATGCTTGCTGTATTCAACGGCGTTGATACACATACGCTACGAAATATTTGGCAGACATGGTGCTCCGATATGGATTTCAATCAATTTAGAAATTTCTTTAGTCATGCTCAGTCTGCCCCACACGGATTTGTAACAATAAATTTACATGACCCTCGAACACGATATCGTATCGGACTGGATCAAATATTCGGTTGAAGACGAATGGAGGCTTAGTCATTTTTTTGATTTCATTGATTTCATTGATTTTTCATTATTATTTTTTGCCTGATTTCATTATTATTTTTTGCCTGATTTCATTGATTTTTTTGCCTGATTTCATTGATTTTTGCCTGATTTCATTGTTTTAAGCCTGATTTCATTGAAAACTTGTTTAAAAATGTTGTCCGGCTCACCCTCTCTGCTGCTCTTGCAAACTACCACGTACATCTTGCATCAATGAAGAATACAATATACATGGATAGCATTATGAAAGTAGAACTTGCAAGCAGACATTTACAATAATCCATCAACAAAGATTAGAAAATACACGAATGGAATTATGGCGGTAATCCCACTCCATACAAATACAGTCCATTGGTATACATTACTGAGGTCAAATTATAGAACAGCTGTTAGTAAGTAAAAGAGGTTCATAAGACGCGTTCATTATAAATACAGGATTATGAAAAGATTTAGATCGATCCCAAATGACGTCACCAGTGATATGATAGCAAATTTACCGTTGAGTTGATATTGTTATTTGTAAGTTAAAATATGTTCATCGAATCTCAATAAAAATTTAATAAAATATATATGCACAAAACAGAACGCAGATAATACTTTCTATTAGAATCTTTATTTGTAATTAATAAGTAGTATTTTGCTTAATGTGCCTTATTTTGCTTTAACTGCCAATTTGCTCATCGCACGGGTAAAATTGACAGAATATCGTCTGCTAGTGACCTTTACGGTAAGCATATATTGTAAGATTCAAATCATTAAGTACTATCAATATGTGAATAAAATCAGTGTAAAGAATACATTCATCAAGTATAATCGTTTTGTCATTTCATAATTTAACAGTTGTGATTAAAATGAGATCTCCACTGTTATATATGAAGATCTGACGGCGACCGCTTAGGTGTTATATATGTGCGTGTGGACCGTAGATGTAACTTCATTATCTAAATCTAGAACTGTGACGTCATTAATGGTTCTAGACAAGGAAAAATGGCCTCAGTTTGTTCGAATGTGTGTCGTTTTACACTAACTAGAAATTTTCTGTATTTGTGTTTACTTGGAGCTATTTGATACTTGTGCTTTTCTTTTCTGAGGGGTTGGTGTGGTGTGTTTTTATTTTAACTGCTGGTATGGGTTGTGTCTATCGCTTTGTCGAAATTATTTCGTTTTCATCACCACCCACCAAAAAAAGTAGTTAAAAAATATCACAATCCAAATCTAAATAATAATAATAATAATAATAATAATAATAATAATAATAATAATAATAATAATAATAATATTATTATTATCATTATTATTATTATTATTATTATTATTATTATTATTATTATTAAATACATTTTGGATTTAAACTTTAATATTGACTTGAAATCATATGTATGAGAGAGAGAGAGAGAGAGAGAGAGAGAGAGAGAGAGAGAGAGAGAGAGAGAGAGAGAGAGAGAGAGAGGGGGGGGCGGTCTGCAAATATGCAGATGCAGATAGATAAAAGGGAAAGGAAATATAATATAGATAAAGAGAATTTTGAACGGTATAACTGGCATGTCCCCTTTTACACAAGACCAGGTTTTAATGTTACCAACCCCACCCCAAAGTTACTTTTCAAAATTATTTCAATTCTCTTTTTTCCGTCTTTTTCAGTAAATATATCAAACATTTGACATTCCAATGGGTTTTCGTGTTATATACAGCTCACGATTAAATATACGCAAGAGGTCATATTCTAGAACAGCAAATATAAATCAAACTGTTTGTTGGAATGGTTCATTTTATACACAGGGGTATAAGATTGCTTACTATTTAAAACATAAAATTTAGTCAATGTATGAAATACTATCTACATGTAAACAAAATCAATGTAGATATTACATTCTAAATTTATACTAAATCTGTATTCTATAAGAAGTTAAAAAATGTAAGTGTAGAATAGAATCGATCTACGGGTGTGCTAGTCACCCATTCCAAAAAGTAAATGCTTAGTCTGGTTCCATTGCTTTGTATGCTCTCCGCGTTGCCCTACACTATACTAGAACTAAACAGGGAACCAGATTAGTAATTGCTTTGAACAGACATAGATACATAGCCCGGCAGAACTTAATTAAAGCAAGAGTTTGTATGTACATGTATTGACATGGCCAGTAAGAAATTAGTAACTGTCTTTGGAGCGACTGGAGCCCAGGGCGGGGCTGTTGTCCGAGCTCTTCTGCAAAATCAGTCATTTGCAGTGCGTGCAGTGACAAGAAATCTGGATGGAAATGGAGCACAGGAACTGAAGAAACTTAACGCGCAAGTTGTGAAAGGCGACACGGATGATAAAGATGGCGTGAAAAAAATTTTGTCTGGGGCTTTCGGATGTTTCCTGGTAACCAACTTTTATGAACATTTCGATATGAATCATGAGATACAACAAGGCAAAAATGTGGCTGATGCATGTAAAGCTGCTGGGATCAAACATCTCGTCTTCAGCGGTCTCGATAACACAGAAGGATCAGGGGCCGCAGGTCCAGTACACCATTTTGATGGGAAGGCAAAAATTGAAGATTACATTGAACAAATAGGAATCTCGTACACTAGCACGCGAGTATCTTTTTATAATGAAAACTTTCTTAACAGCCCGCCACGGAAGATAGGCGAGAATAAGTATGCTATATCATTACCAATGGGCGACAAACCTCTCTATATGATGGCTGTCAGTGACGTCGGTCCGTGGGTTGTTGAAATTCTCAAAGATCCAGCGAAGTACAAGGGAAAGAAACTTCATCTAGCTGGGGACAAACTGACATTAGATCAGGTATGTGCCACACTTTCGAAACATCTGAAACCCAAACAGTTTCAGTATGTTCCAATTTCGGTCGAGGATTTCGCCAAAATGCCGTTCCCCGGGGCTGAGGAACTGGCCAACATGTTCCATTTCTATCAGCTGAAAGCTGATAATTTCAGAGATGTTGCACTGACCAGGAAGCTCTACCCGAAGACTCAGACTTTTGATGCCTGGGTGCAAGCAAACAAGTCCAAGATACTTCAAGTTCTAAAATAAAGACTTCTTGACCTTTGCATAATGCAAAAGAGAATGAGGATTGAAAATGAACAAACAGTTTGCAGCGTATCTGAAATATGACTTATATATGTATATCTACATATTTCAAATGTTTGTGCTATGGTGTATTATAGCTGTGACCTTATTATAGTGTACTACATGTGTAGCTGTAACTTAACTATTTTGATCTATAACTGTTAGGACATTAGTGGTTTTGTCGAAGGAAAGTAATGTTGATTTGAGTGCATGACATTTTACACAAACTTTTAAAACTTATAATTTATATCTTCATCTGAACTTGGTACTATTTGCAGCTTAGGATTTCTTGGGGTGGATATGTGATTGATGTACTAGGTTGGTAAGGGTTGTGTCGATCATATGTAATCTTGCTGGACAGTTTCAGAGCACTTTAGAAGCAATCACCGAATAAGTTGTAAAGAATTCAAGTTTTATGAAAAGTTCATTTAAACTTTCAATCGTCATTTTATCTATACTGAAAGTCGTACTTTGAAACTATTTTTGAGTGCAGATATTTGTTTCGTGACAGTTTATTATTTGAGCACATTGTTTTGCTGACCATGTTTATAACATCATCTGTCTTGGAGCAATTTATTACAGACAGCATCACTTGAGGTTATTGTAGAAATGAGAAAAGACCTGAAATGGCATGAGTGGCAAGTATCAAAAATAAAGTCATTCTGAATCATTATGTTAATTCTGAATGGGTGTGGAAGCGAATTTGGAAAGTTGGTGAGTTTGGATCATTAATAAGCATACTTATAGGACTGACTCAAAATATTTGATTTATGTTTAGCATAGCATGGAACTTACATTAAAAACTTAAGAAAATGTCATCATCAGCTCTGTTTTTACTTGATACCAACAGGATAAATTGAATACTATGTAATGAAACTGATGCAACTATATATATATATATATATATATATATATATATATATATATATATATATATATATATATATATAATGGCTTTAATATTCAAAATTTTATTTAATCCATATGCAACATTTCTATTGAATTTTTATGTTTTGTAAGACACAAAAAAGACAGGGATCATTGTGCTCTTTGTCATGTGACATAAGATAAATGTTCAAACTTTTCCCACGTGGATTTTTTACCATATCAAACTGGATGAAAATGGGTTTGCGTTTTTCTTGTATTGATCAACTTGACTTGTTTTGGACAACAGATCTCTTTACACCAAAATGAAGTATAAATCTGCCCCCTTCTAAAAAAAACCAACATAGAAACAAGATGGAAAAAGATCATAAGTCAAGAAAAGTGAGCATATTTTGTTCATCAAAACCGATTTTAAAAGGAGTTTGACCTTTAGATCAAATTGCACAGGTTATGAATGTTGTCTCTGGATATTATCGTCTTGTGTGTTGGGGCTTTTTTGTGTAAAATTAATGCCATGAAAAAATTGTTATAATGAAAATGCATAATAAAAAATGTTGGAAAGGAATTTATGGGAGCAAAGGAAGCAAAATACATTTTTTTAAAAATGTTGACTGCTTGCTAGTCGCTCAGTAGTTTGAAAATAAAACATTAATTTGTTACAATTTTGGTTATTTTTTTTAATCTTTTGTAATATCTTTCTCAAGATCCTTCGGCCCCTCCGGCAGCAATGACCAAACTTAAATTGAAGAAAGATACATCTTGTCATTTGCATTGTATATGATGATGAAAAGCCGCAACTGAATTTATTCCCTTCCTAACGGACACAACAGTAAAACTACCTCCCTTAGCTCCGATGTGCATGCCCAAGAAAAATTTCCAGTGTCAGATAGTTCAGAAGTTCACACCATATTAGCCAACATAAAAAAATATTGTCGTTCACCCAAAGCAAGACCCCCCACCATCAAAATATAAGTCAGCCCCACCATCCTCCTTCGAAAATTAAATGGTCAGTGCCTCAGTTCTATAAAATGTGGTAAAACTTTTGTCAGGTGACATACCATTACAAAATAATTGTTATCTCATTGCTTAAATTATGTAACAAAGAAATGTTTAGTTATTCAGTATATAATGGGGATGTGAAAAAAACATCAATACAGTTATAAAGTATTCAATGGACAATGTATACTATAAAATTATACGTGTACAAAATTATGTATTGGAATCTATGAAACAAGTAGGTTATGTAGTATTTTTTGTATTTGACATAATCAGTTAAATATGTGCACATTAAAGCTTTCTCTTCAAGATTCATCTTCACTAAACGTTTATGTGCCCATGCATGATTACATAGGACTACTTACAAGGATAAGTAGCATGTTTAATAAATGTGAATAAACTTGTATCTGACTGCTATGCAGGACGTATTTTGGACAAGAAAATTAGAGAGCTGTCTGGTATGTTGGATCTCTGTGAGCCAGGTGATTCAATAACGGTTGATAAGGGTTTTTAATAAGTGACCTGACAACTCCAAAATGAAATTGTTCTTGTCATTTCTCATTTCAAGTAAAACATGAAACAGTATACATGGAGGCAGGTTGAGAAGACATGACAGATAGCAAATCTGAAGATACATGTGGAAAGGGAGATGCAACAAATTAAAGTTTTTAAAGTCCTTACTGGGGTGATGCCAATTTGTTGCCATTTAACAGCATCAGATTTTTTTTCTTCAAACTTTGTGCTGCACTAACAACACTCCAGACATCACTTGTACAGGACTAACTCACTATTTTACCTGAAATCAACATAAGGTAACCCAGACACAACAAAAGTGATTTGATGGACTCTGCTATTTGTAAATTTTATTTATATTAAAGAAACAATTATTTCGACGAATATTAAAAATGGATGCAGTACACTGTATACGATTGTCATGCTCATTTTCCTTTACTTCCCCCTTTCCTTCTTTTGTTTTTAATGTTTTTTATGTATTGATGTTCAGCTATCTCTCTCTCTCTCTCTCTCTCTCTCTCTCTCTCTCTCTCTCTCTCTCTCAACATTCATCTTACTATAATGTACATGTGGTGATCAACATTTCTTCTTTATATGTAAACTTCTGTGCAAGTTACAACAATTTTATCTTGTCCAGAAAAAAATGTAAAGTATATATGTACAGAGGTCAATATTAAACTAAGTGAATTGATTAATTTAAAATTGTCCCAATCACAATCCTGAATTTAATTCATTTTTTGGGGTAAAGAGGAAGGCCTCTTTTAATTCTACTTGAGAACATTTCTGGCAGAATGCTCGTCATATAAAAGGTCTTCAACTTGGGCATCATTCTCTCTTCCCAAAGTTTGTTATCAAACCAAATCCTCTCCACATGTATTCCTTTGGGTGTCCATACAACAAAGTCACACCACTTACGATTAGTAAATGCTAACTGTCCTTGTACCTGGTAGTAGTTGGTGTGCTTGAATTTTAGTTTAATATTGCCATTTTTAACACCACAGTAGACATCACTTTTCTGTGCTGCTTCAAGGGATGTCAAATGCCTGTATTTGAATGGGCATTTCACTTCAACAATGCCACTCGTCTCTTTACAATGTTCACAATGAACCAGAGATCTGGACTAGCTGCTAACAAAGGATACTCAATTGACACAATCTGTCTGTGTACTTTAAAACAAAACACAGACTTTTCACAGTATACTTGTTTATATCCTCAACTGTCACCTTTTCTTTATCTACATATGCCATCCTTACTTATTGAACTATGCAGAAGTGAGCTGCACTGATATGCCCTCTGGTGAGATAGTAAATACAAGTGAGTTGACATTTTGTAGTTTTCACTAATTTGTCCATAAAACAATCATTCTGCTGTCGTGTGTGTGCAGAAAATAAAGCACTGTATTATTTTTTATGCTTAAGAGTTGTTTTGTTATTTAACATTTAGACAACATCTTTATTGTTACATGTCTCTCCTTCTCTTACTTGCAAATAAATGACCAAATCCATATTTGAGCTTGACGCTTCTTGACACTGCACAAACCATAAAAATCATGTCATATATTTAATTTTTCCTTATGGCTGTCACATTTATTTTGTCATATATTTACCCTTTTCCTTATGGCTGTCATTTATTTTGTCATATATTTACCCTTTTCCTTATGGCTGTCATATTTATTTTGTCATATATTTACCCTTTTCCTTATGGCTGTCATATGTATTTCATCATATGCTTACCCCTTTCCTTATGGCTGCCATATTTATTTTGTCATATATTTACCCCTTTCAATTTGGCTGTCACATTTCATCATAACGTTTACCCCTTTTCTTATGGCTGTCATATTTATTTCATCATATATTTACTCCATTCCTCATGGCTGTCATATTTATTGATATATATTTACCCCTTTCTTTGTGGCTGTCATATTTTTTTTGTCAAATATTTACCCCTTTCCTTATCACTGTCATATTTCATCATACATTTACCCCTTTACTTATGACTCATTATATTTATTGTCGTATATTTACCCCTTTCTTTGTGGCTGTCACATTTATTTGTCAAATATTTACCCCTTTCCTTATGGCTGTCACATTTCATCATACATTTACCCCATTATTTATGACTGTCATATTTATTGTCATATATTTACCCTTTTCCTTATGGTTGTCATACATATTTCATCATACGCTTACCCCATTCCTTTGTCCATCATATTAATTTTATTTATATAATAAAAACTTTCTAAATATAAAGTTGTAATGGAACATATACTTCGCATACTCTCATTTATACACATACTTAAATTTGCAGTGTTATGACAAAACTAATATGGTTAAAATGGCTATGCAAAAAATATCATGATTCTTTAGGGTTGATTTTATTTCAGTGAGCCAATAAATGTGTTTACAGCTTCCTGAAAATGTAAATTTGTAGTAAGTACAATTTTTAGACCTGCCTGGTAATTCAAACAAAACATGACACCTTGCAGTTACGGTGAGATACTGACAGACCGTTGAAAGCAGATGAAAATTCAGTTAGCCAAGAAAGAGTTTTAGGGTAGAAACATGCCTGAATTAATCAATATTTAGCAGTTCAGAAGCTTCTGAGAAGGTTTCACAATAGATGGGTGTTAAAAAGCAATGAGGAATTATCGAGGACCAACACTCAAAAATAAGAAATAGATGGAATGACTAAACACAATCCTAAATTGGAGATCTGTAATTCCTTCATAGCAATTTTGGACAATTGTTATGTAGATCTTTTTGAAAACCTAACCTAAACTTTAAATGATTCTGTCACTGTTCTTTATTTTATTGAGATCACTGTTAAAAATTAAATCATTTTGCCTTCCAGGGATTCAACATACAGGCCTAATGTACAGTCATAACATTTAAAATTTTCCTTACTAGAGTCCAGGTTTAACTTTGTTTTTCAGGATGGAAAAGGTTTTCCATTCATTATATTTTTAACTAAAATGTGCTTTGCATCCATTTACGTTCTGTACTCTCCATACTAGATATAGATATTGCTATAATATCATCAGCAATACTGTGTGAACCTTCTATCCAAAGAAACATTGTGAGAATTTTGTGTCGTTTGGCTAAAAATACATTGTGTGATGATTTTGAACCTGAAAAAAACCTGTAAAATATAAGTATTCATTTAATGAGATTCTTTAATGTTTTAAATTCAGTTATAAGCATTGAATTTCATATTATGCAATATCCATTCAGTGATGAGGCTTACAATTTTATTACACATATTACAGCCATTCATTATATTTGATATTGTTATTATAGTAAAACTGTATCACCCCTTTTGGCAGGTGGTCTCACAACAGGTTTGTACAAAAAGACCACTTTCCAAGTTCCAGTTTTAGAACAAGTTAAAGAACAATAACCACATTCACTATACATATTTTCTATTCAGGTTAAGAACAGGTCAAAGAACAATAACCACATTCACTGTACATATATGCTATTCAGGTTAAGAACAGGTTAACAAACAATAACCATATTCACTGTACATATATTCTATTCATTATTAATAGTTCTTGCTAAAATATCGAATGCAGTCATTTGAAAACAAAATTATATAGCAATAAAGATATACTTCAATAATTAAACATTTGAAGATCACCCTAAGTTTGTTATACTGATATTTTGCGATTGGTCTGCCCTTTTTCTCTTCTTTCAGTTACAATAATTATTTTCTCCAGCATTAAATTTGTTCACTTTTTGTTGGAGGTTCTTCCATTGTTATTAAGGTACAAGGTGTTAATTTTATTAGTGCTCAGTTGTAATATCTACTGTAAAGAGGAGTTTGACTAGTTTTGGGAAAATATGATAAATCTACACATGTACATTGCATATCTCACAATTAATGAAATGTAAAGAAACAGTTATCTCATCAAGAAACAGAATTGTTTACTCAGAGACAAAGGGAAAAACATTACTGGGATGTAATTACTGTAACATCAAGGGAAAAACATTACTGGGATGTAATTACTGTAACATCAAAGGAAAAACATTACTGAGATGTAATTACTGTAACATCAAGGGAAAGATATCACAATCGTTCAATACTGTCAACTGAATCCCACATATGATTATTTCTTGCTGGTTTAATAGACAAAGACTTTCTTCACACCCAGGCAATATGGATTACCTCTAAAGACAATATATGCAACCACTACCAGTACATTAATTTCTGCACTATAATGGCAATTTGCAACATGTAAATTAGCCTGGTTTATGGACTGCAGAATCTATATCCAGCAGCCAGAATCCTTTTTTTCATATTTGCTTTTTATTTGAACAATCTTTCTTTGTCAAGTGGTCATTGTTGCAGATGATTACATAATGATTAGAACTCTGTCCTATTTGTACATAAGGGTGGTAGCTAGAATATGGTCAGAAACCAGTATAAGTGCTGGAATAATCTACATGTACTTTAGTCTGGTTTACAATAGAAAATTTAAAATGCTATAAGCATGCCTACAAAATTTTACACATTGGTAGCCAGCCTATTTTGTTTTAGAACATTATAAGCGGTCATTGTTACATGCATTAAATAAAGGTTAGTGAAGTTTATCCCCATTTTTGCTATGTGGTCATTCATAGCAGTGTCAAAATGCATGTATTATAAAGACATTGTGGTCATTTTCAGCAGATGATCGATCATGACAGAACATTTATTTATTAAAATAGATTCATGCATTATGATTGTGGTCGCTCATGACAGAACATTTATTTAATAAAATAGATCCATGCATTACGTTTGTGGTCATTAATAACAGGTTTTACTGTATGTCATATACCAATACAAAGTGGATAAAATATACTTAATATTATTATCAAGTTTCTCTTGCTTGCAAAGTGGAAATAGTAATTTTTCATTTCATAAAACTAAAACACTTGATTGTGCATAACTTGTTTAAAAAAAAACGACTTTATTGGAATGTTTACATTAATTTATATTTATTAAGCTCAGAATTAACTGTAATAGAAACATGACAACATGCCAGTCTACATTCCTAAGGGTTCCTCCTACAAAGTCATATTTCAAACTTTCTACAAAACCCAGTCTTCAGTGTGTGTCTGTATGGTATTATATGATAATGGATGGAGTAATACTTAAACTGAATAGTCTTATAAAAGGAAAAAATCATTTAATACAGGAATTTAATTTGGTAATTTAAATAATAAAATTCACGAAAAATATGTCCTGCATAATGATATAATCATATGAAGTATTTCCATCACCTGACTCATGTACATTGAAATTATCCTCGTTATCTATAAATAATTCATCAGCTGAAATAATGTACTCCTTGTATATAAGTCTATATTTTGATGGACAACACACAACCATGTGTACAAAGCTGCTTTATCAGGAGAAACTCTCATTCATCTGGCAAGCATGGAAAATTCAGAATTCCTATTGTTGTTTATATACAACTTTTGCTATACACAATGTCTCATTTGACTTCCTCTGTAGTCATGACAGGTGAATTCTATGGTGTCATAAGAAAATTCAAAGTATTATAACCAGAGTCTAGTAGAAATCTATCATATTCACCTGAAATTATTAAAAATAACTTGTCAATTACTTTATATTGTTTTAATAGTTAGATGCCAAATAAATAAAATGCTATATTTGATATAAAAGGATATAGTAACACCATTTCACCAAAGATTTAAATTTAGGATAGTAAGACCATTTCACCCACAATTTAAATTTAGGATAGTAAGAACATTTCACCCACAATTAAAATTTTGGATTTAGTAACACCATTTCACCCACAATTTAAATTTAGGATTTAGTAAGACCATTTCACCCACAATTTAAATTTAGGATTTAGTAAGACCATTACACCCACAATTTAAATTTAGGATTTAGTAAGACCATTTCACCCACAATTTAAATTTAGGATTTAGTAAGACCATTTCACCCACAATTTAAATTTAGGATTTAGTAAGACCATTACACCCACAATTTAAATTTAGAAACCATACATCATCATCTAAGAAAGCATCATGTATTAACATCTAAGAAAACATCATGTATTAAAATTCTATTACATGTGAAAAGTTTTATGCCATGAATGGACAAATTCTCATGTTTTTTAAAAAAAAAATTATTACAACTTACAGCATACCCCACCCTATATATGATGAAGCATTCTTAAACCTCATTTAGATAAACCATGCATTGATGAGCCAGTAATAAATGTTGTTGTAACTGTTGAAATGTATGTTCAATCATATATTCGTCACACCCACCACTCATTATTATTGTGTAGTGCTGGTGTTCCACGGGGTGCACATGCTGGCCCAAGTGCTCTTGAGAAACCGAAACTAAATTTGCTATATCTTCCTTAATTATAATTTTGCTATATCTTCCTTAATTATAAAACTTTTTCAATGCAGTAAAAAATCAAATTGTAATATAAGACAAGGCCTGTCTGAAAAATTGTTTGAAGTATAAAGATATTGATCAATTAAAATTTTAATGAAAATTTAAATAAACATTTAAATTTATAAACTAAATTTGTTTGAAAAATTAAATTTTCATACAAGTTTTAAAACACAGTCTGAAAAATTTTAGACAGAAAAGTTGACCAATCAATGATATTTAACACAAGTGGTAGTTTGGGTCTGTATAAATGAAAACATTTTCCCTGAGGTAATGAAGTAACATAGCTCAGTGATTTTGGCAATAAACCTCAATATGCTTGTCCAGGTGCATATAAGTGTACACACTAAAGAAGCAATGATAGGTGCTATGTTCCATATTTATTATGTCAGGTATTTAGGTAGTTATTTGTACAACTAATAGTGCACTCAGATTGAAACTTCTGATGGGGCCATTACCATGTTTAAAACCAAAATTGCATTACATTTCAATGTCAATAACTACAAAAGGTGACAATGAAATAGGAAAATACAGTTTCTAGACAAGCTTTACCTTAATGGTGCTAATATCTCTTATGGGTGCTGAACTGCAAATACTAATTGTGATGCAATTCCATTTGCAAACATCACTCTATCTGAAATCTGAAAGTACAAAATTACCTTCTGAGTGAAGAGTTCTTTTTCAGCACATATAACTTGGGAGCATACAAAAGTTACTATATAAAAAAATAATTCCAATAAATAGCAGATATCGACTTAGAACAAAATATAATACTGAGTCTACTAAATTTAGTTTATTTAGTTGATAAAATGTAAATGATAGCTTTTGAACCAATCATTTTATGCCTGATATGTGTGCTACACAGGAGCTCTTCAGCTTTCAAATGTATAATTCTTCCATGGAACAGGATTTCTAAAGATGATTCGAGTTAAGGTAAAAAAATCTTTCTCTAACTACTATTCTCTGATTAATGAAGGAATGTATTGTAGAGTTGCTAAACCAAAAAGTAGATCTCCATTATTTTATCCCTGACGTTACTGGTAGCAGAAAAAATAGCGGAGATCTACTTGTTAGTCTATAGTGTTGCAAACTGTATCTCCAGATGTGCCAACTTTAGCCAGACCTCTGCAAGACACTTGATTTTTCTTCAGTACATTATACCAGTTCTCAAGTAAGTTGTAAAAATATATAATTTATATAAGATTCTCAGACGAGTAATGTTTTAATATTGAATTTAATCAATGAGTTTCATAAATTTAATATTAAATCATTACCTATTTCAGATTCCATTTATCACATAGTTTTAATTTGAAGGAATTAGAAAAAAGGAAGAAAAGTTTTCATTCTCACTCGGACAATGCACCTTTCATTTGTGTGTAAAAATTGACCCTGGCATTCTTTATGTAAAAATTGACCCTGGCATATTTGGTGTAAAACTTGACCCTGGCATTTTTATGTAAAAATTGACCCTGGAAATTTTTATGTAAAAACTGACCCGGGCATTTTTGGTGTAAAAATTGACTCTGACATTTTTGGTGTAAAATTGACCCTGGCATTTTTGGTGCTGTTCTGTACCTAGTAAACTTTTTTGGTTTTTACTAATCATTATTCAAAGAGCTGCTGTCCTTCCAAATAAATCAAATATTTTACTCAAACAACAATTTTTTTCAACACAGAACGCATATGCAAGTTCAGTATGATGTCACAGTGAGAAATGTTTAACAGCAAGAGTTTGTCACTATCACTTGCACATCTAAGTGTTCAAATTGTTGTGATGAAATGATTATAGATATTCCAAATATATTTGGGACTGAATATTTGATTTTGTACAATAGTAGTCATAGATAAATTCAGAATTGTATCGTATGATATTAATATTTTTATGGCATAAGCATGCTGTAGTTGGCTAATGTTCTTTCAGTGTGGAAGCTGGTTTATGTCCACATTCTTTTGTGAACAGAGGTGAGTTTATTTATTTCTGTAAGTTAACATTTAAATAGTTCTTGTACCAGTATATAAGGTGGATTCCATGTCACAGGTATATAAGGTGGATTCCATGTTACAGGTATATAACTTTTTAAGTTGGATTCCATGTCACAGGTATATAAGGTGGATTCCACGTCACAGGTATATAAGGTGAATTTTATGTTACAGGTATATAAGGTGGATTCCATGTTGCAGGTATATAAGGTGGATTCCATGTTACAGGTATACTCCCACCCCTTTCCACATGCACAATATCAATTGACCAATTCCATTAGTTTTATGTGTTGTTATTGTTGTCCAATTTACAATTTAAATGCCATTTGTCAATGCATGATAATCTATACATGGCATAATGAACCCCTTGTATATTCAGACTGGCCACTAAAATGTTAGTAGTAATAGTAAAGTTCCAGTAGGTGGGGTAATGAAATTTTTCCCACAATCGCAGCCAATCTAAGAAATATGGACAAAATGTCATGGGATTATTTGGACCAATTAGAATTACATAAAGTGATATGTTAATATGTTATAACAGCTTGATTATGAAGATGTTTAGCATGGTAAAACACACACAGTTTAAAGCATCTGCAGTATTCCTGTAAAGCTGGTCTGTTTCCCTGATGAACTCCACTGAATTTAAAGTGAAACCCAGATTGGAATAAAAAGTGGACTGTCACATAATAAGGCAAGAAATAACTCTGTCTTGCTTAGAATGATTAGATGATTTTTGTGACCTAGGGTGGATAATTGTTTTAGTAGGTAAGCAACTGAACTAGCATGTATCTCATCATAGATCACTTGCAGCCAGAGACACTAAAAGCACTGTATGCACATATATTTTACAAATAGTCACTATCCTGTACATTTAGGGCAAGTTTATTTTCTAACTGACACACTGGTCTTCTGGATCTTGTCAAGCTATAAACATTCTCCATTTTTGTTTTCCAGCCATAGGGGTAAGTGTTACATTTGTATTTTATTTGATATGTGAAGCATATTCAGTTTTAATGTCTTATCGTGAAATTATGCCTTTACTACTACACAAATTTGAAACGTTGTGAACTTTTGAATTGTTACAAGTTGCTATTAAGAGTTTAATTTTGTAGCATGTATGTATAGATTTTAATTCCGAACCTGTTATTATGACCAGTTTGGTTTTATTGTAGCTGTCTATACATACGTCTGTGTGCATGGTGGATCCATAAAGGGTGGGTGTGGCCAATACAAGTTTGGGCCAACCAAATTCAGGAGAACCATGTGCTGTCTGTATGCATGTGTGTGTGTGGGTATGTCAGGCTGACTGTCTGGCCATCTGTATTGGCATGGAATATGATATAACCATCAAGGCCATACAAAGAAGTGTTGGCAAAAGTACATTTGCCATTAAGGTTAATATTATATCAATAATGCTGACATTTACAGGAAATGGGGTCAACAATGTTGTGATTTTTGTTTAGGGTTTCAAGAAATGGTCGTCTTTTTCTTTGATAATTATGACTGGTCATTGTCAAGAACATAACATTGTCAGCATAGGCTAAATATAGATTTTGTGGAATAACCCATAGAGAAAAATTAACTTTGAACAAAACAGGATGCCAGCACATGTCAGCAAAACCCTACATGCATTTCAAGTTTAAGAATATAATGTTCGGTATTTTAACTTGAAATAAGTCAGTTCTTAAGACAAGAAGAATCTTGTAATAATCATTGCTACTTTTAAATGAAGATATTAAATGCTTTGAAGTTAGTTGTAGCTTTCTCATTAGATATGCATACTTGTCACAAATATAGTCCCTTTCTGGAAATGACAGTTTCTGGTGTGGCCACTTTCCTGGTGAAGAAGGAGTTGTTGTATAAGAGGTATGGTGTATCTATATATACATAATATATATACCGGTATATATATTATTAGAAAGTTTGCTCATGTTTCAAGGCCCATTTACAATCTCACAGAAGCTAAGATCAAATCTGATTGGTCTGAAGTTTTTGGAGAATTAAATTGTGCTTTAACAAGCAGTGACATCCTTACATATCCCACCTCTGTTTATTCTCTATACATACATGTATGCTAGTAATGAGGGAATGGGAGCAGTTCTTTCTCAATTACATATTCTACCTCTGTTCATTCTCTATTCATACATGTATGCTAGTAATGAGGGAATGAGAGCAGTTCTTTCTCAATTACATATCCCACCTCTGTTCATTCTCTATACATATGCTAGTAATGAGAGAATAGAACCAAATTCATGCATGACATCCAAGAAAACTTAACAACTTTCTTACATCCAACAGCGGAACAACTTGATAACTGCCTGCGTTCATTGCTTGCAAAACATGCCCCAGCCACCAAATGCAGAGTATCGATAAAAAAGTGTTCTCCATAGTATATCAGTGTTAGGGACCAGCTTCATACCGCTAAAAGACATCGCCGAAAAACAGAGAGGCTTTGACTTTCCACCAGACTCACTATTCATAAACAAATCTATGAAGCTGCTAAGAAGAAAGTCATAAACATAGTCCATTTAGCAAAATTATCCCACTACAGTACTAAAATCAAGGAGAGTTCCAGCTGCAAAGAGCTTTTCGAGATAACTAACAAACTGATGTCAAGGAACAAATGTATGCCACTTCCAACTACCTTCTCTCCAGTAGACCTACCAGACCAATTTGCAAGTTTCTTCCATGACAAAGTACAAACCATTAGAGATTAGCTTGACAACACAATTTCAACTGACTCGTCACCATACAGCTACGATACAGAATTTTAGCGACAACCATTACAATCATTTAAACCTGTCTATATTGATTTAGTATGGACAATCATGATGAAGAGTGCACCAAAGTCTTGTGAACTTGATCCAATTCCGACATCACTGCTGCTTGAGTGCTTAGACCCAATATTGCCTTCACTAACTGATGTTATTAATATCTTTCTCATATCAAGGGGATTCCCATCATTTTTCAAAACTGCCATCGTAAAGCCTCTGCTGAAGAAACCAACACTTGACCACAACAATTTAAAGAACTACCGCCCAGTTTCTAATCTCCCATTCATATAAAAAATCTTAGAAAAGGTTGTTCTGACCCAACTTGTATCTCATTTGAATTCAAACAGTCTTTCTAGCAATGTATGGTCTGCATATCGCCCTTGCCACAGTACGGAAACTACTCTTCTGAAAGTATTTAATGACATTCTCTCTTCTTTGGATAGTGGAAAGATTACAGTCCTCACCCTCCTGGATTTGTCTGCTGCATTTGACACAATAGACCATGATATATTACTTCACCGTCTCCAGCATGTATTTGGCATTCAGAATAAAGCCTTACAGTGGTTTAAGTCCTACTTAGTCAACAGGACACAAATTATATCTGCAAATGGAATACATTCCAGCCCAGTGGATGTATGTTGTGGTGTTCCACAGGGATCTTTTCTTGGACCTTTTCTCTTCATTCTATACACTCAGCCACTCCCGAATGTCATAGATCATCACCCAGTGTCTCACCAATTGTACGCTGATGACACCCAAATATAATATACAAGTCTAGCCACCCAACAGAAGTTGATGCTTCCATCCATGGAGTAGAGAGGTGCATTTCTCATGTGAAATCATGTATGACATGTAGCAAGCTGCAAATGAATGAAGATAAATCTGAGGCTATTCTGATCACAACACAAAGACCTTCTCATTCACATCCTGTACCTCAGACAATAAATATAAGCAACACCAACATTAAATTCTCACAGTCAGTACGAAATCTAGGTGTTACTCTAGACAGTACTCTCACATTGCACCAACATGTCATGAACATGTGAATGGCTGCATATCTTGAACTGAGACGCATCAGTTCCATTCGTAAATATCTTTCAGTTGATGCCACTAAAGCACTTGTGTGTTCATTAGTATTTTCAAGACTGGACTATTGTAACTCAGTTCTGTCTGGTTCGTCACAATATTTACTCCAGAAACTTCAAAACGTTCAAAACACAGCTGCACGGATCATCTTTAGAGTACCTAGATCAGAGCACACCGCACCACTACTCTGTACCCTACACTGGTTATCAATTCGATACAGAATCAAAAAAAAATTTGTTTTCTGTGCTATGTTTCACTGACAGACTCCAGTCCAACATACCTGTCATTGGCTTATATTTTTTTGTAACGTTTTGGTAAATAAAAATATCCATTCCTGTTTAACGTTAAGCCTATGGAAGCACGTTTGGTTTTCGAAATAATTTGAGGGCAATCATTTATTTATATTATTCATTAACATTACGATGTTCTTGTGACGTTTGGACAGAACACTTTTATGGAATAATGTGAATTTATTTAAAGTCATTCTGGATATAAGGACTGGAGGTACAGCAATATCTTCAAGACTGCTGGTAAATTAAGACGTTTTCTCAATACTTAACATTCATTGGGGATATTCCATATTTTTGGACTTGTGAACATTTAGGATTATGTTCAATTTTGTATTCCGTTTAATTTTGCAAAACATGTTTTTCCTTCTTTTCTGTTACAATGTTTAAGACTATATAGTTTGTTTGTCTGATTAGGATTTTTAACGTAGCTTGAACAATGTTTTAGTCATATCGCTACGATGTCTGCTAAGACTATATAGTCTTTTGTATGTATGTATGTATGTATGTATGTATGTATGTATGTATGTATGTATGTATGTATGTATGTATGTATGTATGTATGTATGTATGTATGTAGCAGCTCAAACATTTCAAGGTTAACAGTTCTCTCTCTCTCTCTCTCTCTCTCTCTCTCTCTCTCTCTCTCTCTCTCTATGATTATGGATAATTGAATGTCGATTACACTGAGATGTGTATTGTGTCTACTCGATCGATACACAATAATTTATAGTGCCGATTTAGTCACTATCATATTCATCATGAATGTTTCGCATCGTGTTTCTGCATAGATATTATGGAATGTTTGGGTTTGCTGCAGAAATGCATCGACTTTCCCCTCATGTCTAGAAATACTCAAGGAATAACGACTAATATAATGTTGCATCAGTTCATTACCGGATATTGCCATTGTAAAAAGAAACATAAAGCAACACTTTGGAGTTTTGTTTATAGTTTTTCTCTGTTTACGGAAGAGAGTAACAACTACACTTTTGATTTTCTCTGTCAGAACTATGTAGCAAGTGTAAACTATATATTTAGTTTTTCATTTATCTGTTTTTCATTTATTTTCATGGCAACAGCTGCCAAGGACGTCAATGGCCTCCATCGACCAAAGATAAAACCCTGTGTTACAGAAGAGACTCTGAATCCGTGTGATGCCCGAAGAGACCTCGGAAATACCAGACAAACAACAGGGGCAATGGAGTACCGAGAAATAAACAAGAATATCAGGAAAAAATCTTGAAGAAAGCGAACAAAGATTGGATTGGAAATGTGCACAGAAATAGAGAGCAGTCTGAAAAGAATAACATCAAAAATGCATTCCAAATTGTGAAAGACCTCGCCAGACAGACGCAACCAAGAATCACTACCATTCAAGAAGAAAATGGAAAATGCCTCACATAAGCAAGTGACATTGCAGAAAGATGGACTGAGCATTGTAAAGAACTCTACAACCATCCGTCCACAGGAGACCCATAGGTGCTTAAAGTTCCAAACTCCACAAATGATGATGATTTTCCCCATTCTCAAAGAAGAGATGGAGTCAGCAATACGAGCACTGAAGAATGGGAAGGCAGCTGCAGCAGACAACATCCCTGCTGAACATATCAACACAAAAGGGGGGGGGGGGGGCGGTGAATCAGTGATAGAGCTACTAACAAAAATCTGCAACAAGATCTGGCAGACAGGTGAATGGCCCACACAGTGGATCCCAGTCACAGACTATAACACTCGCCCCAAAAAAGCGGTGCCAAAATTACAGAACTATCAGTTTGATCAGTCATGCTAGTAAGGTGATGCTGAAGATCATCTTGAACAGACCGAAACCACAAACAGAAGAAATAATCGCGGAAGAACAGGCACTATTCTGGAGTGGAAAAAGCACAACAGAACAAATATTCAATCTCAGGGTACTCGCAACATCAACAGGACATCTATCATGTATTCATACATTTCTGGAAGGCTTTTTACAGAGTGTGGCATGAGGCATGGTGGGCCACAATGAAGAAGTACAACACTGGTCAAAAGTTGACCAATACTATCAAGCAGCTGTACGCCAAGGCTAGCAGTGCAGTAATTGCTCAAAGTTCTGTGGGAGACTGGTTCAAGACAACAATTGGAGTACATAATGGCTGTCTCCTTTCAAGCACGCTTTTCAATATCTACTTAGTGCGCATCATAAGCAAAGCCCTGGCAAACCATTGTGAGACAGTCAGCATTGGAGGGCGTAACATCACCAACATACGCTTTGCAGACGACATTGATGGGCTGGCAGGCAGTGAAGACGAGCTTGCCACCTTAGTGAAGAACCAGATTTGATATGGAAATAAGCGCCGTGAAGACAACGCTGATGACAAAAAGTAGCAAAGAAGTCTCAGCCAAGATTAAAGGCAGGGGACAGGAACTAGAAATAATGGACCAGTTCAAATATACATAATCACCGAAGAGGGATGAAGAGCAGCAATTTTGTCATGTATTTGTCATGTATAGCACAAACAACGGCAGCTGTGTCAAAACTATGACTCAACTGGAGAGACATGAGTATCTGGCTGAAAACTAAAATCAGAGAGCACTAGACATCTCAATCTTTTTGTATTCATGTGATGCCTGGACCCTGACAGCAGAATTACAACGAAGAATCCAGGCACTTGAAATGAACAAATGAACTAATGCGTAACACCATTAAGCACAAAGTAGGCCACCTCCTCACCATTGACACTGTCAAAGAGAGAAAGGTGAAATGGTATGACCATATCACTAGAGCCAACAGTCTTATCTACAAAGGTACAGCAGGGCAGCGTCCAGGGTGGCAGAAGGAGAGGTATACAGAGAAAAATGTGCACCGACAACATCACAGAACGGACCAGGAAACGTTTGGCGGAGATACAAGCATTGACACATGATCGGGACAAGTGGACGAAACTGGTCAGATGTTCAGCAGCACAGTGCCTCAACAACCACACTAGGTCAAGATACTGACGATGATGATGAATATTGTAGAGTGCTTAACCCTTATAATGATCTTGTTTTAATTCCACATTCTTCGTCTCCTACGGGTGATTATTAATTTGGATGTAGCTGCAATAACTAATACAAATAATATTAATCTAAATATGATGCACACTTTGTGCAATTAAACAATGTGAAGTGAATTGCCGTCCTGCAATGTTTTTGGTTTCCCAGTCTATCTTGATAGGGTTTAAAAAACAGTACGAATGTCACCGTTGTCGATATTATCGACCAGAACACCTGGGAAATTTTGAAATGCAAAAGGTAAATAAACATTCATTCCAATTAAAGTCTCACCAGGAATACGTGGGTGATATTTGTAATTCGTATGTTAAGATTAAAACCAATTGTCTCTAAATAATTAGAAGTGCTAATTGCTTAAAATAACTATAACTGCGTAACTGCGACTCGACTACCTACACAAAACTGTACAATGGGATTAACAAAGCCATTCTCAAATAATTGCATAAAAATTGACTTCAACAGAAATTAACAATGGCGGTAAAGGACGTTTTGAGGATAATATTATCATTTAATTTGTAACTAGTATTCATTAATCATTCGATTAGGAGGAAACATAAACATGATAAATTTACATACATACATACATACATACACACAACCATACATACATACATACATACATACATACATACATA
This sequence comes from Unio pictorum, assembly GCA_030141615.1. Lineage (NCBI taxonomy): Eukaryota > Metazoa > Mollusca > Bivalvia > Unionida > Unionidae > Unio > Unio pictorum. Next base: position 4,619,632 of record JARLTB010000194.1, read on the forward strand.
CATACAACCATACATGCATACATACATACATACATACAACCATGCATACATGCATACATACAACCATGCATACATGCATACATACATACATACATATATATATATATATATATATATATATATATATATATATATATATATATATAAAACCATATATATATATATATATATATATATATATACAACCATATATATATATATATATATATATATATATATACAACCATATATATATATATATATATATATATATATATATATATATACACATACATACATACATACAACCATACATACATACATACATACATACATACATACATACATACATACATACAACCATACATACATACATACATACATACATACATACATACATACATACATACATACAACCATACATACATACATACATACATACATACATACATACATACATACATACATACATACATACATACATACATACATACATACAACCATACATACAAACATACAACCATACAAACAACCATACATGCTGATTTCCAGAGAGACATACATCACGACTTTCCTCCCCCCCCCCCCCCCCCCCCGCCCCCTCGTGAAAACAGAAGGGAAGGCAGGTTTAGAATAAGGCAGACATACTATCTTACGTAAAAATGTAATTACAAAATATGCTTGGTATTAGACAGAAAACCTAACGTCTCATTGATGCTTTTAAAGACAACTTAACTCATTCTTAACCATTTCCAGAGTACCGTATGACGTATCACACCAAGCTGGTTTCAAAAATGAGTTTCCTACATTATTTCAGTATTGGGGCATGACATTTGTACAGTTGGTAACCAAAGCATCTGAAATCGCTTCGTCACGTCTTTTTGCTATATAGACCATTAGTCAATGAGCGCAGAGGTCAGATTCTAGAACAGCTAATAAAGCTATGTTAAACTGTAGAAACAAATCGCTATAAAAGCCCAGTAGAAAACTATACTTGTAAAGATAATGAGTTTTGGAAATGATTTTTAAAAAATGAATCTAATTTTGAGACATTTGTTACAATAATTAGAAAACAAATGATTGAAGAAACGTGTGATTGCACATACAGACAAAATGCTTAGTTAGGGAAGAAAAGCAAAGTCACAAAAATCATCGAAATATCAAATTAGAGAAATAACCAAAGTTCTTTCATCAAATTCCTTTTTAAACAAAACACTCTTTTGGTTCTATAAATATATCAAAACATTCCAGCATGTCGTAAATCTTCATTAAAAGTAAACAAAGTTTGGAATGCACATTGAATCCTTACACAATTGCTAGTGGTAATATAATTCACGGCATCGAGAAACTTATTTCTGGGATCGGTTTACAGCAAGTGTAACCACGTTAACGGCATTTTCGAATATATACTCGAAAAACTCGTTTTTTGAACGTTAATGTTGGTAATTAACCCGATAGGTTCAGGATCAATGCAACGCTTGGTGAAATCGATGTAACACTGAGGCATCACGACGCAGACATGCAGCATCATGTCCCACACAGTCACATTTTCCTGACACCAGGCCGATCAGTCCTAACACTAAGCTATTAATTCTGAGCTCCAATTCGAAGCAGCTTTAAGTACCATTTTTATAAGTCTTTGGTGTGATTCAACCACGGTTCGCATCCGAGACGGACTCTGGAACCGTTAGGCCACCGGAGAGGTCGACACAAATTACGCCGCCGGGTTGATATAGAATATTCACTAGATGGCGTTCTGATATCTTGAAATGTTACGCGGGGTTGGTAAAACAATAGACCATTTCATGGAGACTTCGGCGAACTTCGTAATTTGCTCGGAATTTTTATCATGTGGCCGGTGGTCAGCTGACCGCAATAGCCACTCGATAGGTGGTGGGCAAAATACGGCAGACGTTTCAGAATCAGTATCAATTTTCAAACTACGTCAACATCGTTTATCAAGTTGGAAAATGCCTATTCAACAGCGATGCTGCTGCAGATATTGACGAAATTTAATATAGGAACCATCCTGTCTTATTTTCTGGACACCAGGGCGGATTTCAAAGCCATACGAGAGAGTAATTTTGAGTTGTTTACATCTGGACACGTACATGTAAGTAAGAAAACTGTGTCGAAGTAAACAAATTTCATCCTGACAATCAAAGAGCAGGTTATTCAAGCTATTTCTATGCATCCGAAACGTCACTGTAATAAGTGAATTTATAATTTTGTTTTTGAAAGTCTGTTTATAATTTACAGGTAAATTTCAATCATTTAATAAGCTCCACTTGCTGGATTAGGATAAAGCTGAAAATATCGGCGCCACCGGTTTTCGATCTCCATAACGTTCACGGACAAATACAAAACTATTTATCAGGTCGCAATACTAATACATGTAAAATCATCAAACCATGGCAGATTATGGAATTTTATGCCTCCTTGATTGAAGCGACTTTTGCAACCTCTGACGATACACGAAGCGGGTTTTTCTTAACGTTTTATCTCTGAAATATTTCTAAACAACAATGTACGCAAATTTGGTATGTACATGTACCCACCAGCGTTGGATTGGCTGGAGTATACAGTGACTCGGGAGGTTATTCGGATAATTACGGAGAAACTCGGTCAAATCCGGTATAAAATGGTATATTACTTCTGCCATGCAGATTGCCATGTTTATAATCAAGCGTACCTTTTTTGTTAACAATAGCGCATCGAGCGTTTGTCTCTCGCGACCAATTCTAACCTATATCAGCCAGGTGAGTAATATATCAATTATAGTATACATCACCCACCAGTACATTTCTTTTCATTGCGGTAATTACGTGCCATCTTATGTAACGAATAAATGCAAGTTCGTGAATTAAGCAGACTTTTGGGGAAGTATTTGTGGTACCACTGGCGTTTGCTGTTTTGGCAGAAACACTGCAATAGACATACATGAAAAAAATAAGCACCAGTTTGGTTTCGGTAAATGGATTGAAGCTCTCTCGCGTCGGATATTGAATGTCCCTAGTTAGACACTCACGTGTTATATAAAAATGTTCAAGACAGTATTTGTCCATTGAACAATGTACATGGACACGTTCTAGTGTTCAAAGATGAATCCGTGCGTTATTATCAATGTAATTCGTATATAGCATGTGTGCCAAACAAAATAGAGAATGACTAGAATTACATGTTCAGGGTACAATAAATTTCTGGCGAAATGAAGCTTCGACTTTGAGGGGAAACTGGTCTATTGCACAACCGGGAATGCATACTCAGCTAATAACAGGATTGGTTTCATCCAGAACGAAAAGATGGCATACTTCAGCAGTGCCATATATGTCATTTAAGGAAATGAAATAGATGAATGCTGGACACATTTGACGTCGCTACGACCATGCTAAGATTGGTATGGTACAGCGGATATATTCTCGCAGTGGAGGCCCGTCAATCTTTTTGGTTGAGGAGGTCCTATATAATCCCTATCAGAAACTGTACGAAATTGTATTTCCTTGAAACACCGATAATACTGAAATTGTTGAGAATGATCGACCTTGACGTTTTCAAATAGGCACTAATCCGAATTACAATAATGGGTTTTATTAATCACTAATCAACGCGCAGTTTAGATTTTCATGCGTGATTCTGTTGTCACATATATTAATGTATGGAGTAGCATCAGAAACTATCAAGAGTCAAATACGCAGTTGTGTTGACAGAGCGTGGCACGGGCGGCGAAGAGGTATGGCTTTTATGTTAGGTAAATGATAAGATTAACAAAATTTTCGTTGTGGTTGCTAACTCCATATTTGGCAGAAGAACCTCGATTATTGTCGTTTATGTCGTCGGTTGATTAATCAGAGTTGTCGTGGCCTGCAATGACCACTAATGCAGTTCAGAGTACGGTATATGGTGATTTTTCATGGCACATTACAACCAAGAAAGGGGTTCAGCAACGAAACGGGTATTCCTGCCTTTTCAGGATACCAACCAGACTATAATCATGAACAAAAACCGATTGTGGTAGACACGTTAAACGTGTTTGAGTTGCCACAGCGGTCCCCATGGACCAATCGAAGAAGCAAGGTTCGATTTGACATTGAACCATGTTGTACAAGAATAGCATTCACTGCTATAATTCATGGATTGCGATTCAATCATGCATATGCAGATATCTCAACAATAGTTTGACAGTAAACTACTGTAATGTGGTGCTGGCGGGTTATCAAGTGTTATCAGTACAATATTGCACAAGGCCTGGTCAGAGGTATTGCGCAACTTGGAAAACAACACTTGAGGACCGCCTCCCACTAATTATCGTTATCTAGAAGATGATATCTACGGTGTAATCTGCCCGGTCAGTGAATATAGTAATCTGAGATGGTACTTTGAACAAGACAATACACGATCCCCCGTAAAGATAAAATATGAATTTAATTAAAAATACAATTAAGCAGAGAATGACACTGTGAATTACAATTTCTTACTTTCTGAATACACTTAGTTCAGAAAAAAATACATAAACTGAAGCTTTAAAATAATGGATACATTCATAAGAATCCAAACACTAATAAAAATAAATGAAGTTAGCCGTTAATACTGAGAGTAAATTTCATCAAGGAATCGAATGTTCATTTAACATTGGACTGTTGGGAGATTCAAAATGACCTTTTTCGTCGACTGGTTTTTCTTTCTTTTCCCTGCGTGCGTCCGACTTCAGCTTGCCCTTTGATTGAACGGGAATTCCACACTCTGACTTCTTACTTCTTTTTTTTTTCTCTTTTCCTTTGACTTCTCGCTGATTCTCCCTCTTGCCAAAATAAACTATTTTCCTTTGACTTCTCGCTGATTCTCACTCTTGCCAAAATAAACTATTTTCCTTGTAAAAGAAAAGGGTAAAACGCCCTAAGTATCTCGTTACTTTCAGAGTTGAGATAGTAAATCCGTTTTTTCAGGTTCGAAAAATCAGATCTTACTATCAGTGTTATCATTTATACGGCTAACAAATACTATACAGGTCTTAAGATCAATAGTGCTATACTGCTAATTATCGACATCAGAATTCGGGAAAGTCATATATTCCCGTAAATCATTACGTAAAGTGAGGCAATATATCATAACACAAAATCCATATTTACTAATATGATAAATTCAAATTAATGTAACACTTTCCAATCATAAATGTACACGGCGGGTTTTCTACATCACCCGTTTACCTACCTAAGTATATAAGGTAAAAAATGCTAATTCAGAATTCAAAATACATTATTAAATCACTGTAAAACCGACTATCCATACAAAATTTGAACACATCATGCATCTGTAACAAAGAAACATATCAAAGTACGTTATTAAATCAATGTAATACTGAACTATTTGTATCCTAGTATCGATACATTATGCATCTATGACAAAGACAAACAGCATATACATTACATCATGATAAAGGTGAATTTGAGTTAAATACCTTGTGTTTTTGGCGTCTTACAATCGTTCCACATTCAGTTTAACTGGAACCCACTTTTACGAACGTCTGTCTTTCAAAGCACGCTCGGAGCCTTGACTATGTAGTTTCTACTTCCTCTCTTGCAGAGGTCTTCCTAGACTGACTAACCTCGTTTGATACGAAGTATATATTTACCCGATTCTGGGGTCTGACACCCCCCCCCCTTCCCTATGCATTCGCCCAATCGGAATAAATGCTATTCTTACTGACCTTATGAAAACCGTCTATCAAGATGCCAAAAATGCCACATAGGATCGAAATATCACCTTATCATTTGTCTCAATCATTTTTGAAAGCTCTGCGTGAGGAATCACATAATTTTAACGTGTCAAACACTCAGTCTGTTTTCACTCTAATTATTGTAACAGTCTGACCGAGTTAAACTAACATTCTTTCCGTTCCAAACTCTACTCCAAGACAGTTGATTGTCGGCTAGCCTACGAATTAATTACTGGATGTCACTGACGAAACATTTGGCACTTGACAACTACCCAAGTTTGCTTTTCTTTGGAAATGTGAAATTATTCATACGATTCGTTGTGTTACGTGCTTAGGCTCGAATAAGCAGCAACACAGAAAGAATGAAAACTAACAAGCTTGTATAACTTGAACAATGAATTTATTAAGTACAATTATTTTCATAAAATAAATAAACTTACGGTTTTAGAGAATCAAATCCAACATTAATCCAATATAGAATTCACAAAAATAATCCACTAATGGAATTGCGAGAGTTCTGATAAATAAATGTTCTAATAGTCTCAGGTTCGAATCTTGACGATGTAATCCAAAATGGCTGACAATGTCACGTGATGCCGTTCTTGTTTTATTATCATCCAAATGAAATTATGAACACCGGTTCTTTTCCAAATAATTCCTCTTGCTACGACTAAATGACACAATGTCCAGTACAAGGTAATTAAAATTAACACTCAAGCATAAAAACACAACTATTAACTTTAAAAGCCCAGATTCTACTAATGTTAGCTTCCAAAACACAGCTATATATATGTAATTCCCTCGTAAACAAAAAGGAATCATGTGATTCTGGAAGGTCATAGAAAGAAGCTACCTTCACCAAGTCACGTATTAATAAAATGATCCAAAAGAAAATAAGCCACTAATTACTAAAAATAAAAAGATATTTTTGGATCTAGCCAATCATTTCCAAGGCTTGTTTACACTCTCTAAAGAAGGGTCAGAAATGAGGTCAACAAGCCAAGGTCAACCTGTGTTTACAGCTAGAGTCTAGGTCAGCCTGAACTTTCCAGAATAATTTCCCAATTAATGAATATTAATACCTAAATGACAAATTTGGATTTAAAAAAAAAAAAAATTAAATCCAATAGCCGTAACAGTTGTTTATGTGTATTTCCAAGTGTCAGCTGTGGTAACTACACAGCTGTTTCAGTATTAATGTCTGATCGGAAAATGTTGCTTTAATGAGTCTGTAGACGAATGGCTGTCATTGACAACCCTGTGCGAAATATGTTGTCCACTTAGACAATCACGCGGGTGCTAGAATAAGTTTGTCATACATGGGCGTAAGTGTCAACGTGGGAGAAATTAACTTCAAATGTTGATATTAACCCCGAAAACCAACGCCGGTGGAGCTAAACTGGGCTTAAAGCCATGCCAGCTGTAGGAATACCAAAACAAGCTGCCACTAACGGAACGGCAAGTAACTAATTTCAATGATTCACGCATAGACAAAATCGCAATGAAAACGTGCTGTCTTCTAGCAGTAAAACTGCTTACGTCCATCGTGGATGTCATCTAGGAAACGCCACATAAAGAAACAAACATTTGTGAGCCGTATTTAAGCGAGACGAATTAACGACACGTTCACGTGTGTATGAGACAGGAATAAGACATTTTGATTCGCATGACGTTCCTGGCACTCATTTGGACATATAAGCGATTGATCCACGTGGTGGGTTTTATTTATACGTATTTGCACTACCGTGATTCTCGCATCTGCGGACCCTATTTGGTATGTCGTGTCACTTTGAGCATCAACGCTACTAAAATATACTCGGACATCTTTGCCTATATATGGGTGATCATGTAGACACAATATGCGACCAATGATGGTGTTGGTGCCTTCATGGAACTCCATGGAATACACAAGGACGAGATGGTTATATTTAGAACACATTTGGACACACAATTAAAAGCTAGCAACGTCAAATGGCCCTAGATAAAAAGCCAGATGAAAACCTTCAAAACCGGTAATCTCATGGCATTTTATTCGGCTGGAAATACTAGTGTTTAAGGCACATCAATATTAGATCTTCGCGACGAAATTTCGTCGCATGGGTTATTCAAATCTGTTAACACTCTAGCTGGCAAACTCAACATGAAAAAAGAAAACAAGAATATATATGTACGAGTACCAGTTGCTGACGATGAGGTTGCGACTTAAAAAGATGTGCATGGTCAACTGTCGCTGGCCTGTGGCGCATTGACGGTCATCTTCGACTTGGCTACGACGTTGATTACCAATTTGGTCGATCCCAATGATGAATGCGATGTGGCGACACTCAGATAAGTAGAAGAAAGAAATTATGGTACCCGTGTGATGCAGACCATTGATCACGACCATGTAAATAAATTTCATATCTAACAAGATAGTTAGCAGATTCGTCGAATTATTTGGAAAACAGGTACGAAGTTATCCATAGCTGCTTTTGATGATGCTTAAAAAGATTGTCACGTCGTTAGAACTTACATTAATGCAGTCGAGGGCGCACATGTTAATTATATAATACAATTGGAAGTCACAGCGCTCACAAACCGATTTTGGGGTCGTTCGCAAGTAAGGATCAATCGGAGATCAATCGATGTTTTGCGCGGACGCATCAGTGCGTCACACTTACAGATGACTGAGGTCCATAATGGAATTCCACATTTTGGTGATCAACTTAAATAACTCATATACGTTACCGACATTGCCATGCATGTAATCGCGTGTGGGAAGCCAGATGGACTACCAACAATAGTACCATGAAGCACATCGGTAAGCGTACATGTCTGTATACATTTTCGATTTTCAGTGTAGCAAAATTTAACAGGGTTTGTCGCAGAATTGTAACCGAGTGGGTATTGGATCAAATGAATAACTCACCACAATGTGTGAAAGATGAAAATGTATTAACTTAATTAGTAAAGAAAAATGTATGATGTAAAAATGCAATGATTCTCACACTCTCAACATACAATTAATCCAATCACTCTGTACTAACAGGCACACATTGAAAATAAACCAATAATATATCTCTCTGATATACAGCTTCAAGAAACCTCAGTTTCAAATAATAGTACACACTAATATATTCATATAGTTTCATGTATAGATTAGGCTTTGGATTCAAACAATCTCAAGTTTTCAAATACGTTAATAATGTTCTACACTGTCAGTAAGATTCACACATCTCCTGGAATTCATCTAAGATTCAAAATAATCTTATGTAAATACAATTATACCAATTTAAACAACAATTGGAATAAACATAAACTTCTTGACCCTTGTACGGTCGCGCGATTCATCCACCGATAAACCACACAGTTTCACCACGTTCCTTGGGTTGACCCACTCTTTTGTATCGGCCACTCACCCCTTCATGGATCTACTATATGTACAAGTCAGTCATACGTATACACGTACAGACAGCATACATCACCCTTGTATTAGCTACGTCTGCAGTCGTGGTTCCATCACATGTACAAACATACATACATACATATAGACATCTAGATAGCTCGTTGCATCACCTCGTTACCACGTAACCACCCCGTAACGTCGTAACCACGTAACATCGTAACCATCTCGTAAGCTACAATAAAACCAAAATGGTAATAATAATCAGTTCTGGAAAATACTAATACATTAAACTCTTAAAAACAACTTGAAATTCACAATTCACAACGTTTCAAATATGCGTTGTAATAAATGAATCATTACACGATATGACAATACAAACTCAATTAACTTTGCATATCAGATAAAATATAAATTTAACACTCACCCCTATGGCTTTTAGAAATACCACGTGAAAATACATGCTCTCTTCACTAGATCCAAAAGATCACTGTCTGATTATACCTTAATCTTGCTTAATTCATAGGACAGTGAGTAATATTCAGGGTAAAATACCCGTGCATATCGTGATAATGATGTCCGTAGCCGCAAGTAGTTTACGAAAGCGAGACATATGTTTATTCCGTCGCTCGTCTGAAAAAAAAAAAACACCTGTTCATCCCAGACAGCGCCGCACGCACGCACAACACAAATAATCAAATATTTCTCAGGCAAAACAATTTTTTTCTTTCTAATTCTGTTTTGCGTCGTACCCGTGGAGATATCATACCGACAACTTATATGGCAATGTATCAATATTGACCAATAAGGATACAAAGGAAGTTTTCATTCAGAATCCCAAAGATAAAATTTTAAACGTGGCCTCGGTGAAAAATCAAGTTTGCTTATAACGTTTCCCAGCTGACACATTAATGCCGATATTGATACAATTTCTACCTTCCGGATCTCTTAGCTGACTTCGTTTCTGACAACGTTCAATCCATTAGGGATAAACCTGAGAACACAATTTCAGATGACTCGTCGTTATATAAGTTTTATTATGAAACTACACGACAACTGTTCATAGCATTTGAACCTGTCTATATGGAGTTGGTGCAAACCATTGTGGTGGAGAGCATCCCAATGTCGTTTGTGAATTACCGTTCTTCTTAATAATTTTGTCTCATCCAGTGAATTTGCATCCTTTTTCACAAATGCCATTGAAAAGAAGTGTTTGTGTGTGTGAGAGTGATTTGTATTTTAATGTAGCTTTAACAATGTTTCATTCATATCGCTACGATGTCTGCAGTTTGTATTGATGTCAAGTACTGGGGCATTATGCCGCAGACATGTAGTATGATGTCCCACCCAGGTACATTATCTTAACACCAGGACTACTAGTCCTAACAATAACCTCTTAATCCGGAGCGCCAAGCGAGGTAGTAATTAGTACCATGTTTATAAGTATTTGGTAGGATTAGGGCATGGATCGATCCTGCGTCTTTTCGCATCGGAAGCGGACGCCCTAACGACAGCCCCGTTCCTAACCTCTCATTCACTTAAAAGCCTTTGATTTGTTTTTTCTATCTCAGCTTGTTTGTTTATTTAGCAGTTGGCAGCTGCATCTGGCCCTCGCCATAGTATTGAAACTGCCCTTCAAAGAGTAGTTAACGAAATTCTCTTCTTTGGATGAAGGGAAGCTTACAATCCTCACCCTCCTTAACGTTTCTGCAGCATTGGACCCAATATTCCATGCTACATTACTTCACCATTTCCAGCATGTATATGGTATTAACGATACAGCCTTACTGTTCAACCCTACGTAGTTAACAGGATGCAAATGGTGTTAATAAATGGAAACATTCCAGTCCATGTGCTCTTTGTTTTGGTGTTCTGCAGTTTTTGGCCCCATTCTCTTCACTCTATACTCTCAGTCGCTATCAAGTGTCATAGATCAATATCTGGTGTCTCACAAGTTGCTTGCCGACGACACTCAAATATGCATATCTAGCCGACTAACTTAAGTTAAGGCTACCCCAAGGCTTAGAGAGGTGCATTTCATAAGTGAAATCGCGGATGATATGTAGCAAGTTGCATATGAATGATGATGCAACGGAAGCCATCATCATCATCATCATCATCAAGCAATTTTAAATTCGCTCATTCAGTACCAAACCTAGGTGTCTCTCATTAACAATACGCTGTCATTACACCAAAATGTAATAAACATATGTAAGGCTGCATATCTGGAGCTGGGACTCTTCGACTCTGTTTGCATTTTTCTGTATGTTGATGTCACTTAAACACCTTGTGTCCCTTAGTACATTCAATACTGGACTATTTTATTCACCTCTATATAGCTCGTGTAAGTATCTACTTCAGAGACATAAAAACGTTCAGATCATAACTGTTTGGATAATCCTTAGAGTACGAGAAACGTAGCTACGAGGAACGAATTACCCACATAGTTGCCCACAGATCTGAGACACAAGGACACTGTGATCTCACTGAACAGTGCTCTAAAAGCTTGCCTTCTTAGACTACAAGAACATGCATAAAAATGTAACAATTTGTGCTTCCTTTATTATAGCTAGTATGTTTCTTATTTGTAACTGTATGTGTTATCTAATGTTGTAAAGGCTTAACGCTTAAAATAATTAGGTCTTGCTCTAAGTCCACATTTTTCTTTCTTCATAGTCTTTTTATTATTATTATTATTATTATTATTATTATTATTATTATTATTATTATTATTATTATTATTATTATTATTAAAAGTAGTAGTAATAGGAGTAGTGGTAGTAGTATTGATATTATTTGTGTGATTGTTTATTGGGAGGGAGGGGCATACGCTAGTAGAAAATGACATTATCCTAAGCATGATGCACACTGTGTGCTATGCAGTGTCGTAAATTGAAATTTCGTGCCCTAAATGTTTTTGGTTTGCCATCCAATCCTGATGGGGGCTAAAAAAAGAGTACTATTGTCACCGTTGTTGATATTATCGATTAGAACACCTGAGAAATATTCAAATGCAAAATGTACGTACGACGTCTCGATAAACCTTCATTACAATTTAAGCGTCGCAAGGAATAAGTGGGCGATATTTTTAATTTGAAATTTTTAGATTAATACCACATGTCTCTAAATAACTATAAGTGCAAACTGCCTAGCATTACTATAACTTACTAACTTCCTTTTCAAAATAGTGCACTGGGATTAACAATGCTTTTCTAAAACTGCATAAAAACTGATATCAACACAAATTTATCATGGCGATTATGTATGCTATCGGGAAAATATTTTCTTATAATTTGTAACTATTATTCATTATCACGAGACTCAAAAGAAGCAGAAAAAATCTTTAAAACTTTAATTGAAAAAATTAATCGTAAATGAAACGATTATACTATATATGTGTGATCACGTGAAGCAGCAGAGAGGGTGAACCCTACAACCTTATAGAGGCGTCGATTCGATGATCTGAGGCTTCTACCAAATAGTAAAAAAAATGGCGTCTATTCGATAAAATAAGATTTCCTTATATACGCCAAACGTCGTTGTCATCCACCCTCTCTGCTGCTACAGGTTAACCAAATATTTGATCCAGTCTTTAGGACGAAAATCATTTATGATTTCACAAACAAACTAATCGCTAACACCTCCTCTTGTAGATCAATTAAATTATTTGACTGGTCGGTGAGTCGGAAATTAATTCTCGTTAACGAATTATTATGGCATCGCATGTAGACAGGATTAATTGGGTTTTCAATAATTAGGAATCCTGGAGGAGCTATTGGTGCAAACGAATAAAGAATATATCCCTGCTGAGCTTGATTTGATTGCTCTAGATTAATTTGATAACTTCCTTCGATTGCATCACATACTAAATTGAGCGCAATCACCGTTGAAATATTCACATTATGCGGGGCAATATGCCTACCGCAACCATCTGGATCATTATTATATTTGAGGAGGACAAATGGATCTTGTTTTTGTAGCGCCTTGATATCGGTTTTAACAATTTTTGCTAGTTCATCAGCGTTGTATTTGGGAAACTTGAAATTACGCAGATTGTCTTCTGTGATATTGTAATCGGTTAGGAATCGTTGTTTATTGTCGCTGTTGTCATTAATTATTGTTTGAATAATTAGTTCATAGATATATTCCATGTCAGATATAAGTTGATTTATTATTTCAACGTGTTTCTGCGATCTTGTTTTCCGTAGTTGTTCTAGTTGTGTGTCATATAATTGTTTAATTTCATTAAAATAGCCACGGACGTCAGTTAGCGTAAATGAAATAGTAACAGATGAGTCGGCTGTTCTTTTAATGATAAAATCCCATTGCAATGTGTCTTTGTTGGTAAATATAAATCTATCGCCGATTCTTCCTTTTCTTATATCAGATAAATTATCTCGATAACTGGGATTAATTTCATGATATGATTTTACGTCCGTGGTTAAGTCGGCGGTGGATTTTTCTGGTGGTTTTTCAGGCCATCCTAACACTGTTCTTAACGAGCTGTTATAGATATCTACAATGTATCCCTCTGTGCTTATTTCGATCGACGACGAGAGCGTCGGTTCATGAAGTTTAATAGCTATTTTTGATTCTTTTTCAGTAATTGATTTTATTCTACGCTGAATTTCAGCATTGATTTGCTCAATTTGGTACGACCCAGTTGGTAACGAAACAGTTTCCCACGCTGGAGTGCCATCGGGTTTATTCTTATACGAGAACACCAGTGCGTTATTGGGTTGCTGACCGCCAAATGCAACAGATCTAATATTAGGCCAGCTATGATATACTCGTAATTTTGCCAGCGCGATCTCACGCACTGGAATCGGAGAAGGGAAGTTCACACTAAATTCAGGATTTGTTGATGTTATTGATATCATGCTTGTTCGTATCGGAGTGGTATTCTCCGCGATTCGTTGAAGCAGTTGCAATTCGTTGAATTGTAGTGACATTATTGTTAACGCTGTCTTCAATTTCCAATTTCAACATCGCGGAGTTATACAACTGGGTCATCGTGGAAAATTCAACATCAGATATCACTGAATTCTCTATCGACAGCGAGATCAACTCGGATAATTTCGAGTACGCGTCAAATACCACCCTGTACCGAGCTGTATAATCACTGAGTTTTTTCTGAGAACACGATGATAATTTTTTAGTTATCGCGGTGGCGACTGCCGCGATTGTTGTTGCCGCGGAGATAGCAATTGGAACTGCAATCGGAGCCATCATGGTCACCGTCGACATAATAACCCCAGCGCTGGCCATCACACCGGATACCGAGTACACGGTGATGTCGATGATTGCTACGCTGCGTCGGTATGTTTTCATTTTTTCACGATAACGCTCAGAAAGTGATTTCAAGTTCGCGGAAAACTCTTTCACGGTGTTGAATCGATATTGCGATGACGGCGTCATCTGCGATTGTGATACCGCTGACTCCGTCAACGGGGTTATTATCGGTTCAATTGATTTCATCGACATTGTTGTTGACATTGTTGTTGACATTGTTATTTTAAACCCGCTAGTGTTTTCAATTATTAGCCATCTTCCGGGTAGTAGATCAGGGGATGTCTACTTCACCTACGAATTCTAAACACCAGGTTATTGTTGATCTAATGGTGTTATCAACCGCGATAATCTCAAATTCTTCTTCTCGCCCCGCGATAATTACTGTCGCGGTGCCACCAAAGTAGGTTTTACCTTTCACGATGATATCAAATTGCTTGTTAGAGATTAACGTCATCCTGTAGATACCATGGGGCCACTTCACGTTAGTGACTTTCAATTTAGCATTAGAGTTTTTTACCCAATCAAAGGTCCCATGATTGACCTTATACACGATATTTTTAACGCCTATGTCTGGATGCGGAATTTTTACCTTTTCAAAATCTTCTCGTAGTTTAGCAATATCGTCGTAAATGTCGAGATAGTTTTTTTTGATTTCGGTAGCTTTTATCACCTTTCCATCGCGGCGTTTAAAAAATGAAATCAAAAGTAAGTTAGATTCTATACCTTTTTGGATTATATAATGCCCGTGGAGTTGAGAATATGTCGTCGTGTTATGGTGACTTTCAGAACCCTTAAAGAAATTTTTAACAAACTCGTTAGTGAGTTTTTGTTCGTCAAACGCGTTTTTAATTTCCGCGAGAGTCATGTCTGTCAACGATGTTGTTTCAGATTCGCGTGTTCTCCCTAAAAATTTATCCACGATGGTATTAAGTGTTGTTTGTCTCACCATAAACCTAATAATATCGTTGAGAGTCATCGTAGATGTAGCTGGGACACCAAAGAAATTATTAGCGACGTAGGCATTGTGAGTATGCCTGATAATAAACTCGCTAATTTCAGCGAGAGTCGAGTCTGCCACAGGTGGGGATCCAAAAAACTTACTAACGACGTCGTTGGTGGGTTTTTGTACCCGCTCAAGATTTTCTATTATTTTAGAAATATCATTGTAAATATCGAGATAATTTGCCTTGATTTCATCTTCACTCATCACCCTTCCCGCGTCCTTGTTAAAAAAGAATAGCGATAGAAAGTTTTTAATTTCAGCGAGAGTCATGCCAACCACAAGCGGGGTTCCAAAGAATTTATGTATGACATTTTTGCGAAAACTATTACAACCTCGTATATGATCATCCAGCTCACGGCCGTGGGCGTCAATCGTGTTGTCGTGGGCGGCAATCTTGTTGTCGTGGGTGGCAATCGTGTTGTCGTGGGTGGCAATCGCGTCGGTGATCGTAGACACAAGTGCGCCTGGTTTAAGTTGTCCACCGTTGGAATACAGCGCAATAGAGTTTTCAGTGGCATCGCGCTGCCGTATCAAAATGTCATCCAATGACACATCACTGGTTTTCAATTTACCCTGTTTGTCTTGAAATACAACTATTTCGTTCGGGTCAACACTTGCTAAATTTAACGTCTCAGCGATTTCATTTTTAATTATTTTTTTTACATCCTCGATAGAACCCGCAGATGTTTTCGCGGTGGGTTCCGACATTGACAGAGATTGTCCCCAAATATTAATCATTATTGTAAAGACTCTAGTATTTTCAATTTATTGATTCTCTAAAATTACCTTGTAATTTCCCACTCGTGTATTTATTTACAACCAGATGAGGTGGTTTCTGTGACGATGAAATCTCCGCGAGGACATTTAATACTTCACGGCCGCATATCGGTGGATCATTTAATTGTTGTGTTGGCAGCGTGGAATAAAAAATCGGAAACTCTTTGAGTTTCATCGAAGAATTTATATACCGCATAAACTCGCTTGGCGGAGCTAACCCATATGAATCGAAATAGACAATTCCACGAGGATCAATCGCGTATGCAACCCAGTGAGTTCCCGATCCGCTGCTGTTATCAAGATTGATGATACCGGTTTCAACGTTATTTGGTTTTCTCGGTAATTGATCTCTCATAAAAACCCCTCTGAAGTTTTTTATCGCTAGTTTTTTAGCAGCATCAATTAAATCAAAATTGGACATGGGAACCATAGGTTCCTCAATCATAGACTCCTCAACAATTGGGTTTTCAACTAATAAACCGTTCCTGGTATTCTTAGACCTGATCCGTTCACGGATCTCCCGCTGTACCATGAATACGGGGTTCCTGGTAGTCTTAGACCCTTTCCTTTTTTTTATATCCTTTCCCAGTTGCCTTTTTCAACGCCATCCCTGCCGCGGTCCCAACGGCTCCCAACGCTGCCGCTTTCGCCACTGCTGGGGCAGCCGCTGCAATCAATGCTGGTATTGCAGCTAACAATGGAAATATACCATCTGATTTTATCATGTTCGCGACTGCAGCCTTTGAAAATACAATTTGAACCCCTCGCCGTTTCTTTAGCGCATCATTGAAATGTTTTATTTGACGATCCGTCAATGATATTTTATGTGTACCGCCGGACATCTGCGCTGGTTTTAACGTTATTGTTGTTCCACATTCTTTAGCGGATTTTGATCGCAATTTCTTGACCTGACCATCAGTCAGCTTGACACTAACAACACTATATGTCATTTTATTGTAAAACACATTTATGCTTTCAATTGATCTAATTGGAAACTCTTCAAGTTTCATTTACATATTTTTGGAAAAATCCGAAGGATTTTCAATCATAGATTTTCCACTGGTGCATCAACAATTCTCATTCGTCCGCCAACCCCTTCTAATAACATTGATTTATCACTGAGAATGACAGCAATCGCTCTATAATTATGGCCACCAGGAGCTATACGAGCTCTGAAGTGTATATCAACGACGGATTGCCTTGTTAAATCAAGATGTTCCAGCGAAAAGTAATAAATCGGATACAAGTTCTTAAAATCGAGTTGCGATATTTGTAAACCAGTATCAACATTTTGATCACGACCCATATATGACAGCATCCGATGATACACACGTGCTATGTGGTTAGTGTCGTAATTAAGCTGAATATCCTCAGATGGTTCTTGTTGTCCGTTTATTCTCAGCGAAACCTCACTTACCCCTAATTTATCAAATATCATATGACTGCGTTCTTGGGAGCCTCATCGATTCTGATTCTGCAGCGCTATAAATATATGACGTGGAGCTGAAACGCCTTGTTTTGATGCCAAGTGCCATGTAAATGTATCAGCAACATCATCCAGTTTGACGTCAGTTGTTGTTGTTAGCCAACTTATCAATGATTTGCCACCTGTGTCCATAAATGAAAGTAGCCGCTCTTAATTGATGGGGTCATTACTGGCATCCACAATACTATTTTACTCAAAACAACTTTACCATCAGTGGCACCAGTACGCCAAATTGCATCATTGTCATTGCCTTTTCGCACTAACGCGATTGTGTGCTTGGCTCCATAGATGACTTTTCTGACATTTCTGCAGAATCCAAATATGTGATGGAGTGGAATCGCACATGAAAAATATTGTTCTTGTCCTTGTAACATCGCTACTCGTGTTGCGAACCCTAGATTGAAATTGCGATTAATATCTACGACATCAAAGGTACCAGCCGGTCTAGTATATCCTGCTGGTGCTGGATCAACTGCGGTATCTCATGTTGCTTTTACCCTAGTATGATTAATGTGATCAGCGTGATCATTAATATCCTTTGCAAACATCATAGACGGACCAGCCGATCTTGTATAATCATCAGAATATCTTGCTAGCCCGATTATTGTTGTTGCAACATCAACCTCGCGGTCTATTGATTCAATTTCTTTTCCATCAATGAGATATCTTGCACTTTCAAATAACGCCATTATGCCATTGTTGACGAAACCAACTCGGATATTTGGATCATCTGCAAATGGGGTATCAGCTGCAACATTTGTTACGAGTTTCCCCTCGATTTCAATAAATGCTTCACATGGCATAAAGTATTTACTGGTATCTTGAACTTGTAGTTCAATTCGCGATCGTAGGTCGGGTTGTATTGCATGATAGGAATAGTATTGATAATCGCGGACGGAATCGTCTTTGCGCACTGGGGCTTCCATATCAAGAGCGGGATCAGCTGTTCGTTTAAACATTGCTATTATTATTTAGTGCTTTCAATTGGAAACGCTAGCGTTTTAACTCTTTATAATCATCGTCGTTGAAAATTCTTCGAATTTCGTTTCAAACCACTTCCTGCTATCGCGTTCATGATAGCGCTATCTGTTACCGGTGGCGACGGAGTCACCGAAGCAGCCAACGACGCTAGTTTTTCATCTACTGCGTTATTTATAATTTTACTAACACTTGCAGGCATTTCCGCTGTAGACGGTAACGGTTTCTTTTTTCGTCTCACTATTGATGTTATTTTATTCTTCGCAGCTGAAAACGCTTTTCCGGCGAGATCTCCAACAGCACCAATACCCTTATCACGAATTACATCAATGGCTTTCATTGATAATTGTTTAGCTAACGGCGCCACCTTGGGAGCCATTCTTGTAAATAACCCTGCAATGGTATTGCCGAAACCGTCTCCGTAATATGTTCTATAAACAGGCAATCGTGAGTTCACCACGTAGACGCTTACGGGTTTATCATGGTTGTAGTGTATGATCATCTTGTTATAAAACTAGTAGTTTTTTAATTAGTGATCAATCGCTAGCGTCCATAGGATTTTCATCATAACCATGCGCGTCTCTGTGATTTTCAACTAATTCAGCAATGAGTTCTCGATATACATTAATGTCCATGATACCGCCGGCAAATAATCGTCTACAGATATCAGCGGCCTCATTAATTATTTCCGGTGAGTTGTTTCCGGCTTGCTTCCCCCCGATGAGAACCTCCAGTCGTGATATATCACTGAGAATGTTACCGGGACAACTACGAAACGTCAAGACGTTTTGACCACTACCTGAAATTACTGGCGATTTAGAAAATCCCTTCCCACTACTATAATCAGGTGCTTCCCACGGTTTTTCTGAATCCGTACTTTGTAAATAACTAAAAGGATCATCATCATCTCGATCAGATGGTCCAAGTTGGGGTGGTAGTTGTTGTTGAGATTTTTCTTGTTTAGCAGGTGAAAAAGATATTTTTTTTGCAGTTTGTTGTCGCCGTCGCTGCAGTCTTTGTGGTTTTCTTTGTGATTTTTGTTCTTCATATTGTTTATACACTATACCCACCGCATTGATATATTCAATGTATGATGCACTATCTGTCTTAATTTGACTTTTTTCAGTTTTAATTTTGTAAAATATATCAATGTTGTATACCTCTTACATACTTGTGCTGTTCTGGTTTTAACATTTTTTTTCTGTTTTCATACGTCGTAACAACAAGTGCAGGAAACTCTGCAGGGTCAGTCTAATCAATTGTTGCTAACCCTTCTTCGTTAAATCGCGCGCGTAATTCATCTACTATTTTATCATTGGTCTTTTTTGGACCAGGTGTTTTTTTTTGTAACAACGCTGATGTCTTTTCAGTTTCCGCTGCTATCTTTTCAAGCACACCAAGAACAGGCACTTCTCGTCGCTTGCGTCCCCAAAATATTGCTCGTTCAGTTGCTGTTTTCACATCACTGGTCGCCTTAGTTACCGGGGCGAACAGTTGTTCACTTGACACAGAAAAGTCAGTCTGCGCTTGTTGTCGTTGTTGAAGTTTCTCACGAAGTCTGTCTCGTACTTTTTAATTGCTGCTAGCCGCTCTCGGGCTAATCTAGTTGTAAGTGATTCACCTACCATATATTGTTTGTGAACTGAGTTTTCAAATGTGAAACTATCACAATTAAAAGATGAGTTATTAAATAAAATGTACTATCAAGCTATCCATTCCAGATGCCTTTTTCTTTTGGCTATCCATTTGGATGCCCTTTTGTGACCCTAACACCGTTTCTATTAGCCGGTAGCCCATTCTGTGCTACCCTGTGGGGTTCCTCATGTGAATGTAGAACTTTTGCATCAATTTATACCATTTATTTTACATCCAATTACTTTGATAAACACATAATCTCCGGCGAGGGGTCTAACTCAGCAAAGGCTGAATTAGATCTCTCAGAAGGTATATGTTTATTGGATGTTATGTGGCGTGTGGGCGTGGTAAACCAAACCAACATGGCAACCCATGAAATTAAATTCATGGTTGCATGAGTTGGAAAAAACACCAACCCACGCTACCGAGAATGCGATAGCATGAGTTACAATGTTGGTTTGGCTAGGGGGGTCCGCCCCTCCCCCCCAATTAATAGAAAAACATCTTCCGTTTCGCCATCAAATAATGTATCTGCTATGGGGACCGAACACGTAGTAGTTGATAGCTATGTTTACAAGACAAACACGCTACCATTACACCACGGAGCCGTCATATAAAATAGAGATTGTTAATATATATATCTGATTAAGAGATTTTTAAAATAGACAATTTTACTATCGTATTTAAGAAAACGAATAATAATTTACTGTTGTAACTATCCAGAAAACAGTGAAAACATAAAATCGGAGCAGTTTAAAATATAATGTAACTATCAGTCACGCATGCCTGCGTCAGTGACTAGAAATACATTATCGATTAGATCACAAAGAGCTGTATACAGGAATTTTAACCACGCCCACCTACTTCAATGAATAGAAACCACTCGCGATGTATACATAGGTTCTTGATAATCGGAAGGATGCATTTGCTTTTATTTTCCGCGCGTGGTTTATCCTGCACTCAGTGTAGCCAAGCGACAATAAAACGTTTTAGAAATTGCTAAAAAAATAAAATTCTACCGAAACTATGTACAGTCACGTGCGCGCCTAGTTAACAGACGATAAATTCCTTTGACGTCATAATACAAAGGAAATTAGTGAGTTGCGGCGGATTTGTCCATGGGGATTTATCTCCCTTGAATAGTTTCAGGTGTATACGAATTTTATTTTATGACTATTTTTTTTCGACAGAGCAGTTTTAATTATATTTTCTGCAACAAATCGTATTGAAGTCCCGCAAATGTCAAAGTATCTACTGGCTTCATTTATCGACTGAAAGCTTCTCTCTTGATTATTTTCTAAATCAAACGATTTGATCCCCCTAGGGCGTTTTGCATGTTTGCCAGTTCCACCTAATTTTGCATTCCGACTTTGTGAGACGGCTTGAAGATTCACAAGACAATTATCAGTCTTTACGCCATTTATGTGATCAATCACAAGGCCGTCTTCGATTAATCCGTAAAATGCTTCATAGATGGCTCTGTGACAGAGATACTTCTTCCTCCCAGCTGAAAACATCAAATACCCCATATTATTCAGATACCCAACCGGTTCTTTTAGTCTGCGGTGCCTGACAACACCATCACGGGATGCTTCGTAATTAACAAGCACTGGATGAGGTCTGAAATCTTGGCTCATTTGTATAATAATACTACTTGTCTAATTTATTATTTGCTTTAATTATAAGTCTATCAATGTAGTCTTGAGGGGTTTTGATGATTTTATCAAGGACGGAGTCATTGTTGGGGTCAATGATTCGTTTGTCATAATAGCGTTTTAGTTCCCTGTATCGTTTGCCGCCGCAACTGAGACATAATTGTGATTTTCCCCTTACCCCAGCCCCACATTGTAGGCATGGGAGAGGACCAAAACTTCCTCGCCGAACGCTTTGTAAATGATGCCCACAGAATTCGCTTCTGCATGATTTGTTACACGAGGTTGTTGATCCAATCATAAGCCACTTGCAGTGATTCATTATACTATATTTTTCTATTTAAATACTTGTTTTAATTATAACATGGAAGAGTTCAAGAGATTATCGAAAATCGAACCTTGGAAAAATGCTAAATTCAATCTCGATAGAGTCTCTGATACACCAAAACGTCTAATCGGTGACAGAACTATACTAAGTAAAATCAAGGAGTGTTTTAATGAATTCTACCGAGACGGTGCAGCATACTGTTGGTCGACATTTCGAATTATACACGAGGATGTCAATGTACCTAACATCGATGCTACCATGAATGATGAAAGAGCAGCTGAGATCATTTCACACCTTGGCGTAAAATCCAAAGGATTTTCGTGGAAATCTAAAGATGGAAATCCAAAGGTAAATTGCAAAGCAATTCCCAAACAGAAGTATTTTTTTCAGAATAAAATTCATTATCGAAGTCGAAGGCAAATGGATTATCAAGGATAAATTTGAACCAATCCTCAAGGATAAAAAAACTGTCATTGTGAGTAGAGATTCCAAACCAGGAATTCTAACTGGAATCGACAAACCATACTACGAGAGATCTTATCCTGTAACAGCAATCGTATATGGGATATACCCGCTAAATGATAAACCCGATATCGCAAAACTAGCTCCTATGAAATATTCTAGTTCACTGAATTGTGTAGCAACACGGGTAATGGAACACTTCACAAATGCATCCCGAGGAAATAAACTAACTGATCTGCGACGTAGGAAAATAACCGAATGGGAACTGACAGTGAAACAGAACGGTGCAAAGATTTCTGATATAGCTAAATTAGAAACATCATTAAGATTCCCAATATCAGTAATGACGATAACCGGAGAAGTTTTATACCAACCGAAATATAACAAAAATGGAGCTCCAATACGAATTATTGATCATAACAAACACGCGTGGACACCTGCAGTAACAATATTTCCACGAGATAGAACCGTGAGATATATCCCCGAGGAATTCGTCGGGGAGTTCGTCGGAGATGTTTTTTATAATGAGAAATTATTCGATGCTATTCATGCGTTGTGTAAAGATGATCCTGTGTCAGTGTGGTTACTTAGAAGTGATGAAGATCCCGAAATAGGATTTGATCAATTTGTAAGACCAAATGGTAAATTATATCGCGTTGAAGAATTAGATAACAGAATGAGAAAAATCGCTAATGATTTTTCACCGGAGAGTTTCCATGAAAAACTACTCACGGATAGTTTTACTATTCCATCAGTGGTAGCTCACTTCGCAAGAGAAAAAAACTCATGGCGTCCAACACGAAGTGATTTTCTCGAGGATGTTAAATTGAGTTGCGTCGAATTTAGTCATGGAGGACTGTGGAATACAAAATACTCACGTGATGGTATGATTTCAATTGATATAGCTGCGTGTTATCCAGGGAGTTTTCTTGGAGATGGAGAAGCCGCTGAATACTTTAAACGATTTGGACACCCCACGCATGAAATGACTCGTGTTGCGATTAATGGGCCATTACCTGATTTTGATTTAACCGGATTCGCTCGTGTGATATCATTTGAACTCGCTACAGGTTTACATCCGTGTAGTTATGTTTGGCTTGGTAGACATATATCTGAAAAGGCCTGGATGCCAATAGTGTTACTACGATATATGATTGATTGTGAGATGTTACAATCGTTGATTGTTTCCGAAGCTATTATATGCTATCGAGCTCAGAAAGAAGTTTGGCTACCACAACCCGATCTAGATCGTATATTAGCGAACAGCGAAAACAGTTTCCAGATTTCAGCGAGGAAGAAGTCATGAATTGGTCTAAAAAGTTATTTGAAATTAAAAAAGAACAAGCAAAAGATTTTGGACGAAGAATAATCGGTAAATTTACCCAGGGTGGAAGATACGACAATGCAAAATATTCCTCGCGGTTGATCATAGACGTCGCTGAATACGATTTTATTGTAACGGATTTAACGAAACAGGGAAAACTTGTAAATCGTAAAGACGCTTTTCTATCCAATGGTGAGAAATTGGGTACGGTTGTTACCTATTGTGATGGATATATTAAACAATATACACATCTGAGAAGTTCTATGCTAGCTTATGCTTCTATCAATTTATTTTCGATGATAAATAGATTTCCTAATAACGCAGTTAGAGTAGCCACTGATTCTATTTATATCCACGAGAAATACAAATCAGATGTAGCTAAATTCACAGATCCCGAGGAAGCGTGGGGACGTTGGCGATTTAAAAAGGAAAAACTACATGAGTATTGTGAATCGGCAGATGTTACCATGGATGAAAAGTATTTAAAGTGTGATAAGATTCAATCAGAATTTTCTAATGCACCACCGGTATCTGATCCAATATGTAGATACAAGACAGTTTATTTAAACGGTTGTGGTGGGTCAGGAAAGACAACTCGTGCAATTGAATTATATCGTCGGTCAAATATGATTGTGTTAACACCGACTCACAGACTCGCCAGAGAGATGATACAGCGAGAGGTAAATGCATGTACTTACCACAGTTTCTTTCGATGGAAAGGCGATGAATGGACTCCTGATCGAATGGGCGATAAATTCATTCCTGAAATCATGATTTGGGATGAAATATGCACGGTATCGTTGAGAGTATTACAAACATTTCTCGAATGGTTGTTAAACAAAAACACAAAAGTCGTCATGTGCGGTGATCACGGCCAACCACCACCATTTGTCGGTGCATCTCCACATGAATGGTTAAAGGGTTTTGTAGACTACTATGAAGAAATTACTACTGATTATAGATAACTTGATGAACAATTACGCGAGTTCAAAGCACTGATTAGATTACAGCCGGATAAAATCCAATGTGAAATAGCGCATGAAATAATTTCAGAAACTCCCATGAATGATTTTTGGGAAACGTGGAGACCAAATGATTTGATAGTAGCAAGTAGAAAAATAGTCAGAGACACACTTCAGATGAAGTTATTTGAAACGCATAAAGAAAAATTTGCAACACTTCCAGTACCGTTGTGTTATAGGCCTTCGGATACACGAAAGCAGAATATTGAAGTTGATATTCCAGGGAAGAGTGAAAAGCAGATTCTCGTGTTAAATGATATTGTGCTGGTTGATATCAGCGTCGTTGAAGATGCATTGCGTGCTAATAAATCCCCGTGGACGCTAGGATACGCAGCGACGATACATTCTTCATAGGGATTGACTATATCGGATACAATTGTTTGGATGGTAGATAATCGCATCGAATGGTCGAATTTAGTCTATCTTGCAGTATCCAGAGTGAGGAGATTAAATCAACTTCGAAGAGTTGTTTTCGATGATGAAATCATTGGTGACGATGATGACACTACAATGGATGATGCTAGCATCATTAATAAAAAACTCTCCGGTTATAAACAACAGGATAAAAAAAATAATAGAGAATTTGACATTGATGCTAAATTAATAATTACGCTGAAACAACAACAGAATAATCATTGCGCGAGTTGCAATTGTATAATGCGTTGGCAGTATTCGGATAAAGATCCTCGCCAATTTACCGTAGACAGAAAGAATAGCAGCATTGGTCGTACCAACGATAATGTTATGCTGACTTGTCTTGAGTACAACAGACGAAGGGGTGCTAGTTAAGACCATGAGGTGGCAATTGAGTATCGTCAGGAATCACTTGTAATTGTTCGCGTGTAAAACCCCGCTGAGGGGCAGTTGAATCCAGTTTATAGATTGGAGGTCTACCAGTTGATCGTGTTATAGTAGATATCTTGTGTGCAGTAACACTCCAAATAGGATCAGTAGCCCTTTTCCTGCCACATTCAAGCTCTCCTGGTTCGTATAAATATCTCACAGTGACATTACTACCAAGAATTGGTTGTTTGAAATCTTTTTGTGAAATTCCTTGGATTTCCATTTTTGGTATGGACGCTTTCTTAATCGCGTTGACAGGTTTCATGTTAATTGTTCGAGTAATCTCGTTATTGAGCGCGGTAATCACAGCTGGTAATCTCTTAACCCATTCACGGGATCTTTTATCCTGAATAAACTCCTTCGCGTATTGATATCCAAATAACCGCTCAGCAAGAGTCCGATTAAATCGTTCAACAATTGCCTGATCGCGATGTAGCGCAGTATGCCCTTGTCTGATGGTGACATTATGATGTTTCATCGCTGATAACACTGCACCCTGAAATTCCTTGCCAGGATCAACTTGTAACAGATTCGGCCAACGCAGAGGACCCTTTCAATAAATCTTTTCAAATGCAGAAGCTACTGAAGTAGCTGACTTTGTTTTTAGCGGTTCTGCTTGTTTGTATCGACTCGCAACGTCAACTACGGTTAGCGCGTATTTGTAACCGTTGTCATGTGGTAAAAACAATAAATCAGCTTGATGAACTTCATTGGGTCCGGTAACATCAAAATGCGAAAAATTGATTTGTTTAGGCGGTGGTAGATAAATCTGCCATAGTGCCTGTTTGGATAACCAATTAGCCGCAGTAGACTTTTTCACTTTTGCGGCGTTGGCGAGTTTATTGATTGCAGCGTTACCCCTCCAGTATCCTTTTGGAGAATAATAAATAGATTCCATATTATTAATTACCAGCACCCATCATCAATTTGCCTTTCATAGCTGATTTTACCAACCACGAAGCCAATTTTTCTTTCAAAGATTTATCAGGAATAGCATTTAACGCATGAATTAATTTCACATCTGCGAGATGCCTGTGTTGCAGATTGCTGCTTTTATATGCAACATCATGAGCGTGACACGCCTTATCAATGGTGTTTATCGGATATTCTCCGGATCTGGGTTGATTTTGATCATCAAGTCTGATATCTAATCGTGTTCCGGGGCCACAGTAGCTATATCCTGGAAGGTGCTTTTCTCCGGGGTACTTTGCCCATGGGGTTCCAGGGAGTTTTGCCAATTTGGCTGCGATATCACCTCCTCGTTTTTTTTAAAAACATTTCCGGATTGTAAAATCTTTGATTTTGTAGAAATAAATCTAAATTTTTTTATACCACATTGCACGCATTTACCAGAAAGCGCTGATCGGTTATTTCTAGTTGTAATCGTCGTCAAGTCATCTGTGCCAGTACGCGTTTTACACTTCACACAATATAGATCCATAATTTATGTATAGAGATATGGATATAATTGATTTTTCAGCGACTAAAGCAAGAGAACCGGTTAAGCATCATGCAGCGCTACCAAACTCTATCCGGATGATTATAATCGGGCCATCTGGATCCGGCAAGACGCAATTGTTACTCAATTTAATAATGAGATGGATGAAGTGGGATAAGTTGTATTTAATTGCCCCTAGCGTAGATGATCAACGATGTTATGAAGTGTTAAAGTATTTTAACGAGAATGCATCAGAAATTAAGGGTGAGAACGCCATTGATTTTATAACTGATATTGACGAGGCACCATCCGTGGATGACCTTGATGAGAACATTAATAATTTAGTCGTATACGACGATGTGATGTTAGACAATCAAAAAAATCCTGCTAGGATCTTTTCCAGAGGCAGGCATAAAAACACCGACGTGATATATGTCACTCAACGATACACTCAGATTCCAAAAGTGATCAGAGATAACTGTAATATTCTTGCTGTGTTTAACGGCGTTGATACACATACGTTACGAAATATTTGGCAGACATGGTGCTCTGATATGGACTTCAATCAATTTAAAAATTTCTTTAGTAACGCTCTGTCAACCCCGTATGGATTTATAACAATAAATTTACACGATCCTCGAACACGATATCGTATCGGACTGGATCAAATATTTGGTTGAACTCGTAAAAAAATTATTAACCCATAGCAGCAGAGAGGGTGGATGACAACGACGCTGGCGTAGACGAGGAAATCTTATTTTATCGAATAGACGTCATTTTTTTTACTATTTGGTAGAAGCCTCAGATCATCGAATCGACGCCTCTATAAAGTTGTAGGGTTCACCCTCTCTGCTGC
Organism: Unio pictorum; assembly: GCA_030141615.1. Classification (NCBI taxonomy): domain Eukaryota; kingdom Metazoa; phylum Mollusca; class Bivalvia; order Unionida; family Unionidae; genus Unio; species Unio pictorum. The sequence continues at coordinate 4,647,802 of JARLTB010000194.1, forward strand.
TCGTGACAATGTCCACATATATACATACATACATGCATGCATACATACATACATACATACATACATACATACATACATACATACATACATACATACATACATACATACATACATACATACATACATACATACATACATAATGATTTTCAGACAGATACACATCACGATTTGCCTCCGCACAAACATACAAACAGCAGACAGATTTATCATAAGGCAGACAGACTGTCTGACATGAAGATGATTTTGCAAAAGTTCTTTGGAATTTGATAGAAAACTCCACGTCTCACTGATGCTTTAAAAGACTAACTAATTCATACTTCACCAATTTCCAGAGAACTGTATGACGTATTGCACCAAGCTAGCTTTCAAAATCCGTTCCTACATTATTTCAGTATTGGGGAATGCCATTTTTACAAATAGTTGCCGTCAAGCATATAACATCCACTGAGTCGTGTCTCATAATATACAGGCCATTAGGTAATGTGTACGGAGGTGATGATCTAGAATAGCAAATAATGCTAAGATACAAAAAAATCCCAATAAAATCCCAGTACAAAATATACCTGTAAGGATAATGAGTGTTTGGAAATTATTTTTAACAAAATAAACCTTTTTTTTAAAAACATATTTGTTACAATAATACAAAAACCAATTTATTGAAGAAAGATTAGAATGGCACATACAGCCACAATGCTTAGTTAGAGTTCACATTTTTCGCTAAAATCTTCCAAATAGCAAATTAGAAAACAAAACAAGAGTTTCCTCTTCAAATTCCATTTGAAACAAAGACACTCTTTCTATCCTATAAATATATCGAAATATTACGGGATGTCTGAAATATACATTAGAAGCTAACAAATCTTGGAAAAGTTCTGATAAAATCCTGTAAATAGTCTAATAGAAGTTATGACTATCTTCTTAGTAAACTATTTTTTCTCACAATAGTCTCTAAATGTGACAATTCATTTTAATTAATGTCCCGAGGAAAATAAAGTCGAAGATAAGAAAGTTAACACTTCAAAGCAAACTTTGACCTAACACTTAAATAGAATACGAGAAGAAAGGCTGACCTTTTCCTTCCGAAAATTCTAATTTTGTGACATATCCACCACAGTCGTTATTTTACCAAGAAACAAGTTAGAAGCATAGTGTTCGTCCTTGCTGTGTAATTGATGATTCCTTGCTTAGGGACGGAAAGACGGAGAGGAACACAACAATATATTCACTCTCCATACATCCGCTCTAGGTTGAAGTGAAGGTATATAAAAAGCAATTTCAGAATTATGACAGACCTACCTATACTTTCGCTACACAACTATGATTGGGTGGGGGGTAGTTATTATATTGGGTAGGCGCAAATAAAGATTTTATACTCAAAATGTTTATAAATATGATGCATATCTTTTCCGACGAAGCGATGTCAAGAATAAACTTCTGGCTGCTGTTCTCGTTGGGCGGAAATTACAAATCATCACAAATTCAATCTGTCATGCAGTTTGCCATGATAACTGCGATAAGCCCCGATAAACAACGTAAATGGAGCTAAATTGAGTTTAAAGCCATGCCAGCAGTTGCGAGATCTCCACCAGCTGGCACTCACCTAACTACAAATGGCTAATTTCAATGATTCACGCGTTGACATAAACGCGATTGAAAAAGTGATGTCTGCGAGTGCGGTCGCCAACATGCCAAAATCCTGTGGAAACCTTTCGTAACTAGAAGCAATACCAACTGTGATCGCCGTATCTGCACCAGCAGTAGCAAAGGCAGTCGATTTGGAACCACCTCGCGGATGTTACTGAGAAAGGCAACTTGAGGGCAAATCAGTGGATAAGAAGTTCGCAGGAGGCGAATTGGTTGGTTTCTTCTGGGAATGATGATCCACACGTTAACGAATGCTCCAACGCATGTACAGATGATGCGAGATATATGGAATGTGGCGATAAATATAGCCAGTGGCTTCGATTTGCTTGACGCTGAGAAGGACGTATGTTTAACTCAGGTATTTGACTTCGTATGCCTATTCAAAGTTTGGCTTACTAAGATATCATTAACAAATGCCAGACTATTTTCCCATGCTACCTCTCGAGTGGTCATGATTGTGTCCGCTTAATATGCAAGTGAAATCCAGCTTAATGGAATACTGTGCATTCATTGGTTAAGAGCAAATGACGTCATGCATATATTTATAACTTATTTTCCGTTGGATCATGAGAAGGCAGTATTTATTTCAGCGTGTTGTTCATGGATATTAAGCGGGCGTGATCGTTGCTATATCGAGCAGTAGAGTGGGAAAATGATGTGGCATTCCCGCAAGTTATCATAATAAGCCAAACTTAGGTAGACATAGAAAAGTGAATGCCTAAGCTAACCATCGGTACCAAATTTATTACGCTAAGCTACATGTAGCTTGAACTATTAGAGTTGATTTTTAAAATGGTCGTGCGAGAAAGGAGAGAAGTGTCCTCTCTTGCATTATTGTATTGCAATGTATAACTGACAGTTAAGTTGCAAGGAACGATACCAAACCCTGTGTTTCCAGCATGTCTGTGGTGTTCACTATACAGCCTTACTATGAATCAAGGCTTACGTAGTCAATAGGACGCAAATGGTGCTAAAAATGGAAAACTATCTAGCCCATTTGCTCGATGTTTTGGCGCTTTGAAAGCGCTGTTTCCGGCCCCATTCCTTTCACTCTACATTCTCAGCCACTACCAACGTCATAGATCGACATCCGGTGTCACATCAATTGTAAGCTGACGACACTCAAATATGCAAATCTAGCTGCTCAAATGAAGTTAAGACTACCATCCAAGGCTTAGAGAGGTGCATTTCAGATGTGAAGTCGTGGAGCACGTGTAGCAATCTGCAAATCAACGAGGATACAACTGAAACCACCACCATCACCATGTTAAGACGTTCTTATTCGTACCCTTTGCAATACCAATTTAAATTCACTCAGTCAGTAAGAAACCCAAGTGTCGCTCTCGGCAGTATGCTCTCATTACAGCAACATGTAAATACACAAATATAAGACTACATATCTGGAGCTGGTACGCATCGGTTCCATTTGCAGTTTTCTTGCGATTGATGACAAGTAAACGCTTTGTGTTTCTTAGTACTTTCATTACTGGACTATTGTAATTCACTGCTATGTGTTTCGTCTCAGTATCTACTAAAGACACATCAAATAACTGCTGTTTGGATCATCCTTAGATTACGAAAAACAGCACACTTCTCCTTTGCTCTGCGTCCTTCAATGACTACTACTATAATACATTTCGTTGACTCGCTTCTCCAGTTCAATATACCTATCGGACCTCACCCATGTGTAAACCCAATCTAGATACTTACGCGTCTCTTCCGACACTGGTATTCTCAATGTTCCCACTGTTAACACGAACTCATACGGACAACGAGTTTTCCCTTAACAGATCGTTACGAGGAACGCCATGCCCACAGATCCTAGAAACTGTGATCTAATTAAACAGTGCAGTTAAAGTTCACCTTTTGTGACTATAAGAACAGACATAAAGAAATAATACTCTTTGCTTCCTTAATTATTGCTACTATGGCTTTGTTTTGTAATTTCATGGTGTTTGCTTTTGTAATATTGATGTGATATATGTCTGTATGTGTTATCTAATATTGTAAAGTGCTAAAAGCTTCTAAGTCCATATTTTCCACTTCTTCTTCTTCTTCTTCTTCTTCTTCTTCTTCTTCTTCTTCTTCTTCTTCTTTTTAGAGTGATTGTTTATTGGGAGGAAGTGGCATACACTAGTACAAAGTATGATGTACACTTTGTGCTGTGAAGCGCTGTAAATTGAACTTTCGTGACCTAAATGTTTTTGGTATGCAAGCCTATCTTGATGGGGGTTAAAAAAACAGTACAAAGGTAAGCGTTGCCGATATTATCAATTAGAACACCTGAAAAATATGGAAATGCAAAATTTACATAGAAACATCTTGACAAATCTTTATTCCATATCAAGGGTCACGAGGAATACGTGGGTGATATTTGTAATGTGTAGGTTAAGATTAAAACGATTTATCTATAAATAGCTAGAAGCGCAAATTGGCTAACACGAATACAACTGCGTAACTACAGCTCAACTACCTACACAAAACTGTGCACTGGGATTAACAAAGAGTTTTTCAAATTGCATATAAACTGATATCAATAGAAATGAACAATAGCGGTGAAGGTCGTTTTGGGAAAAATATTTTCATTATTTGTAATTTCTCTTCATTGATCATTAGACTCAAAAGAAAGGGAGAAAATCTTTAAAATTTTCATTGAAACGTAATGGAAACGAAGGGATTGTAGTTTATATATGTGTGACCACATGATAGTGTCTACATACATACATACATACATACATACATACATACATACATACATACATACATACATACATACATACATACATACATACATACATACATACATACATACATACTGATTTACAGACAGGTACACATCACGATTTTCCTCCCCCCCCCCACACACAAACAGTACAAACGTTTACAATAAGGCAGATATACTGTCTTATATGAAATGTAATTAGTGTCTTGGAACTTGATACAGCACCCCACGTCACATTCATACTTTTAAAAACCATCTAACTCATACTTCACTATTTTCCAGAGAACTGGATGGCGTATTACACCAGCTAACTTTCAAAATCAGTTTCCTACATTATGTCAGTATTGGGGAATGCTATTTGTACATGTTGGTGTCAAGCATCTGAAATTGCTGAGGTAAATGTACAAGACAGCAGCCAATGTTACTTACATTTGTTTTTGCCAATTATCTTCCGAGAAAGGTCTTGTGCTTTACATATTTACTCAATGCGTGCACAGGTAAAATTATAGCACAGCCATTAATAATTAATGATTTTTTACAAATAAAGCTATTTTTAATGTATTGGTTACAATAATAAACTATACTAATCTATTGAAGAAACGTTTTAACTGCACAAAATGCACATATAGACAAAATGCTTAATTAAGGTGGAAAACAGAGACACTAAAACCTTTCAAATATATCATTAGAAAACGCAACCAAAGTTCATTCATTAAATTATGTTTTAAAGAACGAGAGTACCCCTGTCCTATAGATACATAAAAACATTCCACCATGTCGTAAATTTTCATTAGAAGCTAACAAGGCAAAGAAAGCTTCTGTCAAACGTTTGCAAATTGTCTTACGGAAGTCCCGATGATCATCTTAATAAACTCATATTTCTCACAATAGTCTCTAAATATGACAATTCATTTTAATTAATGTCCCGAGCAAGTCGAAGATAAGAAAAATAACATCTCAAAGCATACTTTGACCTAAGACTTACATCAGAAACGATAGACAAAGCAGACCTTTTCCTTTTTAAAATTCTACCCACCCACCCACCAGTCCCCATTTTTACAAGAAACAAGTTAGAATCAGTGTTAGAGTGCATTGTGGGTCATGAATTTAGCATACTGCTTTACAGGATATTCGTTCTAGTTGTGTAGGTGGTGATTACAAGTAGAGCAACAGAAACAGACAGACTGAACAATAGATTCTGTCAATACATCCGCTCTCAGAGCGAAGGTTTCATACATTAAATACAAAGGAATAGCACATTTATAACATACCTATATATTCTTTTGCTACAAAACTGAGGTTGGGGTGGGTGGGTAGATCGGGGGCACAACACGGAACAACTATTTACGATTATGATGCGCATCTTTTCAGATGACGCGATGATAAAATAAACTTTCGTGACTTACGGGACAGAAACAGACGGACTGAACAACATATTATATAAATACACCCGCTCTCAGAAGTGAAAGTTTCATACAGTAAATACAAATGAATAGCAAATTTATCGCAGACCTATATATGCGTTTGCTCCATTGCTACAAAACTGATGGTGGGGTGGGTGCATATTTATAAATATGATGCACATCTTTTCGGATGAAGCGATGACAAAAATAAACTTTCGTGACTTAAAATGTTTATTTCTGGCTGCTGTTCTCGTTGAGCGGGAGTTTAAAATCTGTACAAATGTAATCTGTTTAAAATCAGATCTCAGCTATCTTACCAAACACCACGTAGCACATATACGTCAATACCAATGATACGGTGGTATTTCAAAATTCGTAGTTGTACACTTTCGTTGAAATCGCGACTGTTTGTTTTATAGCAATCTCACGTGCAGCATCTGTGCGTACTGATGTCAAACATGAGTTCAGCAAGTGTATTTTTGTTTTTCTACAACTCTTGCGTGTGTACGTCGAATCTTAACACGACTGCGTGTCATTATATTAATCACCGCACGGAGAAACTCCTTTCCGGATTCAATTTATAGCAATCGTTAAGGGCAACGTCAGATAAATACACGCAAACGCGCTTGCAACGTCAGTGTCAGTTATTAACACCAGAGGTTTAGGATCATGCCTGGATAAAAATGCGATGAAAACGGTGCTGTCTGCGAGACCTATCAATAACATGTCAAAATGCGGTGAAATCATTTCGTTTCGAGATACAATACCAACGTAACAAATATGGTCAGTGAATTCGATTGTCTTGACGCTGATCTAGACTAAGACAGTCGTGCGCCTATAACTGCTTGCAGTGAAACTGCGTACGTTCGACTTTGCTCTCATCGAGGTAGCAAAACATAAATGAATCAAGCATATAAGAGGCGTAAATAAGCGAGATGAGTTAACGACACGTGCACGTGTGCATGAGACCTGAAGAAGAAACTTTGATTCGCAAGACGGTCCTGGCACTCAATTGGCTACATACACAATTGTTCCAATTGGAGTGTTTTTATAGATACATGTTATTTCTCGCATCTGCGGATCCTAAACGATGTTCCGTGCCAATGGAGTCATCAATGCTACAAACACATACACAGAAGTATGTTCCTATGTATTGGAGATCTCGTAAAACCCCTGGGCGTAGCCCCAAGGACGCTGATATATAAAAAGATGAGATTACAAATGATCGGAATACACAAACACAAATTAGTTATATTTTAGAACCGATATGGAAGCTTACAAATAAGCAACATCGAATTGACCTACGCAAAATGAAAACAATTAAGCGTAGCAATCTTATTGCATATTATTTAGCCAGAAATACTGGTGATTGAGGCACATCATACATTCGATCTTCATGACGAAATATCGTCACATGCGGTATTAAGGTCTGACGACACTAAAACTGGCAAACGGAAAATGAACCACAATATCATAAATGTACGTATACCAAATGGTTGCGAAATATGTGCATGGTCATTTGTCACTGGGCGGTGCCGCAATGGCGTGAAACTTCGATAAAGTTACGATGTTAATCATCGATGTGGTCCATCTCGTTGATGAATGTGATGTGGCGATGCTGAAATGTATAGAAGAATTCATGGCCACCTTTGGGATGCAAACCATTTTTGACGACCAAGTAAACAATTTCAGACCACAAGCATTAATTTCAACCGCGTATGCACGTTTGCCGAATCCAGACTCTGCACATCATGTTGTAAGTATTGTATATATTGTACATAACAGATAGAAGGCCTCAAGGTAGATTAGTTCTGTAACTAATTGAATTACCTTCTCTAAATATAGTCTTTATTATTATTATTATTATTATTATTATTATTATTATTATTATTATTATTATTATTATTATTATTATTGTTGTTGTTGTTTGGAAAACCAGTCAGAGATTATGCATGAACATCTAACTGATTGCAACCGCCTTCTAGCAGACGCTACCCTTTGCTGGTTTTTTGGGGGATGGAGTGGGATTTGCTTTTCAGGGGATGGTGGTAAGGGTTGTGTGTCTACACTTTGTCGAAATGAATTACCTACACTCACGAACAAAATGCTATAATCCAAATATATACCGAATCAAACTGCAACATAGTTATTCATATAATATGGCTATTATTCAGCATTACCTGAAGTTTGAGGGTATTAAAAAAAGCAAAATATGATGCAAAAAAGATGAACTCCGTTATATCCTTATTCTCTTTATCAGTTATCAAACACTTCCCTAAATTCTAAACTGAGCATAATGCAGTAAAGACCGATTCATTTTTCTCTTTGTCATGTGATATTGCAAATATATTATGGAACCTTTTTTTATTTGGCTATTATACTCTATTTATCAAATTTTGAAAATATTGCAGTTTCCTTGTCATTCTTGTATATATCTACTTACTTGCATTTGAACAAAATGTTTTTTTTCCCAATATAAAAGGTAGTAAGTCTTTCAGAAAACAAGGAAAACAGGAAAAGGTATATAACAAGAAAATGATAATTATTAGTACCAGATTAAGAAAAACAATAGTACAAGATTAAGAAAAAACAATAGTAAAAGATCAAGGAAAGTCAGGGAATACTACCTTTATTCGGACTATAAAGGTTGTATTATTCACAGGTCAAATTGTTACTGTTAAGGATATTATCGCATCTCGAATGTTTTAGATTATTTAGTAAATCTAATAATACGAATTTCTTTCACACACAGGAAATGAAAAACAAAATATATTGGAAAGGACGTTTTGAAAACAAAAAAAGTACTTATTATTATTATTTTCAATGTCAAACGCATGCATTTTGTTCTTCAATCAAATTCAATTTTAGCTGGTAGTCGCTTTATCTATTACTTAGTACAATATCCTTTTTCTTAAGACTCCCCCTCCACATTAGAGTCACCAAAAGACCAGATAAATCTTGTCATTTGCATTGTAAAACAAACATTAGGAACAGCTACTCATTTTATAACTCTACGAAAAGCTAATAATTGTATAACACTACGAAAAGCTACTAATTGTATAACACTACGAAAAGCTACTCATTGTATAACACTACGAAAAGCTACTAATTGTATAACACTACAAAAAGCTATTCATTGTATAACACCACGAAAAGCTACTCATTGTATAACACGACGAAAAGCTACTCATTGTATAACACTGCGAAAAGCTGCTCATTGTATAACACTGCGAAAAGCTACTCATTGTATAACACTACGAAAAGCTACTAGTTGTATAACACTACAAAAAGCTATTCATTGTATAACACTACAAAAAGCTATTCATTGTATAACACTACAAAAAGCTATTCATTGTATAACACTACGAAAAAGCTATTCATTGTATAACACTACAAAAAGCTATTCATTGTATAACACTACAAAAAGCTATTCATTGTATAACACTGCGAAAAAGCTATTCATTGTATAACACTACGAAAAAGCTACTCATTGTATAACACTACGAAAAGCTATTCATTGTATAACACTGCGAAAAAGCTACTCATTGTATAACACTACAAAAAGCTACTCATTGTATAACACTACAAAAAGCTACTCATTGTATAACACTACAAAAAGCTATTCATTGTATAACACTACGAAAAAGCTACTCATTGTATAACACTACAAAAAGCTATTCATTGTATAACACTGCGAAAAAGCTATTCATTGTATAACACTACAAAAAGCTACTCATTGTATAACACTGCGAAAAAGCTACTCATTGTATAACACTGCGAAAAAGCTATTCATTGTATAACACTACGAAAAAGCTACTCATTGTATAACACTACAAAAAGCTATTCATTATATAACACTACGAAAAAGCTATTCATTGTATAACACTACAAAAAGCTATTCATTGTATAACACTACGAAAAAGCTACTCATTGTATAACACTACAAAAAGCTATTCATTGTATAACACTACGAAAAAGCTACTCATTGTATAACACTACAAAAAGCTATTCATTGTATAACACTGCGAAAAAGCTATTCATTGTATAACACTACGAAAAAGCTACTCATTGTATAACACTACAAAAAGCTATTCATTGTATAACACTACAAAAACCTATTCATTGTATAACACTACGAAAAAGCTATTCATTGTATAACACTACAAACAGCTACTAATTGTATAACACTACGAAAAGCTATTCATTGTATAACACTGCGAAAAGCTGCTCATTGTATAACACTACAAAAAGCTACTCATTGTATAACACTACAAAAAGCTACTCATTGTATAACACTACAAAAAGCTATTCATTGTATAACACTGCGAAAAAGCTATTCATTGTATAACACTACGAAAAAGCTATTCATTGTATAACACTACGAAAAAGCTACTCATTGTATAACACTACAAAAAGCTATTCATTGTATAACACTACGAAAAAGCTACTCATTGTATAACACTACAAAAAGCTATTCATTGTATAACACTACAAAAAGCTTTTCATTGTATAACACTACAAAAAGCTATTCATTGTATAACACTGCGAAAAGCTACTAATTGTATAACACTGCGAAAAGCTGCTCATTGTATAACACTGCGAAAAAGCTACTCATTGTATAACACTACGAAAATGCTACTCATTGTATAACACTACAAAAAGCTACTCATTGTATAACACTACGAAAAAGCTACTCATTGTATAACACTACAAAAAGCTATTCATTGTATAACACTACAAAAAGCTATTCATTGTATAACACTACAAAAAGCTATTCATTGTATAACACTGCAAAAAGCTACTAATTGTATAACACTGCGAAAAGCTATTCATTGTATAACACTGCGAAAAAGCTACTCATTGTATAACACTACAAAAAGCTACTCATTGTATAACACTACAAAAAGCTATTCATTGTATAACACTACAAAAAGCTATTCATTGTATAACACTACAAAAAGCTATTCATTGTATAACACTGCGAAAAGCTACTAATTGTATAACACTGCGAAAAGCTATTCATTGTATAACACTGCGAAAAGCTATTCATTGTATAACACTGCGAGAAAGCTACTCATTGTATAACACTGCAAAAAGCTACTCATTGTATAACACTACGAAAAAGCTACTCATTGTATAACACTACAAAAAGCTATTCATTGTATAACACTGCGAAAAGCTACTAATTGTATAACACTGCGAAAAGCTGCTCATTGTATAACACTGCGAAAAGCTACTCATTGTATAACACTACAAAAAGCTATTCATTGTATAACACTACGAAAAAGCTATTCATTGTATAACACTGCGAAAAGCTACTAATTGTATAACACTGCGAAAAGCTGCTCATTGTATAACACTGCGAAAAGCTACTCATTGTATAACACTACAAAAAGCTATTCATTGTATAACACTACAAAAAGCTATTCATTGTATAACACTACGAAAAGCTATTCATTGTATAACACTGCGAAAAAGCTACTCATTGTATAACACTACAAAAAGCTACTCATTGTATAACACTACAAAAAGCTATTCATTGTATAACACTACAAAAAGCTATTCATTGTATAACACTGCGAAAAGCTACTAATTGTATAACACTGCGAAAAGCTATTCATTGTATAACACTGCGAAAAGCTATTCATTGTATAACACTGCGAAAAAGCTACTCATTGTATAACACTGCAAAAAGCTACTCATTGTATAACACTACGAAAAAGCTACTCATTGTATAACACTACAAAAAGCTATTCATTGTATAACACTGCGAAAAGCTACTAATTGTATAACACTGCGAAAAGCTGCTCATTGTATAACACTGCGAAAAGCTACTCATTGTATAACACTACAAAAAGCTATTCATTGTATAACACTACGAAAAAGCTATTCATTGTATAACACTGCGAAAAGCTACTAATTGTATAACACTGCGAAAAGCTGCTCATTGTATAACACTGCGAAAAGCTACTCATTGTATAACACTACAAAAAGCTATTCATTGTATAACACTACAAAAAGCTACTAATTGTTTAACACGACGAAAAGCTACTCATTGTATAACCCTGCAAAAAGCTACTCATTGTATAACACTGCAAAAAGGTACTAATTGTACACTACGAAAAGCTACTAATTGTATAACACTACGAAAAAGCTATTCATTGTATAACACTGCGAAAAGCTACTAATTGTATAACACTGCGAAAAGCTGCTCATTGTATAACACTGCGAAAAGCTACTCATTGTATAACACTACAAAAAGCTACTGATTGTATAACACTACGAAAAAGCTACTCATTGTATAACACTACAAAAAGCTATTCATTGTATAACACTGCGAAAAGCTACTAATTGTATAACACTGCGAAAAGCTGCTCATTGTATAACACTGCGAAAAGCTACTCATTGTATAACACTACAAAAAGCTATTCATTGTATAACACTACAAAAAGCTACTAATTGTATAACACGACGAAAAGCTACTCATTGTATAACCCTGCAAAAAGCTACTCATTGTATAACACTGCAAAAAGCTACTCATTGTACACTACGAAAAGCTACTCATTGTATAACACTCCATAATCATCACACTTTATAACACTACGAAAAACTACTCACTGTATAACACAATGAAAAGCTACTCATTGTATAACACTACGAAAAGCTACTCATTTATAACACTACAAAATCATCACATTTTATCACACTACGAAAAGCTACTCGTGGTATAACACTGCGAAAAGCTACTCATTGTATAACACTACGAAAAGATAAACATTATATATCACTGCAAAAAGATAAACATTGTATAATACTACGAAAATTTACACATTTTATTGACTGAGAACCCCCACGTCTCATTCAAAGTTTTAAAAGATCACCAAACTCACACTTCTCCATTTTCGAGAAATATGGATGACGTATTACACCCAACTATTTTTTAAAATTAGCTTAATTCTAGTTTCCTACAATTTCTCAATATTGGAGAACGTAATTTGTACAGGTAGTTGCTGAAATTGAAATTACCCAGATAGTTTGCTGTATATCTTTCCTATGGATATCCATATGTATCGAAAGGTTTTTTTTATTTTACTTTTGTGTACTATAGCTGTTATAATATAATATAGACGTGACGGCATTTTTTTGACCTGGAAACGTAACGTCATTACAGGTTTTATCGAACAAAAATGATCTGGTTGTTTCAATGTAAATCAGGTTACTTAGAGAGCTATACATTTCCTACGTTTTTCTTAACTTTGTGCTATTTTTAGCAACTGGGGAAAAGTTTTGTTCTGACGTTTAGAATACATGGAATGTTCTCTGCATAATTGAAGTGCGCAGAGTGCGCAGAATCTAACGATTAAACTCATCTTCATTATATATTTCCTGATTAATTCACAGGAAGCATTCAGCACATGTACTGTCCATAATTTTTAGTATTGATCATGGTCACCTTTCGCACAATCTTGACCTCATGTTATTTCAAGTTGAAATTTGCATATTTGTCATATATGGTAATACATAAACGTTTCATGAACATTCATGTTAATAATAAATTCACTCTTTCATTGTTTCGGGTACTTCTTAAGCCTTGTTGTACTTATCTAAGCAGTCCCTTCGCATCATTATTGCATGAGATACCGTAATGACGATGCATACACATGTTTAAGCTCTGTCGTACCCTTAACAATAAAATTCCATAATTTTTTCAGTATTCTTGTACGTGTTGATCAGAATTTCACAATTTATTACATAACGATTGCCACTTTAGAATGTATTTGTGATTGGATAGTTTTGGTAACTTTTCATGTCTTTAAAAGTAATAACAAAAACAAAGACAGAAAAAATAAATTACTTTTAATACTTCCACAATTCTAGTAAAGAGTCTGTCATATAGACACAGTTCTTGACAAATTTTATATTCACTTTTTCATATTGTACAGGTTTTCTACTAATGTATTAGTACAGTAAATTTGCATTTATATGGTGTAAATGTCTATGTTGCAACACTAAAATTTGCATATAAATGTTTTTTACTTTCTGATTAATTCTGACCAATTATAAGCAGCATTATACACAGTTCATGAAGTAGTACTAAACTGTGAAATCAACGAAAGCGTGAAATTACTTACAAAATGGTTTTGAATATTTAAAATAATGTGCTATGGTACAAATCGATTGTTTTTTCCTTATAATGTCAGTATTCATAATAGATTGATATTCACCATAAATGCCATGAACGTTTTTTCTTTTCTTCAAAATAATTTAAATTTGTCTCCTTTTTCCCTATACTAGATTTAATAGACATGCCATTGACTCCTGATATCACCGTCGTGTATATAATTTGTATTGTAAACTCCAAGTCGTATATCGAAAATGCATTACATACCAAACATTGTACACAAATTAGTAATACATTTTGTATAGCGAATGAAAACACGTTTGTAAAGTCTACTTAATAAATATCCGCTTTGTCATAAAATGAATATTTTTTGTGCTTTGGAACTCACTATATTTGCCATTATTTACCTTAATTTACGTACCCATGTGATGTGAGGTGTTACTGTTCTTGCTTGGATAATTGATCATTAAACAGGTAAATCGAGGGTTTTCTGCAAAATATTCTCACACATTGTAGCATTAATTTTGTAACTCGATTTCCAAAGTATTAAAAAATGAATTGTAGGTCAGCGTTTATATTAATTTATTTAGTTGGCTATATTTTGAAAAATGAGATTGTCTTTTTTTCCGCTGAATATGTTGTTCAAAATGCAAAGACATATACATGTATAGTAAATATAGTAAATATAGCTAGTTGACCTTTATACCATGACAATATTTAGTAAAAAATTTCGATTTTTACAAATGAAAGAAAAGTAAGGTAGTGAGTTTGTCATTTTGACAAATTATAAATATTGATTACAACCGCCCTTTAGCAGTCGCTACTATTTGCTGGATTTTTGGGGTGTGTGGGTTGGATTTGTTTTTGGGAGGGTGGTATTGGTTGTGTCTACGTTCTGTCGAAATGAATTACCACCACTCACGAACAAAATGCTAATATCAAAATATATACCTAATCAAATTGCAACGTAGTTATTAATATGAAACGGCTATTATTCAACATTACCTAATGTTGTAAGTTTGAGAGTATTAAAAGAAGCAAAAAATGATGCAGAAATCCTAAACACCGTTATATCGTTATACTTTTTATCAGCTAGGATATAAACACTCTAAATGGAGCACAATGAAGTTGTTGTTGTTGTAGGTTTAACGCCATTGTCAACACAAGTTAGGCTGCAGCCAGTATTAATAGTGGAGAAAGAACCAGGGAAGCTACTGACAAGCTTTTTCACATACCCACATTGGCCGAATATAAGACTCGAATCCACCCAGACAGATGTGAGATCTCTGTGATCCGTAACGGAGAGCGCTTTAGACCACTCGGCCACTCGGGCATAAAGCTGTAAAGAATGAATCATTTTTCTCTTTGTCATGTGATACTGCATAGATGTTTTTGTAAACTTTTTCCATTTGGAAAAGGCAATGGTACAATATTAAGAAAGGCAATAGTACAATATCAAGAAAGGCAATAGTACAAGATTAAGAAAAGCAATAGTACAATATTAAGAAATGCAATAGTACAATATCAAGAAAGGCTATGGTACAATATTAGGGAAAGAAAAAAACAATAGTAAAAGATCAAGGAAAGTCAGGGAATACTACCTTTATTCAGACTATAGAGGTTGTATTATTCACAGGTCACATTGTCACTGTTAAGGATATTATCGCATCTTGAATGTTTTGGATTATTTAGTAAATCTAATAATACGAATGTTTCCTTACAGAATACAAATGACTAAACAAAATCTATTGGAAAGGAAGATTTGAGAACAAAAGAAGGAACCTATATATTAATAATTTTAATGTCAAACTCTCGCATTTTGTTCTTCAATCAAATTCAATATTAGCTTACAGTCGCATTATCGTTTGTATAACACTATTAAAAGCTACACATTGCATAACACATCGAATGCTACTTATTGGACAACTCTTAGAAACGCTACTTATTGTATACCACTAAGAAAAGCTACACATTGTATAACACTACGAAAATCTACTCATTTTACAACACACAGAAACGCTACTCATTGTATAATACTATTAACAGCCACACATTGTATAACACTACGAGTGCTACTCATTGTACAACACTAAACAACGCTACTTAGTGTATACCACTACTAAAAGCTACATATTGTATAACACTACTAAAAGCTACTCATTGTATAACAATACTAAAATATACACATTGAATAACACTACTAAAATATACACATTGAATAACACTGCTAAAAACTACTCATTGTATAAAACAACGAAAAGATTCACATTCTATAACACTGTGAAAAATTGGTATAACACTATTAAAAGCTACACATTCCATACCACTATTAAAAGCTACACATTCCATACCACTACTAAAAGCTACTCATTGTATAACACTACTAAAATATACACATTGTAAAACACTACTAAAAACTACTCGTTGTATAAAACAACGAAAAGATTCACATTCTATAACACTGTGAAAAATTGGTATAACACTATTAAAAGCTACTCATTGTATAACACTACGAAAAGCTAATAATTGTATACCACTACGAAAAGCTACTAATTGTATAACACTACGAAAAGCTACTAATTGCATAACACTACGAAAAGCTACTAATTGCATAACACTACGAAAAGCTACTAATTGTATAACACTACGAAAAGCTACAAATTGTATAACACTACGAAAAGCTACTAATTGTATAACAGTACGAAAAGCTACTAATTGTATAACACTATTTAAAGCTACTAGTTGTATAACGCTACGAAAAGCTACTAATTGTATAACACTATTTAAAGCTACTAATTGTATAACACTACGAAAAGCTACTAATTGCATAACACTACGAAAAGCTACTAATTGTATACCACTACGAAAAGCTACTAATTGTATAACACTACGAAAAGCTACTAATTGTATAATACTACGAAAAACTACTAATTGTATAATACTACGAAAAGCTACTAATTGTATAACACTACGAAAAGCTACTAGTTGTGCAACGCTACGAAAAGCTACTAATTGTATAACACTACGAAAAGCTACTAGTTTTATAACGCTACGAAAAGCTACTAATTGTATAACACTACGAAAAGCTACTAGTTGTATAACGCTACGAAAAGCTACTAATTGTATAACACTACGAAAAGCTACTAGTTGTATAACGCTACGAAAAGCTACTAATTGTATACACTACGAAAAGCTACTAGTTGTATAACGCTACGAAAAGCTACTAATTGTATAACACTACGAAAAGCTACTAATTGTATAACCCTATTTAAAGCTACTAATTGTATAACACTACAAAAAGCTACTAATTGTATAACACTACCAAAAGCTACTAATTGTATAACGCTACAAAAAGCTACTCAGTGTAAAACGCTACGAAACGCTACTAGTTGTATAACACAACGAAAAGCTACTCATTGTATAATACTACGAAAAGCTACTCATTGTATAACACTACGAAAAGATTCACACTACTTTAGAGGCAGACAAAAATTCGGTTTTGGTTTCGGTTTCGGCGCCCACATTTCGCAAATGGCCTCCTCTTTCGATATAGTTTCTGTTTCGGCAAGCGCAAAAAGTTTGCTTTCGGTTTGCTTTCGGTTTCGGCCGAAACTGATATTAACTTCGGGTCATCAGCCGAAGATCTTTTTTAACTTTCAGAATGCAACGCTAGTCCTTCGTCTATTATTGTGCTTGTCAGCCGGTCAGTCTGCGCTAGGCAATTCTAGAAACTAAGATGCAAGTTCACATACGCGCGCGCCTTGGTGGCGAGGTTACAACAGCACACATAGCGTGCTAATAACCAGTCAACAGCCGGCATCATGCTTCTCCATCCTTTGTTGCACTCTCTTAGGCGGAAAGAGAACAACTTGCCGCAATGCCTCTGTTCCCGTCCCACCTGCACGCTTTGGCTTATGTGTTGCATTTCAATCTACTCGCGTGCTGAATACAGAGATTTTGAACTCTGACAATATTGCTATTTTCAGTTAGTTAAACTGTGGCGAATTAATCTGTTTGAAGTAGAACATAAAGTTAATAATAAACGGATTAATTAATCACCGCATAGAATGTCGAAAAATGCAGTGTGGGATTACTACACAAAAATCGATTGCGATGCAAGCAAGTCAGACAGTTTCAGGCTTGAAAAGTCATCTGGCCAGCTGCCACAAGGAGCTTCATGGTACGTATCTCAAGAGGTCCATGAACAACGGAGCAGAGCCTGCCTCGAAAAAGATGATGATGGAAGAGAAAGCGACTAAACATGCATTACGGAATTTTGTGCAGACGTCCTTGACATCAATGGTCGAGAGCAGAATGGTCTGGCCTGATGACAATGTTGCATTTAAGCGAATTGATAAGTGCATTATGGACTTGATCGTTTTCGACATGTTACCCTACTTAGTTGTTGAAGGTGAGGCATTCAAAAGTCAGAACATTGGTGTCCACTCGCTATAAGGTAAAATGCCAAAAATACTACCGAACAACGTTGATGCCTGCCACATATGACAAAGTTGTGAAACACGTGAAAAATATGCTGCATGAGGCCACCACAATATCCTTTAATACAGAGGGAGCAATCCAACAAAATCATGTTCCTTACTAAGATTCACTGGTCATTTCATTCACGGTGCTGTGCGGCGTAAAGTTATCTTGAGTGCGATGGTGCTGGACGAAGATCATGATGGAAATTATTTTGCATCAAAACCATGACGAAATGGGAGATCGCGGAGAAGATTCACGTTGAAGTGCGTGACATTTCTGCCAACACGAAAATGGCAATGAGAGTCACAGGGGGCACTGATATTGGCTGCATGTCCCACACATTGCAGTTGGTTCGGCATGACGCCTTGTTCACGCAGACATCAGTAGCAGCTGTTGTCAAGAAGGCTCGCAAGACTGTTCCTCACTTTAAGCATAGTGAACTGGAGCGCCGTCATCTCATTTAACACCCATAAACGGGTAAATCCCAGAACATTCCCTACTGCAAGACGTTGAGACTAGATGGAATAGTACATATTTTCTGCTGGAGCGGCTGGTCAAACAGCGCAAGGGGATTTATCTGTACATCGTGCAGTGGCGGAATCGACAGTCTCTTAATCGTAGAGTGGGAACTGGCTAAAAAATGCTAAAATTCTTTAACCATTTTAGCCTGCAACGCATGAGGTTTGTGCTGTTGATGAATGCATTTCTGCTGTGATACCGCTTCTCTCAAATTTGAAGAAAATGCTCAACACTAGAGCAGCATACCAATGCCTCAAGCAAATGAAAGCGGTGCTGCATTATGCAATGACCCGTCGATTCTCTGATATCAGTTCCTCTTCAACCTTCCATGCTGCGACGCTGCTTGAACCACGCTTCAAGGACACATATTTCAATTCGCAGGAGACAGCGTAAGCGACGGAAATGGCTTTAGACTTTCTACGCTCAGTCCAAGGATCCGCTATGAACAATATGACTGCGTCATCCGCAGCTACAACTGACAACTTTGAGCCAGAACTTGAGAGCAGCGAGACTTACAAATCAAATGCACAAGAGTAGGTTGATTTGTGGGCTGCGCATGACTGACAACCAGCTTATGTGAATCCATCACAAAATGTCGACAGTCAAAATGACGGTTTACTGCCGTACGAACAGCAGTTGATCAATTACTTACAAGAAACTTGTCTGCCTCGAATGACCACGGACACATATGCGAACTGGCATTGCAGTCAGTCCCCACTTCTTGAATCCGCAGCTCGCAAGTACGTGTCTGCGCCACCTACCAGCATGGCCAGTGAACAGCTGTTTAGTGCAGCAGGACAGTTGTATGCAGACCGGTGCAGACAGCTGCTGGGCGAGATTGCGGCAAAACTATTGTTTCTGAACTACAACATTCGTTTGTTTGGATATAATTACTAAGTAACACCTAAAGATTTGACATTTAGCGAAGTCCTCTTACTGCAGGCTCTGCATGATTACTTCTAGAGTCGTTTTAAATTAGTGTAGCATTGCATCATGACCTAGGCATATTTAATCAATCTTGTGTTCGCAACTTCGGGTTTATCTTTCGATTTCGGTTTCGGCCGAAGCTCTAAACGTTAGATTTCGGCTTCGGTTTCGACATGAAAGTCAATTTATAACCTTCGGTCTAGTTTCGTTTTCAGCCGAAACCAGAAACTTAGTTTCGGTCTTCCTTAACAATGTATAACACTACGAAAAGCTAAACCTTACTACCTTATATTATTTATTTCATTAGATAAACGGAACAGCTCTGAATATAAAGTTGCAACTGAACATCTGCTTCATACGTACACATTAAATCAGTATGCAAATTGGAATATCTTCTACGTGCAAATATTTATCATTGGAATGCATTTTAAAATAATGCATATTTGTAAATTTAATATTTTTTTCAAATAACTACATCTAATATGACTATTTGCAACTTTTAAGAAAAGTTCTGTTTGTAACGTGTGCATGTTGACCCAAATTGCATGTATGTATGTATGTATGTATGTATGTATGTATGTATGTATGTATGTATGTATGTATGTATGTATGTATGTATGT
Organism: Unio pictorum; assembly: GCA_030141615.1. NCBI lineage: Eukaryota > Metazoa > Mollusca > Bivalvia > Unionida > Unionidae > Unio > Unio pictorum. Next base: position 4,668,242 of record JARLTB010000194.1, read on the forward strand.
ACGTATGTATGTATGACCAGATTTATAACAGTATGGTATAATATATTTCATACTAAAATTCACATGAATAATACACAGCAGTCAATTAAAAACACAGGGTAAATATATAGTTTCACTGAATAATACACATCTGTAGTGTATCTAACCAATGTCGGAAACAAACCTCTATTTTAATAGAAATACACGGTAAACAACTACTCGAGATAATAAATGCTGAGTACACATCTTTAGTGTCACAGAACAATAAAGACATGAGCAGTATAAAGCAATTCAAATGCAACTTCTATAATACCCGAACAAACGGTATGGAAAAAAACCTAGATGAAGACATAGTCACACTTCTGACACGTTCCAAAACAATCTGCCAGTTACACGGAGAGTGGTGTATTTTTGTATCGCGGTATTATGTGTATGAACGTACCTTTTGGATTACTTATGCAGATAGTTTCAGTGTCGCTTACAGAGGTACCCGAGATAGATGGTTTTAGAGTTGGTGGTTTTTTAATCTAACTGTCTTTTTTCACTCACTCCAGCATGCATACAGCGCCAAAAGCGAGAGAGAGAGAGAGAGAGAGAGAGAGAGAGAGAGAGAGAGAGAGAGAGAGAGAGAGAGAGAGAGAGAGAGAGAGAGAGAGAGAGAGTGGATGTGGGTTTGCAATACAGAAGGCTTTCTTATGATAAAATTGTGTATTATATTAACAGTCTCAGAATTAAACTGAAAGTATATAAAGCAACACTTACAATCCCATATTTTCAGATATACTATAGGCAGTATGAGAAGAAGATGTCGGATCGGAATTTCATTTACTGAAGATATTGAACGTCTTATTATGTGAATGAGGTGTTATAATGCAATTGAAAGATGTATGAATCTGACACGTTGCTCGTGCGAATAAACATCATACAATTTATTTAAGTGACACACACAGGGTTCAACATTGATATAGGAAAATGATAATGTTTCCTTACGGAACTAACCAGAGTATGGAACTTAGCACATAAACAAACACAAATCGATGTATGGAAACAAATGTGATTGATGTAAGGGTCAATCACCAGGCATAATCCGTGTCTAGAATGTATAACAAATATGAAAATATGTATGATTCATTGACACGTGAATATATAGCAATATTGAAATATAATTTCACTCAGGAAGCAATACTGAATTATATTGATTCTAAAATGGAACGCACAATGTTATGCACCCCATGGCGCCATATCAACACCACACGATATTTTCAGTTCCACAGCTCAGATCATATGGGCAAGAAGCCACAACGCATGTCCGCTCATTCCAGTTTTCACCACAGTTTCTATTACTCAGCCTGAACTGAATGAGTCACGTAGTACAAGATATATGTAATACTACTACTACTACTACTACTACTACTACTACTACTACTACTACTACTAATAATAATAATAATAATAATAATAATAATGAGAACTTTGTATAACGCCTAATCTTTAAAAGTTCTAAGCGTTTTACATTATCTATAATGATATGAATACACTACAGAAAAACATAAAACAAAAACCATGAACTTGGAAAACATAAAAACATGCTGAAAACATATAAGGTAATAAACATTATTAGGTTGTTAAGTTTGTTCCTGCAGTCGACAAAGGTGAGTCTTAAGAGCACTCTTAAAAGGGACCACTGGGTCTTTGTGTCTAATTTCAATGGGCAATTCGTTCCACATCGCCGGGCACTGGTATGCAAAAGAACGTTGTCGATATGACTTCGTTTTCATTGTTTAATGTTTTAATCTTTTTAATAATGGTTTAACGCCATTTTCAGTACAATATAGGCTATACATGGCGGCCAGTATTAATGGTGGAGGAAGAACCCGGAAAACCCCGGAAAGAACCACCGACCAACGAAAAGCTACTAGCAAGCTTTCTCACATACCCACATTGGCCGAATCCGAGACTCGAACCCACGCAGACAGAGGGGAGATGGCAGTGATCCGTAACGTTTCATGGTGGGAACAATGAGTATAGGATTGTCAGAAGAGGAGCGTAAGTATCTTGCTGGTGTTTACACATGGGGAGGCCGGATAGGTATGTTGGACTTGAGTCTGTCAGTGAAATGGAGCACAGAGAACACATTTTGCGTTTGATTCTGTATCAAATTGATAGTCAGTGTAGGGTACAGAGCAGTGGTGAGGTATGCTCTGATTGTGGTACTCTAAAGATGATCCGTGCAGCTGTGTTTTGAACTTTTTGAAGTTTCTGGAGTAGATATTGTGACGAACCAGACAGAATTGAGTTACAATAGTCCAGTCTGGAACGTACTAATGAACACACAAGTTTTTAGTGGCATCAACTGAAAGATATTTGCGAATGGAGCTGTTGCGTCTCAGTTCAAGATATGCAGCCTTGCATATGTTCATGACATGTTGGTGCAATGTGAGAGTACTGTCTAGATTAACACCTAGGTTTCGTACTGACTGTGTGAATTTGCCGTTGGTGTTGCTGATATTTATTGTGTGAGGTAAAGGATGTAAATGAGAAAGTCGTTGTGTTGTGATTAGAATGGCGTCAGTTTTATCATCATTCATCTACAGCTTCTTACATGTTATCCTTGCTTTCACATTAGAAATGCACCTCTCTACTCCACGGATTGTAGCATCAACTTCAGTTGGGTGGCTAGACTTGTATATTTGGGTGTCATCAGCGTACAATTGGTGAGACACTTGGTGATTACCTATGACATTGGAGAGCGGCTGAGTGTATAGAATGAAAAGAACAGGTCCAATAACAGATCTCCATGGAACACCACACCATAGATCAACTGGACTTGAGTGTATTCCTTTTGCAGATATAATTTGTGTCCTGTTTCCTACATAGGAATTGAACCACTGTAAGGCTGTATTCGGAATGCCAAATACATGCTGGCCACGGTGAAGTAATATATTATGGTCTATTGTGTCAAATGCTACAAGCAAATCAAGGAGGGTGAGGACTGTAGTACAAGAAACATGGTCAAATGCAAATAGTAATATACATTGAATTTCGTTACACATTACATTATGCTATCAGAACTAATGTATTAGATCATTATTACAAGAAATAAATGAAGCTGTGTTCGAGAACAATAATCTCATTGGAATTTATTAATTCGAACATTACTTTGCATTTAATGCATGAAAGATAATTTAATCAACTTATTAGATGTAATGTATATATAATTTATATTTATATATTTTATATTTTTGTCCGTGATTGAGAATTGTGGATCGAGCTTTGTATTCCTGACATGGTCATGATTTTAATATTGTAAACAAGATGTTTACCAGAATTGGAAATCAAACCTAAATGTGTTCAAGTGGTAATGTGGTTTGCAAATTGCAATTGGCAAGATTAGCTTTCCAGAACATTCTATTACGTCGTTGGTCAAATGGGACTGTGTATAAACAACATCAACAATAATAAAGATAATAATAATATTAATATTAATAATAATCACTTTTATTTGTAATATATGCCATCTGTCTTATGCATGTATAAAAATATAGGTACAAACCACACAAAATAAAAACGATTGAAATAACACTGATGCTCTCCCTTTTAAAGGTTTTGCTTCATAAACAACACAATTTATGTAGGATATTGATATTTTATTATTTCTCTGGATAAATGTATAAAAACTTGGTGTTACACGAACCTTATGAGAGTACGAGTCATTCTTAAATTATTGGACATTTAACATCATAGTTTAAGTCATCGTCTACATCTGCACATAAAGGGCAGAATCAACATAGGGTTATTTTTCCACCTGCCTAAAGCTTCCATTTTTGAACATGTATATCAAGGTAACACTGTACGATGAGTTCTCATTATATAATTAGCAATGACAACTCATATAACTTCTGATCGTAATAAATCGTAATATATCTATTCAATTTAACTCCCCATTTAGTTCTTGTTACAAATATATTGTCCACGTTGTTTAGATATACTGGACCGAAATACGTGTGTGCTAATTAGAAGCAAACAAAACAAAACAGGTGATAAAACACAACCATGCCTCCCCACAGCCGGGAAGTTAAATATTTAAGTCAGGCCATTTGTCGGTTTCACTCAAGCATTGATATATAGATACACCTTATCAACTCCGTTGCAGCCACATTATCATAAAACATGTAAATTACTAGTCACTATTCAACTGACTATGAACATAATAATTGAGAGAGTGAAGTGTTGACTCATTGCCAGATACAAACCTCTCATGCATATCAAACTACGGCGGACATTGTGATACAAGGGCAACACATTGCCACGTTATATCAGAAACTTTGTTAACATTTCCTGCCTCATGGTTATCATGTCTTATGACAGAATTGATAATTCAAAGTAATTTGAGGATAGTCAATACATTCACAGTTAATAAATCAATAATTCCGCGGAGGTGAGAACCTCTTATTTACAATTAGCCATTGACGTCACCGGTAAATTTAGGCATATAGACCTAGACCGGAAAATCTAAAATTATAACATATCAGAGCTACTACCTCAAACAATTTTCTAAAAACCATCGGTTTCCAATTAGAACTAAGATAGTCAAATTATGAGTGGGTTACTTACGGAATCAGAAATTATCCTGCTACATTCCTTTTGGAGAGGGTCAGAACAGTTTTAATTTTACAAAAGTAACCACGTACTCCAAGAGCACACTGGTTACTCGTACACGAGCCGGAACAAGGAGTTCTAAAAACATTGTGACGAGATTGATACAAAAGCTTCTGAAGAAAAAAATCCTACGTATGATAAATAGAACCAAAGTAATGCATGATATCCAAGCAAAACACCTAACAACTTGCTTACCTCAACAACTCGATAACTACCTGCATTCATTGCTTGAAAAGTACCCCCCCCCCTCCAAAAAAAAACAAACTCACCAAGTGCATAGTTTCAAGTAAAAAGTGTTCTCTGTGTTATTTCAGTGTTAGAGACCAGCTTCGCACTACTAAAAGAGACAGCGGTAAAGCTGCGAGGTATGGGCTTTTCACCAGACTCACTATTTCATATCCAAATCTATGAAGCCGCTAAGAAGAACGTCACAAAGATAGTGAACTCTCCATAATAAATTAATCTCCCTGCTCCAAATAAATCCGACACAACTGAAGTAATTGATTCACAATTAAATTTGGTTGCAAGGAACAAATGTCATTTCCTCCGAATTTCACAAATATCAGGTCTGGCGATGGATCTACAACAATTGGACGAGAAATACAATTGCTCATCCTCGCTCCTGGGCGCCCATCCAAGGTAATAATAAAATCCATGGGCTGTCTGCAAACTATGGGCAAATCGCAACAACTACTTAAACGCATGACAAAACTGTCCAATTACATGTATATACATCCTCACTCTATGGAAAACTTAATGGAAATGAACAATGTTTTAACATTGTACTTTGAAATATGAAACAGAGCAATAGTTTGGATCAACCAATCTAAAACAAGCTTACAACAGATGTTTCAACCGCAACAATACAACTAACAGATCTACTTCATGAATGAACACACAGATGAATCCAAAATAATAAATCCTTGCAAAACAGCTGCAGCAATGGTAATATACGAGCTGAATATACAAATGGGGTGGCGTCTACCTGACTACTGCTCCATATACACAGCTGAATTCTGGGCTGTCTTAGAAGCACTAAAATGGATTGGAAAAAAAAAACAAATCAAACAAGACAGTTATAATAACTGATTCGCTTAGTGTCATAACCTCAATCCAAAATAACACAACTAAATCAAGAGAGAATTTCCTAAACCAAACCAACGCAATAATGAAACAAATAAATATAAACAAATTAAGCATAGAATACATGTGGATTCCATCATAAATCAATATCCAAGGAAATGACTTAGCAGACCATATCGCTAAGGAAAAACTCAATGAAGCAAATTACATGCCACTTGAATATAGTCAACATGAACTATACAACCTAATCAACACACTAATTAACAATAAATAGCAAACAGATTGGAATCAAAATCACAAAGGGAAACAATTATATAATACCACCAAGGAAGTAAATAGAAATAGAAAACTACCTAGGTGCACAGGATATGAACAAACAATAATCAATCGAATTCTCTTAGGAAAAACTAAACTGGCAAACAGCTTTGGAAAATACATAGGACCATTCCCACATAACATAAATTGCTACAATTGTAAACACCACAGAAGATTTACACCATATCTTTAATGATTGTAGAATAACCGAGAATTAAAGGAACAAATTCAGATCCGAACAACAAATCATAGCCGCCTCATGTACATAACCAGAAATAATTCAATTAACAAATATCAACCCCCAAACAACATTCAAAACTATAATTGAATTTTTTAAAAACAACAAGCCTACTAGAGAAAATGTTGAAAATAAAGAACATAATAGCGAAAAGAAGAAAAAAAATACTAAGGAAGAAACCTAATAGTAGCTCAAACCAAAAGTAATCATCAAAAATGAAAGCCTCTTTAAGGGATGGAAGCATCACCAAGAATGAGCAGGTAGATCTCAACCATCCTTGGAACTCACATACACTGCGGTGGGCATGAGATGATCAAGGCTTGTATACTGAGCAACCAAACCGGAAATTAAAGATGCGAGTAACCCTATAAACAAAATAGGGAGACCAAAAGGATTACATAAAAACTAGTACTAGAGTATTCCCGGGGTAGTCAAGCAAAAAAATGCCTCTTTATGGAATGGAAGCACCACCCTTTGAGTAATCAGATCACTCCGGAAATAATAACAAGTCAACAAAGTAGATGAAAGATACAGTAATAGGGGTACACAAACCACAACGAATAGATAATGAAGGCGATTATGGAATAAAAGACACCATGTAAAAGGCAAAAAATAAACAAACGTAATAACAAATAAGTTTTTTATTTATAAAAAACAGCCCATTTAATAAGTATAGGAACCTACTATTACCTTCTCTAACTTTCCTCTCAATACAACCTCATTGACAGTAAATAATAATTACCAAATACGTATCAAGTTCTAAAGTCAGAAAGCCAAAAATTAAATATAAGTAGATGGTCTGATACCATACTATCATAAAATCTGTCCCGATATTATGGTCCCAATTTAGACATTATACGGTAGTCTAAAAGCGCAAGAATACCAGGCCCCGCAAAACAAGACTGGAATTAAATTGTATCTAACTTTAGGCATATAGACCCCCAACTCAACTATAAGGGCTGGGGTGTATGAGGCTGTATATTCTATTAACTCAAAACAGCACATAGTTCATCCAATTTTGGTGGGGAAAAAGTTTGGATAAAGGGACATCACCGCTGGAAAAAAAAAACGCAAACACATCAGGAGAGAAACAACTTCAAAGAACCCAGTACAAAGGAAAATGATGGCTGGTCCGAGGGAACAACCACATGCTGGGACACCATGAACACAAGATGGCAGCCTGACATTAGGGGCTACTCAGTCAGAATATATCCTTGGGATAAAGAAACTCTATATAATTTGATGGATAAAACAAAGAATAACCCTGCAAAATTGTATTAATTGCATTATTAATTTTAAACAATTACCATACCAGACGCCACGGCATACACAGTTAAAACTTAACACAGAAATCCCCAAATAATAAGGGAGATTTCTGTATACTATTTTGACAAAATGATGTGCCATGGCACAACCACCACAACCAAATAGACAACAAACCCATATATGCTAAGGCATATATATAACAGACGCAACGCATGCACACACAATACAATCACTATATAGAACACCTTTATTATTTTGGGGTACATAGATAGGATTATAACTAATTTATCTGGAATAAATATGCCGTCCAAATATATAGCGTACACAACAAAACATCATACACAAATACTAAAGACAAAATATGGACACATGACTTTGGCAGAGTCCCTCGAGATAATTCATTAACTATAGGGAAAGTTATGGTTTCATAGCCTCTGGGAGAAGAGTACACCTCTAAATCCGGAGGCTGAATTGATGGAAATCAGGCCCACTGTCACCAAGGACAAAGGGAAGAGAATATATCATAAGGTTTCCTTGGGATAAAGAAAATCTAGATAATTTGATGGATAAAACAAAGAATAACCCTACAAAATTGTATTAATTGCATTATTGTTTTTATAACACAAACACTTACAGACTATGAAGGGAAACAGGGAAACCCACACCATACTCACAATTAGAAAAACAGTGTGTCACTCTAAGGCGCTAGCCAGCTATATATGCTGGGATGGGGCTTAAGGGTGTTAACAAAACAAATATAGTAAATGCATATAATATCAATCCCACTACAGTACTAAGAACACGACAAGTTCCAGCTGAAAGGAGCTTTTTGAGATTACTAAAAATATATTATCAAGGAACAAATGTACACCACTCCCAACTACCTTCTCTCCAGTCGGCCTTCCAGACCTGTTTCTTCCTTGACAGGGAACAAACAATTATAAATAAGCTTGACAACATAATTTCAATTGAATCGTCGTCACCATACAGTTGCGATACAGAATTTATGTGGTAACCGTTAGCAGCATTCGAACCTGTCTCTATGGAGTTAGTATGTACATTTGTGATGAGGACTGCACTAAGGTCATATGAACTTGATTTAGTTCCAACATCACTGCAGATCGAATATTGCCTTAGTGTCGGTAAATGGTATTCACTCCAGCCCAATTGATCTATGTTGTGGTGTTCCACGGTGGTATGTTCTTGGAGCGGATTCCTTCATTCTATGCACGCAGCCGCTCCTATGTGTCATAGATCATCATCAAGTGTCTCACCGCTTGCACGTTAATGAGGCACAAATATACAACTCTAGCCACCCAAATGAAGTTGATGCTGTATTAAATCCACAACAGTACTAAACCTAGGTGTTATTCTGGACAGTACTCTCAGATTGCACCAATATGTCATAAACATATGCAAGGCTGCATATCTTGAGCTGCGACACATCAGCTCTATTCGCAAATATCTTTTAGTTTATACCATTAAAACATTTATTTGTTCATTAATACTTTCAAGACTGCCCTATTATAACTCAATTTTTTTTTCTGGTTCGTCTCAATGTCTACTCTAGACACTTAACAAAAGTTCAAAATACAGCAGCTCAGATCATACTTAGAGTACCACGATCAGAGTACACCTACCCACTGCCCTGTACCCTACACTGCCTATCCATCATATCCAGAATTAAATAAAAGAAACTGGTTTATATGCTACTTTTCACTGACGGACTACAGTCCAACATACCTATCCGATCCCACCCATGTGTAAACCCCAGCAAGATATTACCCTCCTCCTCTTCTGACAAGCGTATACCGGTACTTATTATTCCTACTATGAAAACAAAGTCATATGGACCACGTTCCTTTGCATACAAGGACCCAGCAACGTGGAACAAGTTGCCTACTAAATGTAGATACAACAACAGTGGTCCCTTCCAAGAGTGCTCTTAAAACTAACTCTTTTCGACTGCAAGAACAAACTTAAAGACCTAATAATGTTTCCTATCTTAAATATTTTCAGCATGTTTTTATGATTTTCAATTTCATAGTTTGTTTGTTTGGTCGTCATATCATTTTAAATAATGTAAAGGGCTTATGTCTTCTAAAGATTAGGCGCTATACAAAGCCCTTATTATTATTATTATTATTATTATTATTATTTTAGGAAATAAAACCTGATGTTTTTATTACTCAGTAATTATATTCTCTTTAACATTTTAGAATATGAATATTCTAATGACACTGTCTATCTTTGTGTCCATTGGGCAGAAATAGAAATGAGCCAGTGAACACCATATGACCTTCATATCATTTCTTAAATTACCAAATAAACATTTCGGAATTCAATGCTGTAACTGAAAACATTCTTTATCTACACTATGTGTATGTAAACATTTGTGAAAAATCATGTTCGCTTTCAAAGTAACGAACAACTCATGCGTAAATAATCACGAAAATGCTCTAATAAGAAATGCGTCTTTCTATTTAGTGCTAAGAATTCTGCATTTTTATAACTTTCTATGTGTCTGTCTGTCTCTCTCAATATCTCTGCATTGCGAAGAAACGACCGTACCCAGTTTTGAAAATGATGCAATATTGACGTTGGCATTATATTAGCAACACAAAAACAACCATATTTAAAGAAACATATATTATAAAAACAAACATATTTAAACTGGGACTTAGAGTCGTCGTCTCTTATTGCATATTTTATTACATATTACCGTTTCCTTATGGCTGTCATTATTGTCTCCCCTTCATTTATATAATGGAATATATATATATATATATATATATATATATATATATATATATATATATATATATATATATATATATATATATATATATATATTGTAACCTTGAGGGGTCTGGAAAATTATTCCGTGGTTTGAGCTATCATTTTCAGACCCTGCAGCTACAAGGGTTCGTCTGACTCTACCATTAGAGATAAAAAAAACAATATAGAAAGATAAAAAAATTCAGAACATATTTATTCAATCATTTCTCATTTATTAGACAAATTACACCCTTTTCCCAGATTACATATTCAAATTTTACGTCGTGAAATACATCAATAAATAGAACCATAGTGGTCATATCTCGATTATCTAAAACACTTCATAAATTACTAAAACCAAGTCCGAGTGTTAAAAATTATTTAGTGGACATCTTATGTTCTTTTAAATTTATAAGATCTGAATTTCAGGATCCTAGTTTGGATTCTGAAATTCGGGTGTATAAATTTCGTCTGCTTATGAGAACTTGTACTTTAAAATCTAAGTTCCAAATTACTTTTCTAAATTTTCATACAATAAATCTTTTTCCTTTAAACAATTACCTCTCTCATTTTTCTCTCTTGATTTACTAATCCTTATTCTAGGTATCAATTTTCACCAGTCCTTTTTCAACATGTCTTCTGCCTTTTCCTTGGTGTTGACCCTCGTTACTCTCACCAGCACAAGCTGGTTCAAGTTGATTAAGGGACACCGTCTCTATGCCAAAAGTGTCTTACAATGGTGTAATGTTTTCCTTGTCCATCCCATGAGTGTATTAAGTAATGTATATATTATTGTATATATTTTTATTAGATATTTTATTAAATTTTTTTGGACGGTTAATCTTTGCTCTGTTCACCAAATAATAATAAGTCTCATTAACCCACTAAGAGAATCAGAATGATAATACTTTCTATCACAAGTCAGAGCTGACCTATGACATATATTCTCCACTGGTGCTGTGATGAATATCGATTTATTTACAATCTGATTCCCGAACTTAGGATCGTACTCTCATCCCTTAGAACTATTAAGTTCCAGGGCCGATTTACTTTCCTTTCCTTAATAAAATGAAATATTTATTATTTCCCAGTAGACTTTGCCAGAGTCATTTGTCCATTGTGTATGCCTTTTGTGTTTTTAGTCTGTTTGTTGTACTATGTTGTTGTATGGACGGCACTATCTAAATCATATCTTTTGAGTTGAAATTCTAAATAAATATTTTTGTGAAATTTTTAATCTTTATTTTGTTTTTTTTGTTTTATATAAAAAAGAAAAGAAAATTAATATTTAGAATTAACTTTAGGTCCAATGGTGTAATTTATTTAAATAAATTTATGTTTATGTGTTCTCTATTATTTCTTTTTATATGCAGTGGCATAGCCAAAATTGTTATGTCTAGAAGCGTTGTTTTATCGTTGTTCAATTAGGTCGTCCAGTTCTCGCAGTTGTTTCCCTTTAATCACTAAGTCTAGATAAGACTGTTTTTTGGAGTAACACATTACTCACTTTGTAATAAGAATATATAAGTAATTATTTTCTTTTCCAGATTTTGGAAATGTAGTTTTTGATGTGAATTTTGAATTAGTTTATAGTAAGCTAATGAGTGATTTTCTTGATTTTCTTGTTCATTGTGTGGATATAATTAAATTAATTAACTTTTCCTTTCTACTCCTATCTGCCCTAACACTATCTCGTCCCGCTTTGGAGCAGCGACGCATATATACAAGTTTGGCACGTGTAAACATTCTGGTAAACAAAGCATGGATTGGTGGGTATTGCAATCGATCAGCCAATCCAAATCGACCATGCTGGAGGGACATGACGTCACGACAGAAGTACACACAACTCCGTGTTTGAATTCTCCTAATTTAACATAATGTAAGACGATATAATCAGTCATGACAAATCTATTGGAATATATTATTCTCATCTTCGAATGTTTATGCAGATACTTTATTATTAAAATCTTGTATTGTTGTACAAAATACGCGAATGGGTAACGGGCATATCGATATAAGACACAGGCACTTGATTCTGAGTAAATTCATGTATACACTCACCATATAACACAAGGTACCTAACTCTCGCCAGTCACAATCTGACCCCTCGATGATTCCGATTTAATTTTCTGAATCTATCTGTGCATTCAATCACTCATAATGTACACCACTGTAAAGAAGACACTCCAAATATTTCATCTATTACCATTTATGTAATCGTACTGATTCTGAAGGGTCGATTTTGCGAAAAGTTTATCCGTTGCTTCCTGTACTCCACTTAGTTTATACAATCTTATTAGATCAACTTCCGGTCCACTTCGGAGTGAATGCCACTATTGGGCATTATATGTGCAAAGAGTGAATACCGAAAGTAAGAACTATCCATTACAAAATTAAAATTTAATTATTATTTTTTTTAACGCTCATTGGAAAATAAAATTACGTACGTTATCTCAACTAATATGCTCATTTACTATATTGTATGCGTATCGTAGCGGTCATGCCCCTTAAACATTTACTTAAGAAAAAAAAAAACATTCCAAATGAGATAAATCACGACCGGAGGGAAATTCAAAATATAAAGTATAAAAAATAAAGCAGTGTAATATCGTCGAAAATGGCAGAAATTACAATTACTTCATGGTATGTTCTGGTTAGACATTTGTATTTAAGTTTATATCCCCGTCCCACAGGCCACAGACACTTGATTCTGGGTAAATTCATGTATGCACTCACCATATAACATAATGGTGAGTGTATACATTACTGTACCCAGAATCAAGTGCCTGTGGATAAGATCCTCACATTTTGTAATGAACTTTTGAGTTTTCTAACAGATTTTAAAAATATTTCATTACTTTTAAACGACCTTTTTTTAATTCTTTTTTTTTACAGAGTATAACTATCATGAGGAAGATAAAATCTGGTATTTTCTATGCATGTGAATATGACTTTAATATATTTTCAAGTTAAATTTCAAGATTGCACAAGTGTACGTGTTTGGAAATGTATTATTCTTGAATGAATACATAGTGTCCTTAATTTAGCACAAAAAAAAACAAGAGTAGACAAATTATCATTGGCATGCATATTTCTAGGTATACGGTGTCGTTATATTTTCAGGACATAATAACCTTTATATGTTTTTCATTATTAATTACTTCATCAAATCACTATGTAGACAAAGACAGCCTACATGATATATGTACATACCATAAGGAGAGAGGATGAATGAGTTTATGAAATCATGTAAAATAATTAGAACTTTACATTAACAGCCTTCCTGAAAGAAAATCAAATTGATAGCTTTGAGTAAAATATGAAATTTTAAACTGAAAACTGCAAGAAACGTGTGTATGTGTGTATGTTTGTACATGTGTGTACTTATATAACCAGTCCTTCCATTACTTAATAGTATATTCCCATAAATACATTTTATGACAGTATCTCTTCTTCCTGAGTAACAGACCAGACTTTTTAAAGGATTACTCCATTATATTTAAGGATGTCAGAGAATCTCCTGATTGACTGGAACAGAAACACAAGCCTTGATGAAATTATTTCTAGGTTGACAGAGGATATTCCAGCTTCTAAGGATGTGTGCAATCCAGCAATGTTGACTAACATAATAATGAAAATATTTCCAAATGTGAAGAAGTCTGTTGTTAGAGTTAACAGCATATGGATAAGGATCATACATGGTATAACTTTAGATTCATCAAATGGTAAAAGTCAGCTTATTCCATTTGAAGCAGTGCATACCATGAAGCCATCAGAATGGTTTCTGCTTGATAAATCTGAAAGTGTTTGCAAGCTTGGTTGTATGTCAAAGGAGACTTTTAATGGTAACCCAATGATGATAGAAATTGGCATCAGTAATGATGGCATTGTACAATTGTCTGTAGCTGGAAAAATGATAGACCTTTCTCAGTTCTACATCAGTTCAAAACTGGTATTCAATGCAAACTCAATAAATGCTTTGTTTCGTTGTCTCAAAATTATTTCTGTATGTCATGGATACCATGACAAGAATGAACAGCCATTTACATTTTTCAATGATAAATATATGAAAGAGGTATGCATAGTGCAGAAGGATACTGAACCAAAAGTTGTTATCAGGCATATCAATTGCTATAAAGTAGTTCCTATAGGCAGTGTTTCTCATACATGTAAGAGGTGCATTATGTGTAAAAGCGCAAGTAATTAAAGAATGAAACAGAAGCAATTAGAAAAAAAGAAAATGAAAATCCTTTGTCTGGATGCAATCAGTTTGAAGATATAATATCGGTTTTGAGAAACATTGCACCAAATCTGACTGACAATCAACTTACACTTTTGTGTTCCCAAATCATGGCCTCTAATCTACAAAATAGTAAAGGTATGAGATGGCCAAGGGAAGTAATCAGTATGGCAATAACTTTGTATAACAGAAATCCCTCAGCTTACAGAGATGTGATTAAAAATGGTTGGTTACATCTCCAATCTGAGCAGCTACTATCCCTATATAAAAATGCAGTACGTCAGGGCCCTGGAATAATACCACAAATGATGGAATGGATGTTGAATGAGGCACATAGACAAAATTTGACACAAGAGTGCTATTTTGGAGGTTTAATCTTGGATGAAATCTCAATTCAAGAAGACAAATTGTTCATTATAAATCTGGTAGCTCCTTGGTTGGTCTAACTGATTCTGGTCCAGAGATAAAGATGATGCATACAGCCAGCACGGGTAAAGTTGAAACTAAAATGGCCAATCACGTGTTGCAATACATCTTTCATGGTATAACAGGTTTCAGATGGCCATTTGCCAATTATCCAAATACACAGGCATCACCAAGTGACCTATTTATTACAACATGGAAATGTGTTGATGCCCTTTATGAATATGGTTTTAAGGCAATATACTGCTGCATGGATGGGTCAAGCAATAACCGTGCATTTTTAAAAATGCACTTTTTGCATGAAAATCCCATGGAGACACAGATGGTTGCCAAACACTACCGAAATCCAATGAGAGAAATTATCTTCATGATGTACCCATGCCATTTACTCAAGAGGATTAGAAATAGTATACTCAGTAGTGGTTTTGAGGATTTTCATAAGAGACTTCTCACTGTTGATGGCTTCTTTATAATTTGGAAGATGTGGATAGATGCCTATAAGTGGGACCACAGCACAAATCCTTTCCCAGTTCATCAGAAGCTTTCTGATGAGAACATTTTTCCAAATGATGCTCAAAAGATGGGGAACAAACTGGCTTTTGAAGCTCTAAATCAGGACATGCTGAATTTAATGACTATGTATCAAGAAAGTCTGCCTGAGCCAGCATGTAGATTTTCATTTTAACCTCATGTTCACAATTTGTATTTGTTCATCATAATACTGACAAACTGAATACTTGTAGATTTTCATTTTAAAACTCATATTCACAATATGTTTTACATCATACTAATCGTTTGATGAATACCAGTAGATTCTCATCTTAAATGCTATATGTAGTCCTTCAGCATAATACATGTACTGTCTAACTGAATACAGGTAGTTTGTCATATTAAACTCCATGTTTGCAATACAAAGTCTTTCATCACACTACTTGCTTACTTAATACAGTTAGACTGTTACATAAACATCATGTTTGTAATAAAAAAATTCAGCTATATCTTGTCATTTAAATGTCACATACATAATAATATATATTCATGGAAAGAATATATGTTGTTTTTATTTCCTTGTTAAATGAATGCAGTGAGTGGGAGCATTTATGACTTGTGACAGAGATAGTTGGTGTCACCCTTACAACCTGCTCCACTAAGTGGAGATATTTGTCCATTTGCTTCTGTTCCAATGGCTACACCCTGTTTTCCATCTCAATCTCATTACAACATGGTCACAAATACCATAGAATTCTGGATTGTTACATTCTAAACATTCATAGCCAACACAGGCAGTAATCACAAAAATAATGTCTTTACATAAAACAATTGAATCATTATATCATGATTAAGTATAAACGTCTTAGTAATTTTCAAGAAGAATAGTTAATTAGTTAATATTGTGTAAAACATCATTAGAGTATTTTTTAGTACCCAAACACTAATGAATGTATATATATATATATATATATATATATATATATATATATATATATATATATATATATATATTGTAAAATTAAAAAGTAAATGTTGTATTCAACCCTTGCTCTATTTAATAATGAATACAGGAGTGATCTTCTGATGGTGGTAAGGATACCAAAAGTAACTGCCTTGGTCTAACAATATACATTTATTCCAGATAGAAATTAATGACAAGAGGCTATATTTTTCTGATGCCATTTTTTCAATTATTTACAAAGAATACAAAAACTAAGACACTGTGCTATATTCTTCAAAATACAAGCTTCATATTTTACTGTTACCAACATCTTACCATTTTACTTTGAACTATTTGGTTTTCTATGTCGCTGGTCGATATAAAACCTTTTAATATTTTAAACATGTATAAGTAGAACCTATTGTATGGCGCTAAATAGCCTAAGTGTGCTGATGCGCCGTTTAAAATCAAATTACTGTCTTAATGAATACAGGTAGATTGTTATCTTAAACTTCACGTTCACTACACTGGATACATAACTGGAAAAAGAGGTCTGATTTGAGAAAGTATGACATATAAGGAATAATGTGACAACAGAAAAGAAAACGTGGAAATATTAATGGCAAACGCTTTGTACAATCAATCATTGCAATGGCATTCCAAAATAATACATAACCAATATTGAACCTATCCTGGATTTGGATGTATGTCATACAATAATAGATAAAAACTGAATGAATACAGACACAATACAGTTTCATCTAAGATTTCCTCTTCCAGATTCTCATTAAGTCCAATTAATAAATATGTTAAAAACAGGAGGATTTTCAAGGATTCCAATTTTAATTTTGGGATACTTTTCAAAAGTATTAATAGCAAATATTTTTATTGCACTTTGATTACAAAAAAATCTGAAATGGTTATGTGCAAAAGAAAATGAATTGCCATCTGGGTTTTTTCCTAAATCACATGTTCCAAGTCAAATAATACCATGTCATTACATTACTCTATATCTTGGCAAGATCATCTAGACTCTAAGAGGAAATCAATGCCTTGCAGTGAAGTTCATCAGATTTGCTCAGTCTATGTAGTTTACTGGAATTGATACCTACAATGTGTAACTGAGATTTCAGGTATCTTACTTTACTATATGAGACTATAACCAAGCTGACATCATTGTTAACTGTACATCACCCTTTTTAACAATAAAATGTTCTGTAGTCTTTTTGATTTCATAAAACAATATTCATAAGTGTTCAATAAACACGTTCTTTGCAAAAACAGATCCAGCTGTAACACATGACTGCAAGACCGTATTTGTCTCAAGAGTGAAAGAAATGCAATCCAAAAATAAACCCACGAACAACACATATAACAGCTTGAATATTTATGATCACATACTGAACATGTAAAATAATACAAATGATTTTTTCACCTTTTACTGATAAAAACAAGTGCATGTGAATTCAGTGTATGTAATCGAAGTCCAAAAGCACAGTAACAAAAAGAACAATACTGCCATATTTAAATATGTGAAGTTTGATATAGCACAGACTTCTTTTCTAAGAGCATTTGGTACAGAACCATTTTTCATTTTCTGTGCTATTCCATGTCTTTTCATCAATGCCCTGACAAAACCAATCAAACCATTCATCACACAAATCACACTGGATCCACAACTCACCTCTTCATAATGACGTCTACATACAGAGCAAACTGAAGTATCAGTGTTATTTTTGTCATATGTTTCCATTTTCTTCTTTCCTTTACCCTTTCCTTTCCCTTTTCCTTTTCCCACAATAGTTCTTTTTCTAGTACATGGTTGACTTTTGCTACAGCTGGAAGTGTCTTGATTACTACTATCTTTCAAAGAACTGACAACAGGATTATTCTGTACTAAAATATAAGGCATTGGCATTTCATTCAAAGTAGGTATTACTGTACATAGTTGATTAATTAGACCACTCTTCTGTACATTTCCTGCTTCTATGCCATAGGCTTTACACAGCAAAATCAAATCTGATATCAATAAGCTAGTAAATACTACAGCCTTCAGATCATAAGTCTGTGATTTCAGTTTTAAGTGCGAATACAGTTTATTTTCTGATTGATCTACCAAGATATATTTCATGTTCTAAGCTAAGACATCACTACTGTGTGTGTGCTTTGATCTCATGACCACCCTCTTTCTGAAACTGTCTGATTTCAATTTTCCAAGACTGGTTATGGTGTCTTTTCTGAATTGACTGTCACCTATTCTGCTGAAACGCCCTATCAAATCTTCATATAGATCTCTGGTACAAGAAGCAATCATGATGTCATCAACTTGTTTGGCACTTATTCTGGGGTCAAACTTTATGAATAGCAACTTCCAAGTTTTAAACAGAGTCTCATCCTTAAGTAATACAGTCTTACAATACTGTAAACTTCCTGCACCATGCCAATTTAATGCATCTACATGTTGATACTGCCTCCTTTTATCATCAACTTGCAAGAAAAATTCAAATACTGAGTAGACCATGGTTAATATTCTGTCTTCTTTGAGTCTCATGCAAGGTATGTTTATACTTGCTGTTGTTTTTCAAATCAAGAGCTGAAGTTGTAAGGTGGTCTAACATTTTTACTTGAAAGAAGCAATGACTGACCAAGTTAAATTTGTCCTTTCTGTACAAGCTGTTCTTTCCTTTCTTCATGTTATGGTATCTACTCTTTGCAATACATCTACCTGCAATATACCTTAATTTTCCTTGCCCTGGCTCTGATACAAGTATGGAAGGTGCATGTCAACTGGTGTGGTATTGAAAATGTCAGTAGTAATATTGTCCAAAACAATTTCACAAATTCTGTCAAAAATCATCATTTGGCACAGAATTCAAGAAATGTTCAAGAATTTGGATGCATTCTTGAGACACTGAAAACTGGTAAATTTCAGAATAATATTCAGTCCAAGTCTTTGAGTCAGGTTTTCTGACTTCTATTTTGCCACATACTTTATTAAAGATACTTTGAACTTTTTGGTACAATAGTCCAAAAAATGTATTCATCTCTTTCGTTGACTTTTTGAATATTTCTGTTAGTGTCACCTTTAATCTCATTTGCTCTGGTGTTATTGCTTTATCTGGGATAAGTTGTTTCATTTTTGTATGGTCAACATGATGCTCAAAAATGTCAGAATCAACTGTGGTTAACCTACATTCTGGGTCACTAGATGAAGCAGGCATGTCTTCCCCAATGGACAACATTTCATCAACTTCTAAAATTTCTCCATCAGAAAATTGTCAGAATCAGAACCAGTGTTTCATAATCAAAGTCAAAGTTGAGGTTCTCTAATACAGAAACAGAATGTCTACAGCACTCTAAACTTGAATCAAACTGTACAAAACTTGTATTGTAAAATTCATATATGCATGATCTTTGTGGAATAACAGAGTTGGAATTGAAACTGATAATCCTTAGTCCCTTTTTATTTCTAGTTCTACCCATTGCCACACCTAACTGGCCTGGTGCAAAAATATTTGATGCATCAACTTCAACTCTATCTAAAGTCAATCCTTGTGCCTTGTGAATGGTAATGCTGAAAGCCAAAATGAGTGGAATTTGCCTCCTTGTGGCTACAATCTTTTTATCAATGCTACTGTAAACAGTAAACGTTTCCCTTCCTAACTGAACTAAATTATTTTCAAAATCAACTGTCACAGAGTCTTCCGTCATTGCCACAACCTTTCCCTGTAAACCATTTACTAGTGCTGAGCTTATGTTTTTGACCAGCATAACTGGACAGCCAATTTTCAAGTGTAACAATTTTGGAACACACATCTTATTGCACCATTTATTGTCATCCTCATCAATCGACTGATAACATTTAGATACACCATCCATTTCCATAAGTTTGCATGCATTGTATATATCACAATCAAAGTTCCGTCCACAAAGTCTTATTGGGTCATCTCCAGGGGGGAGAGGTCTCTGCAGCCTCAAGATCAAGTTCTTGGTATCTTCTGGGATTTCTCCCTTTGAAACATCATTAAAAGCCTTTATGAAATCTAATTCATCTTGTGTTATGACCTCATCAAGGACAATTTTATGCCCAAATACCATTGCAAAAATGGTGGATTTAAAACAATATTCACCTGAATCAGATTTCAATGGGTCAGGTACAGGCCGAAACTGAAAAAAGTCTCCACTTGCAATAACGTCTATACCTCCAAAATACAAATATTTATGTTTTATCATTCTACATACATATTCAATTTGTTCAAAATGTTTCAGTGAAAGCATAGAAATTTCATCAATTATCAGACAGTCTGCTTTCAAAATATTTTGTTTATAGGAATCAAAATGTTCATCAGTGAGAAGTTTTCGACATAGTTCATCACTGTCATATCTACCATCACCAATCCCTGACCAGGAATGCACTGTGCATCCTTTCACATTCAATGCTGCGATGCCTGTTGTGCCAGTTACACTGACATTTTTACCTGCTCCTGACAATTTCTTTTGTATTTCCTTAACCACAAAACTTTTGCCTGTCCCACTTTGGCCTAATAAAATTATATTGTGACCCTCAACAGCTTTTTCAACAGCAAATAATTGTGCTTTATTCATTTTACACTGATTATTATTCAAGGTACTGAGAAATGTTTACAACACAAGCAATAGCATATATAACAAGTCAGCTGAAATTCAAGTAATAACTTAACTATTAATTAAATAAATCTATATTTTTTAAATTGTAATGTTTACAACTATTTTCCCGGAAAATGTTAATAGTCTTGAGCACATGTAACGATCGGAATAGCGTAATGACTTGACAGAAAATACCGTGGATATTCCGATTACATATTTGCCGGGTTAAGCCGAGAAGTAGCGATTGAAAGCGAAATTTGAAAAGGCTCTTTCAACAAAAGAATCAATCGCTGAAGATATCGCGATCAAATTACATTCACTCCGAAGTGGACCGGAAGTTGATCTAATAAGATTTTATAAACTAAGTGGAATACACGAAGCAACGGATAACTTTTCGCAAAATCGACCCTTCAGAATCAGTACGATTACATAAATGGTAATGGATGAAATATTTGGAGTGTCTTCTTTACAGTGGTGTACATTATGTGTGATTGAATGCACAGATAGATTCTGTGAATAATAACACCTTCACTAAAAGAAGACCTGTCGGTGTCATGCAGTGTGTGTGCGTGTGTGTGTTTGCGTGTGTGTGTGTGTGCGCGCGCGTGTGTGTGTGCGTGTGTGTGTGTGTGTGTGTGTGAGAGAGAGAGAGAGATAATATTAATATTTTGTTCATATTTTAGTACGTGTCCTGTTTTAGTGGACAGATTGCCTAAATTATAATAGTATCTTGGACCGTCCGATTGGTAGTGTTCGATTATAAACTTTGCAAGGACAAACTTTGCTTATTACTTTTCTTTAAGGTACCTTTTGATTATATCAGACAATTTGTAACACACATCAATCACAATATTGTTCTTATCACCCTATTATCATAATAGAATAACCTGTTCGTATCGATTGAAACTAGGTGCAAGCATTCACAACACTAAACCATGGATGGTTGTATCATCCAGAAAACGATTTGTTGGTCTTTAAATGCATCATGAAAATTGTCCGAAAACGCTAGGATATACGTTAAAGATGGCATTCACACTTAGCATGATATTCCTAATTTATATTTAATACGTTGGGTCACGAACTTACAAATCTCTCTCTCTCTCTCTCCAGTAAGTCAACTATCCTTATGGAGGAAATAAAGATTGATTGATTGATCATGGCTACACGTGATCTGCTTCTGAGTGAACTGTGTCCGAAACAGGTTGTTTAAAAAAAAATAACTACCAACGTAGCTTTTTAAAATAATGCAGTCATTGTCACGTTATAGAAGAGACCATATGTTAGCATTGGTATGTTAAACCCTGAGGCTATAATTTCTCGCCGGCAAAAGGTCTGAGGTGTCCAGTCCGTTAATTGACATAGCCATAAACTAGAGACGCGCGGTTTATTTTTGCAAAAGTCAGTTACATAACATTAGTGATAGGTAAGTGGCGATTTCTTGTTTGGAACAAGGAATCCTCAAATTGTATCGTAAACATGCTTGACATACGGTTGGGAGGGGCGAAGTCTGATCATTAGGAACCAACCTGCTAGATATTAGAATCTTAACTTTAAATATATCATCTTGAGAACCAAAACTTTAGTAGGGTTACAATTATTTTGCCAGACGGAATGCAAATAAAAACAACTTCGAGACCATTCGTAATGGCGGGATTATTATTCTGGGAATAATACGGGAGCATCGAAACAGAAGCTTTTATGGACCAGAAGGAAGTACTCGGTGCTGTGGTACGAGTCTCTGGAGACAAAAGAGAAGTTAGAACGAAGTTTTGGGACCAGCAATTGGTCCGAGTCTCTGGGAGACAAAATAGAGAAGGAAGGACAGAGGGAGAAGTGAATGGTGAACGGAGGGAGGCAAAGGAAAAGAGAACAAACATACAGATGAGTAGGACTCAGGACAGAAGGTAAAATTTCACACTAATTCAAAGAATGAACTAGTCCGTAATATGGTTGAGTGATATGATATTAGCGGAATTGTATTTGAGATATTACTGTTTGAATAATATTAAATTGCTGTTATTTAACATTTCGATTTGTGTATTCATTGTTTTAACTGTCGGCATCGTTGACTGGGGGGTTCAGAGTTTTACATCTCTCTATCACTACTTCAATTTTTGACAAACACGAACCAGGGTGTGTCTTCTGTATTAATTTAAATAAATCGGAAGTACCCCTCCCCAAAAAGTGAAGCAACGTAACCTTTACGGTCATATTGCTACGATGCCTGCAGTGCGTTAGTTTTTAGTGATGTCTAGCACTGAGTTATCATGCCACAGACATGTAATATAAAGTACTACCCAGTCATGTGATTAGCTTTTCATAACCTTCTTCTCATTTCTTGCTATGAGAAGGAATTACTCGTTAGGGAGCGTCAATATCCATGGTGAGAGAGAGAGAGAGAGAGAGAGAGAGAGAGAGAGAGAGAGAGAGAGAGAGAGAGAGAGAGAGAGAGAGAGAGAAGAAAGAATTCAGGCTCTCTTAAAAGCGTGCCGCCACGATGATAAACCAGCTACACTACATCTGAAATGATAAGGCGAAGATCTATTTCCTCGTCGATAGGAACTGACTTTTATTTAATTAAACAACACAAATATATTGACTACATTCTAGAAACACATCTAAAAACTTTATAATAAAAATTAATGAAATACATATTATATTTTCCCTTTTTCAAGCTTTCCAACTTCATTTATTCGTATAACTTCTGCATTTTAGAATATTATACAAATAGTTAATTCTCAATCAATTTCAAGATAGCCAAAAGTATAAGATGTAATAACTATAGTTAATGTAACAATTAATTTAAAGAAATGCATTTTACTTATTTTAAAATAGAATATTGATTTAGAATATATTGCTAGATAATATTCTTTCTTACTTAAAGAATACTTTATTTCAATCATTAAATCAAAACATGAAGTTGGTAGCAATCTCAACCTTACAATAAAAATTACATAGATATAATTAAATATGATTCTTTAGAACATTCAAACATTCCGTTACAATATATTATAAATAAAAGTATTAAGTGAACAATGTTGCTAACATAACAATGTTACTATTAAAATCTCAACATTAAAAATAATTATTCCTAAAGAAGTTACGACATATACAATTGTTTTACCTGAAATGATAAGGCGAAGATCTATTTCCTCGTCGATAGGAACTGACCTGACCCTTTAATGCGCGGTCTATTTATACACATCTTGTGTCAGGTTTTAAGGCATCGACGAGAAAATATTTCCGCTCTTTTCAGGTAAGGATTAGTTTCTCCAGGTCAAAACCGGCTTAATTTGACGTCATCTGACATAAGGAACAACTCAGATTTGTAGTTTATCTATATTCGTTTGGCACTAGTTAGATCCAAATATGATAATTCCTTAAATTTTCTAAACCAGGAACATGTTAAAATATTAAGCCAGCAGCAATGTCTGTCCATTTTTTGATAAGAACCATTTTGTAGCGACGACTGTCCATCATTAGATAAAAACCATTCTGTATTTACGTCAGCACGGAAGTTTGTTCTACTTTTTTATTAACCGAATTAGACTTTTGCCAATGCCTGGTTTTACGGAATATATGTTTCACTGATAAGACTTAGAAACTGACTGATTTTTGCTTTATAACCTATTTCCACACCATAATGTACATTCGTATAGCTAGTGATTTTTTGCTATAAATGAATAAAACATTACTTTAATAATACAATTTAAAGAAAATTGCAATCTTATTAATTTTACTAAAATATCAATTCCTAATACATACATACATACATACATACATACATACATACATACATACATACATACATACATACATACATACATACATACATACATACATACATACATGCACGCAAACATATATGCATAAATGCCGATTGACAGACATGACTCACTAGTTACCTTCCCACTAGCACACAGAGATAAAAGCATACAGTAATAATGAAATATATAATACCAATTAGACAGGAACTAATCCTTATCTTTTCTGCAGACATCTGTATTTAGAAAACAAAAGTTTAATTTTTTAAAACTTATTTAAATATTTTTTTCGTTCTAGTTTGTCAGTAGTTTTAAGTGCACCTTGTTCCATTTATTTTTTCATCCTCAAACCTTCTGAAATAACAGAGAAATGTCACCTACCATACTCATGTTTAGTACTATTTAGGTCACCAGCCAATGTGTGCCGAGATCAAATTCTAGAACAGTTAATAATGCTATAATAATCCCCCAGAGATAAATATAGATTGGAAAGGTTTATTTATCGAGGAAGGTGTTATGGATTGTTTCATTAGCAAGAAAGAAAAACAATTTTTAGACTCAAAGCATTTAATATATACGAATATTAAGTTGTCTAATCCAAAAAATGGTAATGATGAAATAGATTTTTGTAATTATGATTCATAATTAATAGATTTTACCTTACATTTCGAATTTCACCCCACTTCACCATTATCTACTTCTGAAAGTCTCTGTATGTGTGCCATGTTGTCAACATTTTGTATACCTCAAACGCTATGACACATCAGTTAAGCAGACTACAAAGAATATCCGCAAAATCAACCAGCCTACAAACAAGTAATGTACCTTGTACATCGACATTTGTGTAACTGGGAGATTTAATGTATGCAATCATTGTCTTGATAAACTGCATCCAGTTATTCTTCGAGTTGTCCATTTATAGATTAAAATGTAAAATGTTGATGCTTTTGTTGGTTTTGTGTTTACATGATCGTCTATATAATATTTCTTAACATAAGGAGAAGAGAAGAACCCGGCAAGTAGTTTTATATGCATACCTTAGTCGAGCCATGTCTCCAACTCAAGCTGATAGGGGTGATAAACGTGTACGAGTAATGTAAATACGAACGCTCTAGACCAGTGGGCCACCCGTGTCCCGGTAAAAGGACAAGAATATAAAGTATTTACTAATATTAGACGTCATTATTTAAAACATTTAATTGTTAGATATTACCCGGAGTTTGTAATGGGAGCCGTTAAATAAACAGTTTAAATAATTATTATATAAACCATATATTCTTGCACATTAAAAGTACGAAATTGATACAGTGCTTTGTAACACTATTATTTCAGCGGAAACATTTCAATTCCACGGATAGAACATACATACATACATACATACATACATACATACATACATACATACATACATACATACATACATACATACATACATACATACATACATACATATATACATACATGCATATACTTTATTCCTTTGTCAGTTAAACTCATTTCTACCATGTCCCCCAATAGGCGTATCAATGTTAACCATATTATAAATTGAATAATTATGTATATTTCCTGTAATAAAGCCACTCATTGCATAACAATACAAAAAGCTACCCACTGTGTAACACTACGAACGTTACTCATTGTATATCAGTACAAAAATATACACATTGTATATCACTACGAAAAGATGCACATTCTATTGATTGAGAATCCCACGTCTCATTCAAAGTTTTAAAAGATCACCAAACTCACACTTCTCCATTTTCGAGAAATATGGATGACGTATTACACCCAACTAGGTTTGAAAATGAGCTTAATTCTTGTTTCCTACATTTACTTAATACAGTGTATTGGAGAACGTAATTTGTACAGGTAGTTGCTAAGCATCTGAAATCGCTGAGTCGTGTCCCGTACTTAACAGCGCACTATTCAATATGTGGATAGGTTATGTTCTAGAACGGCTAATGACGTCACATTCATTGGTAGGGTTCATTTTAAACGCAGTTGTTACAGGTTTTTATTTAAGGAAACAATTTCAGATTCAGTGCATTCATTACTATCTCTATTTGAAAACTCCATCACTGTAAATTTTATATTATCTAAATTGAATCAATTGTCCTATCCGAAATTAAAAAGTGAAAGTGTAGTAGGATCAGAGTTGATTTGCCGACGATCTGCTTACCCTCTCGAAGTGAAAGCTTTCAAACAGACATGGCTAAATAACCCGGTAGACCTAATCTCAGTATATGAGTTTGCAAGTACTCTCTAACATGGCTAAGACGAAAATAATAACTGTCTTTGGAGCGACTGGATCCCAGGGCGGTGCTGTTGTCCGAGCTCTTCTAGGGAACCCGGAATTTGCAGTTCGCGCAGTGACAAGAAATCTGGATGGAAATGGGGCCCAGGAACTGAAGAAACTTAAAGTGGAAGTTGTGAAAGGCGACATAGACGATAAAGACGGATTGCAAAAGATTTTGTCAGGAGCTTACGGCTGCTTCCTTGTAACCAACTTTAATGAACATTTTGATATGAAGCGTGAGATACAGCAAGGCAAAAATGTGGCTGATGCATGCAAGACAGCTGGAATCCAACATCTCGTCTTCAGCGGTCTCGATAACACAGAAGGATCAGGGGCCGCAGGTCCAGTACACCATTTTGATGGGAAGGCAAAAATTGAAGATTACATTGAACAAATAGGAATCTCGTACACTAGTGTGCGAGTGTCCTTTTACATTGAAAATTTTCTTAACAGCCCGCCACGGAAGATAGGCGAGAATAAGTATGCTATATCATTACCGATGGGCGACAAACCTCTCTATATGATGGCGGTCAATGACGTAGGTCCCTGGGTTGTGGAAATTCTCAAAGTTCCAGCGAAGTACAATGGAAAGAAACTTCATCTAGCTGGGGACAAACTGACATTAGATCAGGTATGTGCTACACTTTCGAAACATCTGACACCCAAACAGTTTCAGTATGTTCCAATTTCTGTGGAGGATTTCGGCAAGTTGCCATTCCGCGGGGCTGAGGAAATGGCCAACATGTTCCATTTCTACCAGCTGAAAGCCGATAATCTTAGAGATGTTGCGTTGACCAGAAGTCTCTACTCGAAGACTAAGACGTTTGATGCCTGGGTGCAAGCAAACAAGGAAAAGATAATTGAAGCTCTGAAATAAATTGCTGTGTTCAAGCTCTGAACAGAGCACGATGTAGCTGAAATTGAAGTTACCCAGAAAGTTTGCTGTATATCCATATGTATCGAAAGTTTTTTTTTTTACTTTTGTGTATTATAGTTGTTATAATATAATATAGACGTGACGGCAGTATTTGACCTGAAAACGTAACGTCATTACAGGTTTTATCGAACATAAATGATCTGTTTGTTTCAATGTACATCAGTTTACTTAGAGAGAGCTATACATTTCCTACGTTTTTCTTAACTTAGTGCTATTTCTAGCAACTGAGGAAAAGTTTTGTTCTGACTTTTAGAATGCATGGAAAGTTTTCTGCAAAATACAAGTGCGCTGAAACTTATCTTCATTACCTTTTTCCTTAATAATTCAAGGAAGCATTCAGCACATGTACCGTCCATAATTTTTAATACTGAACATGGTCACCTTTCGCACAATCCTGACCTCGTGTTATTTCAAGTTGAAATTTGCATATTTACCATATATGGTAATACATAAACGTTTCATGATTCATTATAATATTAAATTATTATTATATAATTATTATAATATTAAATTAAATTATTATAATATTAAATTCACTCTTTCATTGTTTCGGCTACTTCTTAAGCTTTGTTGTACCTATCTAAGCAGTCCCTCCGCATCATTTTTGCATGAAATACCGTAATGACGAGGCAAAGACATGTTTAAGCTCTGTCGTATCCTTAAAAATAATATTTCATAATTTTTTCAGTATTCTTGTACGTGTTGATCAGAATTTCACAATTTATTACATAACGATTGCCACTTTAGAATGTATTTGTGATTGGATAGTTTTGGTAACTTTTCATGTCTTTAAAAGTAATAACAAAGCAAAGACAGAAAAAATAAATTACTTTTAATACTTCCATAATTCTAGTAAAGAGTCAGTCATATAGACACAATTCTTGACAAATTTTATATTCACTTTTTCATATTGTACAGGTTTCTACTAATGTATTAGTACAGTAATTTTGCATTTATATGGTGTAAATGTGTATGTTGCAACATTAAACTTTGCATATTAATGTTTTTTACTTTCTGAATAATTCTGACCAATTATGAGCAGCATTATACAGTTCATGAAGTAGTATTACAGTGTGAAATCAGAGAAAGCGTGAAATTACTTACAAAATGTTTTTGAATATTTCTTTAATGAATGTCCTATGGTACAAATCGATTTTTTCTTCATTATAATGTCAGTATTCATAATAGACTGATATTCACAATAAATGCCAATAATTTATATTATCAAAATAATTTAAATTTTTCTCCATTTGAACAATTGAAATTTAATATACCTACCCTTGACGCATTATATCCCCGTATTGTATATAATTTATAGTATAAACTCAAAGTCGAGCTTAAAAAATGCATTACACACCAAAAATTGTACACATATTAGTAATACATTTTGTATAGGGAATGAAAAAACGTTTGTAAAATCTACTTTATAAGTGTCAGCTTTGTCGTAAAATGAATATTTTGTGTGTTTTGGAACTCAGTATATTGCGTATTGTTGCTATTGTTTACCTTAATTTACATTCCCACGTGATGTGAAGTGTTACTATTCTTGCTTGGATAATTGACCATTAAACAGGTAAATCGAGAGTTTTCTGCAAATATTCTCACACATTGTAGCACTAATTTTGTAACATGATTTCCAAAGTATTAAAACATTAATCGTAGGGAAACGTGTATATTAATTTGTTTACTCGGTTATATTTTGAAAAATGAGATTATCGTTTATTTCCGCTGAATATGTTGTTCAAAATGTATAAGGACATGTATAGCAAATATAGTAAATATAGCTAGTTCAACTTTACACCGTTTTCATGTCTTTCTGCCCTGCTGCTACCTCTGCCTCCTTTGCTAGCCTCTCTGCGAATTCTCTCCTGTCTCTCCTTGCTGATTTCTTCACCTCCTTGTCTTTTCCTCCATAATCCTGCAAAATTCTCTCTTTCAGTCTTGGTGATTTTAATCCAAAAGTCTCTTCTTAATCTGTATTCTCTCTTCTATGCGAGTCCATGTCTCTTCTGATATCCACTCTGTCTTCCTATTATTCCTGTAACCTAAAACGTCTTCTACTGCTTCCTTCATTGCTCTGTTAAAATTGTCGATG
Organism: Unio pictorum; assembly: GCA_030141615.1. Classification (NCBI taxonomy): domain Eukaryota; kingdom Metazoa; phylum Mollusca; class Bivalvia; order Unionida; family Unionidae; genus Unio; species Unio pictorum. Next base: position 4,698,373 of record JARLTB010000194.1, read on the forward strand.
GTCAGCGCTGTCTCATCTCCTAGAGCACTAAACCTATTCCTTAAAGCCAGCCTGAATTCATCCTTCACTTTTGGATTCTTTAGCTTGACCACATCAAAGCGTTTTTTCCTGGATACCCCTATCCTAACTTTCCTAAGCTTCAAAGTCACCTTGGCCACCAGAAGAAAAAGGTCGCTGTCAACGTCAGCGTTCCGCATCACTCGCACATCCTGCAAAGAGTGTTTCCACCGACCGTTGATGATGATGTGGTCGATCTGGCTCTGGGTTCTGCCGTCTGGTGACGTCCATGTAAGCTTGTGGATGTCCTTGTGCTCGAACAGAGTCCCTCCTATGACCAAGTCATTCTCTAGACAGAAGTTGACCAGCCTTTCCCCGTTGTCAGTCATCATGCCTATTCCATGGCGCCCCATGGTCCTCTCTCTATCTTTATTGTTGCAGCCAACCCTAGCGTTGAAGTTGCCAAGCAACATCAGCACGTCATGTCGGGGGACGTCCTCTAGAACGGTTTGAAGAGCGTGGTAGAAGGTGTCTTTGTCCTCTTCTTCCGCGCCGTCTGTTGGTGCATAGGCCACTACAACTGATAGTTTGGCGTACTTGGAGTTCATCCTGACGTACAACAGGCGTTCATTTACTGGTTTCCACTGTAAGACTGTGTTGGCCTTGTTCTTGTTGATAATAATGGCGACTCCTTCCCGGTGGTCATTGTCCTTCCTTCCGGACCAGATGATGACTTCTCCGGAGCTCAACTTCTGCTTGCCGGTATCAATCCATCGAGCTTTTGTTACACCCATGAGGGTCAGGTTGTAGTGATTCAACTCGCTCACTGCTTGTGCCAACCTTCCAGTCTGGTTGAGCGTTCGCACATTCCAGCATCCAACTCTAATCCATGTTTTTGGCGACAGGAGTTCCACTATCGGGGTGGGGACATCCTTGCGGTTTTGTTCCCCAACCGTCACAAAGCCAGTTGCCTGGTCTGCTTCGCTCCCAGCGCCGTTTGTATTTTGTTCCCTTGTTGTCGTTTCCGTAGCAAGAGTTGTTTTAACGGGGTGGGGTCGCTAGCCCTACGCCCAACCCTCCTCCTTTTTCAGCCGGGCTTGGGACCGTCCTTGGCGGAGTTGCTTCTGACAATCGTATACTCATTATTCCCACTATGAAAACGATGTCATATCCACAGCGTTATTTTGCATACCAGGGCCTGCCAACGTGGAACAAACTGCCCATCGAAATTATACACTAAGACACAGTGACACCTTTCAAGAGTGCTCTTAAAACTGACCGAGCTCGACAGCAAGAGCAAACTGAAAGACCTAATAATGTTTCCTATCGTACATATTTTCAGCTTCTTTTTATGTTTTTCATTTTCATGCTGGGTTTGTTTGGCAGTCATAACATTATATATGTTCTAAAGTGCTTAGAGCTTCTAAAGATTAGGCGGTATATAAAGTCCTTACTATTCTTATTAATTATTATTATTATTGATATTATTATTATTATTATTATTATTATTATTATTATTATTATTATTAGCAGTAGTAGTAGTAGTAGTAGTAGTAGTAGTAGTAGTAGTATCTTTTTAGCTTCTAAAGATTAGGCGCTATATAAAGTCCTTATTATTATTATTAATTATTATAATTATTATCTTTTAAGAAAATGAAACATCATGTTCTTTACTACTCAGTAATTGTCATCTCTTTTACATTTTACAATATGAATATTCTAACGACACTGTCTGTCTATATGTCCAATGGGTAGAAATATAAATGACCCAGTGTACACTGCAAAACTCGTGCATCTCATTGTTCGTATTCAGCTACGCATAGTAGAACATTGACTAATTGACCTCCAAATGACCTTCATATCATTTCTTAAATCCCTAAATAAGCGTTTCGGAGTTTAATGCTGTAACTGAAAACATTCTTTATCTGTACTAAGTTTATTTAAACATTTGTGCAAAGTCATTTTCGCTTTCGAAGTATCGCACAACCCATGTGTAAATAATCACCACGCAGCTGCTCTAACAAGAAATGCCTCTCTAAGAATGTGTGTGTGTGTGTGTGTGTGTGTGTGTGTGTGTGGTTTATTACTCAGTTATCGTCTTTCTCTTTAGTGTTAAGAATTCTGCATTTTTATAACTCTCTCTCTCTCTCTCTCTCTCTCTCTCTCTCTCTCTCTCTCTCTCTCTCTCTCCATTGCGACGAAACGACCACACCCAGTTTTGAAAATGATGCAATATTGGCGTTGGAATTGTATACTACTTAGGGTCGTTGTCTTTTATTACATATTACCGTTTCCTTATGGCTGTCATATTTTGTTCTTCATTTATTATATATATATATATATATATATATATATATATATATATATATATATATATATATATATATATATATATATATATATATATATAATTGTGTTTCATTTCATGCATGCCAATTTACAAAGGTATGCAAATTTAAAAAGTTATGACAGAATTAAGTCATTTAGTGAAATATGACTTAAATGTTCATGCGCATTAAGAGTAAGTCAGATGCCAAATTGGCACAATGGAGATAGCATTAAGAAAGCCACATTATGTGTGTAATAAAATCTTCACTAAAAGAAGACGCGCGCGCGCGCGCGTGTGTGTGTGTGTGTGTGTGTGTGTGAGAGAGAGAGAGAGAGAGAGAGAGAGAGAGAGAGAGAGAGAGAGAGAGAGATTTTAATATTTTGTTTATATATTAGTATGTGTCCTGTTTTAGCAGACAGATTACTTTACCTAAATTATAACCGTATCTTGGACCGTCCGATTGGTAGTGTTTGATTGTAAACGTTGCAAGGGCGAACTTTCTTTGATTGTTACTTCTCTTTTAAGTTACCTTTTGATCATATCTGACAATATTTTAATACAGCTATCAAAATATCGTTTTCATCACCCCTTTATCATAATGGACTAACCTGTTAGTATCGATTGAAACTAGGTTCATGCAATCACGTCACTAAACAATGGATGGTTGCATCATCTCGAAAGCGATTTGTTTGTCTTTTCTTGCATCATGAAAATTGTCCCAAAGCCTGGGATATATGTGAAAGATGGCCTTCACACTTAGAATGATATTCCTCAATACAGTAATGAACACATAATGAAATATATAAAGGAAAAATTTACACTAATCCTTATCTTTTCTGTAGAGATCTGTATTTAGAAGACCAAAGATGAATTTTCTAAAACTTAGTAAAATAGTATTATCTTTCCAGTTTGTTAATGTTTTTATATGCAACCTGTTCCGTATTTTTTGCCTCAAACCTTCTGAAATCGCAGAGTAATGTCCTACTATAATTATCTTTTGTAAATGTGTGAAGTCAAATTCTAGAATACGTTATTACGCATTGCTAACCTGTTTGTGTTATTTCAGTAACAGGAAATATTTTCGGATGGATTTATCCAGGTCACCAGCCGAAATCAAATTCTAGAACAGTTAATAATGCTATTATAACTCGACAGCGATAGTCGTAGATTGGAAGGGTTTATTTTTCGACGAAGGGGTTAAGGATTGTTGCTTAAGGAAAACAGAATTTTAAGACTCAAGGCATTAAATATATACGAATATAATCAGTGCCAAAAATATATTTTGCAGGTTAAGTTGTCCTATCAAAAATAAAATGGTAAAGATGAAGTAGATTTTTGTAATTATGATTCAGAATTAATAGGTTTTACCTTACATTTCCAATTTCAGCCCACTTCGCCATTTTCTACTTGTGAAAGTCTCTGTATGTGTGCCATGTTATCAATATTTCGTATACCCCAAACGCTATGACACATCAGTTAAGCAGACAAGTAGTATACCTTGTACATCGACACTTGTGTAACTGGAGGATTTATTTTATGCAATCATTGTTTTGACAAACTGCATCCAGGCATTCCTCGAGTTGTCCATTCATAGATTGAAAAGAAAAATGTTAATTGTTTTGTTGATTTTGTGTTTACATGACCTACTATACATGACGGCCAGTATTTTGTAAAATATTAACAAGAGAAGAACCCGGCAAGCAATCTTAGATCCCTACCTTAGTCGAGCCAGGACTCCAACCCAAGCTGATAGGGGTGATAAATATGTACGAGTGATGTAAAGACGAGCACTCTAGACCACTAGGCCACCCGTGGCCCCGGTAAAAGAACGAGACTATACTGTACGAATTTTACTAATATTAGACGTCATTATTTAAAACATACAACTTTTAGATATTACGCGGAGTTTGTGATGGGAGCCGTTAAATAAACAGTTTAAATAATTATTATATAAACCATTTATTCTTGCACCTTAAAAGACGAAATTGATACATTGCTTTGTAACATTATTATTTGAGCGGAAACATTTCAATTCCATGGATAGAACAAAAATCATACATACATACATACATACATACATGCATGCATGCATGCATGCATGCATGCATGCATGCATGCATGCATACATACATACATACATACATACATACATACATACATACATACATACATACATACATACATACATACATACACTTTATTCCTTTGTCAATTTAACTTATTTCTTCCTTTCCCCTAACACGCGTTTAATTGTTAACCATACCAAAACTTACTATTGAATAATTATGTATATTTCCTGTAATAGTATTGGCATTTACATGTTACCCACGTGATACATTATTCAGATCATTCCTCTCGAAATGCAATCCTTCCACACACTATAGTGGTCGAAGTTTCAGGAAAATTCGAATAATACATACCCTGACGATGACAGTGTTTTTTCACCTAATTGAATAAACATCTAGTCATAAGTTGATAGGCAATAAAATGTAATTGCGATATTCGTCATTATTCCAATAACATTACGATGTGTACCCACTTACCAGATGCTTGTTATGATACATTGCTTGGTAAAGATCGGTCAAAGGGGCATAACTCTCAGTTATATATGACTATTATTACGTTTAACTTGCATACAATGACAGACGACATTTTGATAAAACACTATGTCAACAGATCATTTTTGGTTTAGAACTTGAAAATTCAGAAAGTTTAAGGTTTGATCAGGTGATCGCCATTCGAACTATTTATTGGAGATTTAATCGAAACATTGCATAAGAAAATGCTGCTTACTGCAGAATACGATCGTTGCATTTTAGGCGAGTTGAGGTCTTGTGGTTCAACGTTGTCTTTGAAAGCAGCAGAGAGGGTGAACCCTACAACTTTCCGAGCGTCGATTCGGAAAACTGAGGCTTCTACCAAATAGTAAAAAAAATGGCGTCTAATCGATAAAATAAGATTTCCTTATATACGCCATTGTCGTTGTCACTCACCCTCTCTGCTGCTATGGGTTAACCGAATATTTGATCCAGTCCTTAGAATCTCATAAACAGACTAATCGCTAACACCTCCTCTTGTAGATCAATTAGATTATTGGACTGATCTGTGAGTTTGAAATTAATTCTGGTTAATGAATCATTATGACACCGCATATAGACTGGATTAACCGGAGACTCAATTATTAAAAATCCTGGAGGAGCTGTTGGTGCAAACGAATAAAGAATATATCCTTGCTGAGCTTGATTTGATCGTTCGAGATTAATTTGATAGCTTCCTTCGATAACATCACATACTAAATTGAGCGCAATCACTGAGGATATATTCACGTTGAACGGAGCGATATGCCTGCCGCCTCCTTCTGGGTTATTATTATGTTTGAGGATTTTTATTTCCGGTGATGCTGTTTTTTTCCATGCATCATGAATTATTTTAAAACCAACATCGATGGTGTCACTGAGAAGTTTTTTTAGTTCCGGTACGTTATATCCCGGTAGTTTAAATGTTGGAATATCTTCAACGCGGATTTTATAGTCTGTTGCAAATTTTGTTCTCGATGTGGGAGTATCGTCATCTAATATAACCTGAATAATTTTTAAATTAAATGTTTCCATATCGTCGATAATTTTATTGCATGTTTCTACGACGCTGATAAATTCATCTCGGGTGAGAGAGCCGGATTTAAGAGATATTAACAACAGTGAAAAATCATTATTCATTGCTGTGAAATTTTTAACGATTTTAGGTTCGTCAATAAAATGATACCCTTGCAATGGTCCACCCCCCACCCTATGTTCGTATCCGAGACCAAAAAAATCTATAGGAATTCTGTAATCGCTATAACTCTTTATTGGATTATCAGGTGCTATCACGTCGGTGATATAATCAGTTTTTTGTGGTTCTGGTAAATCAACGGTTTTCCCCCCTGGTGGTAATTCAGGCCATCCTAGTACGGTTCTAATAGAACTCTGATAGATATCTACGACGTATCCTTCTGTGCTTATCTCAATTGCGGATGATAGCGTCGGCTCATGAACCGTTATAGCGATTTTCGATTCTTTTCCAGTAATCGGTTTTATTCTACGCGCGAATTCATTATTGATTTGTTCGATTTGGTATGATCCGGTTGGTATCGGAACAACGTTCCAGTCTGGAGTCCCGTCGGGTTTATTCTTACTCGCAAACACCAAAGAATTATTCGGTTGTTGACCACCAAATGCTACCGATCTGACATTAGGCCAACTGTGATACACCCGTAGTTTTGCTAGCGCTATCTCCTTTACGGGGACTGGGCTAGGGAAATTCACACTGAATTCAGGATTCGTTGATGTTATTGATATCATGCTTGTTTGTACTGGGTTCGTGTTCTCCACTATTCGTTGAAGTAATTCCATCGGTGTTGTCATTGTTATTATACTGTTGTTGTCGCTCTAATTTTGATATCGCGGAATCATAAATACTGACCATCACTGAGAACTCACTATCTGATATCGTTGAGGTTATTGAGATCATTCTGGTTTTCGGGTTCGTGTTTTCCAATTCCATCGGTGTTGTCATTGTTATGATACTGTTGTTGTCGCTCTAATTTCGATATCGCGGAATCATAAATACTGGCCATCGATGAGAACTCGCTATCTGATATAATTGTATTATCGAGTGACGACGATATCATTGAGGATAATTGCGAGTATGCGGTTGATACAATATGAAATTGAATTAAGTAATCTTGCAGTTTACTCTGGCTGCATGATGATATCTTTTTTGTTATCCCGGTTGATATACCCGCGATTGTAGCCCCCGCAGAAATGCAAATTGGAACTACGACCGGGGCAATCATTGTAACCGATGCAAGTATTATTCCGGCGCCAGCGAGAACGCCTGACACCGAGTACATAGTAACATCAACTGCGGTGATTCTTCGTCGGTATTTTTTTTATTTTTATTTGATACTCCTCAGCGAGAGTTTTGAGTCTAGTTTGAAATTCTCTGACCTGATTATAGCGATATTGCGATGATGAAATCATTTTAATTTTAAAAACGCTAGCGTTTTCAATTACGATTTCAATTGAAGCCGTTATTTACTTAAATCCGCTACGAATTCCACATACCACGTTGTTGAAACCCTAACCAAATTTTTATCAGTAGCTGTTATAGTGAACTTTTCAGTTGTATCCTTGTCGATGATCGTTGAAATCGTATTGTTGACCCCGGATGAACTCGACGATGAAATATTAAATTGAGTCGTTGTCACTAGTGTTAATCGATAAATACCCTTAACGGTTGCAGTGATATCTAATTTGTTGTTTGTAGGTGTCCACGCAAATGATCCGTGTTGGATCGTGTATACTACGTTGTTGGTTTTCTCATTAGGGATTTTTGTTTTTTCAATGATTGTTATCATCCTCGAAAAATCATTTTTGATGGCCTCGGTGAAGATTTTCGTCTCATCGATGAATTTTTTGATATCAGGGAGTTTTATGTCGAGTTTATCGAATGTAGTTCCAAGAAATTTATCCACGATATTTCTACGAAAAATTGAAAACTGTTTTCCGTTATCCTCAATTCTAGATTCAAGTGTTGTTAGTTCCAACACAGAATTTTTCAACTCATCGTTGAGAGTTTTTAATATATCTGTAATAGTCGAAAAAAGTACACCCGGTTTGAGTTTACCCTGATCAGAAAATAACACGATAGTATCCTCGATTGTGTTTCGTTGTTTAACCAAAATATCATCCAACGACACATTACTAGTTTTCAATTTACCCTCGAGATCTTGAAATACAACTATTTCGTTCGGGTCAACACTTGTTAAGTTCAACGTCTCAGCGATTTCATCTTCGATTAGTTTTTTTTATATCCTTGATAGAATCAAGGGTTGCAGTGCCATCGGGTTTGGATTTCAGAGGTCTTCCCCAAATATCAATCATGTTATTGTAAAACTCTTTCTCTCTCTAAAATCTCTTTGATTTCGAGCGATTACTAGTGTAGTCATTTACGACAATGTGTGGTGGTTTTTTCGATGATGAAATAGCGTCAAGGACATTTAATACTTCACTGCCGCATATTGGTGGATCAATCATCGTTTGTGATGGTAGCGTAGAATACCAAGTCTTCATTGGAAAAGTTTTTATATAACTCATAAACTCTTTTGGCGGGGCTAATCCATATGAATCGAAATAGACAATCCCACGTGGATCAATAGCGTATGCAACCCAGTGAGTTCCAGGTCCGGTGCTGTTATCGAGATTAATGATACCGGTTTCAACGCTGTTGGGTTGTGTCGGTAATTGATCCTTCATAAAAACACCTCTGAAGGTTTTAATCGCGAGCTTTTAGCAGCATCGAGTAAATCAAAATTGGACATTGGCGTGAAAGACTCTTCAATCAAAGATTCCACATTCGAAGATTTGGGAACCATAGGTTCGGAAATCGAAGATTTCTGAATTAATAAACCGGTCCTAGTCTTAGACCCTTTCCGCTGTACCATGAATACGGGGTTCCTGGTAGTCTTAGACCCTTTCCGCTGTACCATGAATACGGGGTTCCTGGTAGTCTTAGACCCTTTCCCTTTTTTTATAACCCTGCCCAGTTGCCTTTTTTAGTGCCATTCCTGCCGCGGTACCAACAGCCCCTAACGGTGCCGCTTTCGCCACCGCTGGGGCTGCTGCCGCAATCAATGCTGGAATCGCAGCTAACAACGGGAATATACCGCCGGTCTTAATCAGATTTTTGATAGCAGCCGCAGAAAGAGTAATCTGAACACCCTTTTTTGCTACTAGTGCATCATTGAAATGTTTCACTTGACGAGTTGTCAGCGATAATTTATTCGCCCCGCCAGCCATTTGATTGGGTTTCAGCGTGATTGTGGTTCCACATTGCTTAGCTGATTTGGATTGCAATTTTTTTAATTGACCGGGTGTCAACGACACATTGATATTACTATACGACATTATACATAAACGATTGATTCTAAATCGTTTACAATTTCAATGAAAAATTCATAGAATTTTCAAAGATTTTCTACTGGCGCATCTACCACTCTCATTCTTCCTCCAACACCTTCAAGTAGCATTGATTTGTCGCTGAGAATGACAGCAACTGCTCTATAATTAGCAATAGCACCACGAAGCACATTAGCTCTAAAATGTATATCAACGACAGACTGTCTTGTTAAATCAAGATGTTCCAACGAAAAATAATAGATTGGATATAGATTTTTAAAATCCAACTGTGATATTTGTAGACCAGTATCAACATTTTGATCACGTGCCATAAACGACAACAACCTATGATACACGCGTGCAATATGATTCTGACCGTAATCAAGTTGTACATCCTCGGATGGTTCCTGCTGGCCGTTTATTCTCAGTGAGACGTCTTTAACACCTAATGGATCAAATATTATATGACTGAAACGTTGATCGCCAACTCGTGTGTTATCCTGTAACGCAATAAATATATGACGTGGCGCAGAAACGCCTTGTTTCGATGCTAGGTTCCACGTGAATAACCCGTTCAGATTTGATAGTTTAACATCTGTACTTACCGTTAGCCAACTTAGTAATGATTTTCCTCCATGGTCCATAAATGATAGTAATCGTTCTTCTGCGGTGATTGATGGAGTCAACACTGGCATCCACAATGATATTTTTGTTAAATTGACTTTACCGGCATCATCATTTACATGATCTGCAGCTAGGTTTGCTGGAATCCTCCAAATTGCGTCATTATCATCACTCTTTCGCACGAGTGCTACTGTATGCTTCGCTCCATAAATAACTTTTCGGACGTTTCTACAGAATCCAAATATGTGATGCAGTGGAATCGCGCATGAAAATGATTTACGCGCTCCTTGCAACATTGAAATACGTGTTGCAGCTCCTAGATTGAAGTTAGGATCGTTGTTTATAATCATATTTTCAACATCAACATCAGCGGCACCAGCATTATTCTTTGGTCGTCTTACAACAAATTGATTTCCTCCAGCGGTATTTTTAACATCTTTTGCAAACATCATAGAAGGTCCCGCCGATCTTGTATAATCATCAGAATATCTCGCTAGCCCGATTATTGTTGTGGCTGCATCAACATCGCGATCTATTGACTCAATTTCTTTTCCATCAATGAGATATCTAACACTTTCGAATAACGCCATAATACCATTATTAACAAAACCGACTTGAGTACCAACCGGATACGGTGCTGGTACAGCAGTAGTATCAGCAGCTGTTACAAGTTCTCCTTCTACTTCAATAAATGCTGCAGCGGGTAGAAAATACTTACTGTTATCATGGACTTGAAGTTCAATTCGCGATCGACTATTTGAGTCTATTGCATGATAGGCATAATATTGATAATCGCGTACAGAATCATCCTTGCCAACTGGGGCATCTATATCAAACGTTGGATCAGGTGACTTTTTGAACATTTTATTCTATTTATCAGAGTCTAAATCGTAAACGATTTTCATCGTAAAAGAATCGTAGGATTTCATCGTGAAAAACGCTAGCGTGAAAATCCGTAGGATTTCATCGTCGTAGTTTTTTAAAGCCACTTCCTGCTATCATATATGCAATATTGCTTTGGTCGGGGGTTGCCACTATTGACGAAGTCAATTGCGCTAGTTTTTCATCTACTACGTTATTTATAATTTTACTAACACTTGCATGCATTTCCGCTGTAGACGGTAACGGTTTCTTTCTCCGTGATTTCACTAGCGCTGTTATTTTATTCTTCGCGGCTGAAAACGCTTTTCCGGCAAGATCTCCAGCGAAATCTCTGATTTTGCTAATACCCTTATCACGAATAACATCAATGGCTTTCATTGATAATTGTTTAGCCAACGGCATCACTTTTGGAGCCATTCTCGCAAATAACCCTGCAATGGTATTACCGAAACCATCTCCGTAGTATGCTCTGTAAACTGGAAACCGTGAATTAACTACATAGACGGGGGTTGGTTTGTCATAATTGTAGTGTATGATCATTATTTGAAATCAGAAACAATTTTTCAATTATAAATTCAGTCCCGGTGATGAAAAATCCAAATGATTTTCAGTCGCTGTGATACCCACTTGATAACTCGCCAATGAAATCTCGATATGTGCTGATATCCATGATACCGCCGGCAAATAACCGTCTACAGATATCAGCTGCTTCATTAATTATTTCTGGAGAGTTATTTCCAGCTCGTAACCCTCCTACAAGAACCTCTAATCGTGATATATCATTGATAACACTATCAGGACATGAAATCCTTGGATTTTCACTGGAATCTTGCAATCCACTTCCGCTATAACCTGTTGCTTCATCCAGTTTTTTTTTTCATCCGTGGGTTGTAAATAGTCAAAAACATCATCAAGAACATCATCATCAGGTGGTAGTTGTTGTTTTTTAGGCGAGAAAGATATTTTCTTTGCAGGTTGCTGTCGCTTTCTTTGCAATTTTTGCGGTTTTTGTTGTTGTTTAAACTCTTCATACTGTTTATACACTATACCCACCGCATTGATATATTCAATGTATGATGCACTATCTGTCTTAATCTGACTTTTTTTTAGTTTTGATTTTGTGGAGTATATCAGCCCAGTGAGTGAAATTCTTAACATACTTATGATGTTCTGGTTTCAACCATTTTTTTCTGTTTTCATAAGTCGTAACAACAAGCTTAGGAATTTCTGTTGGATCAGTCTTATCAATTTCTGCTAACCCTTCATCGGTAAATCTCTCGCTTAAATCATCTACTGTTCTTTTCGATTTCATTTTTTGTACAGCCTGTTTTGTTTGTTCAGTTTTCGCTGCTATTTTTTCAAGTTCACCGATAACAGATTTCCCCGTCTCGGGAACATCTCCCCGTATAGCACGCTCTACCCCGTACGTTGCTGTGGTTACTGGTTTAAACAATTCTTCAGATCCCGCAGCAAAGTCAGTTTGTAAACTCTGTCGTTGATGCAGTTTATTCCTTACAGAGTCACGAATTGGTATAAATCTCTTAATTGCATCTAATCGTTCACGAGCCAATCGGGTCGTTAATGCTTCATTGACCATTATTTGAAATCAGAAACAATGTTTCAATTGCAAAACAATTTTTCAATTGCAAAACAATTTTTCAATTGTAAAACAATTTTCCCGAACCCGACCTAACACCATCGTGGAAGTGTTATTTCATCGTGATACACCTTCGTTCATCGATGGCGAAACGGCACCTTTTCATATAAAATAAAATGTAAAGTGCCGATTCGCCACTTTTCCATTGATCAATCTGAACCGTCCATCAATTTTTATTGCTGTGAAATTTTTTTTATTGCTGTGAATTATTTTTTATTCAGTGTGAAATATTTTCACTGATTTTGACATTTTCAATCAAAAAGTGCTAAAAAAAATGAAAATCTCTTTGAGGGTCGGTCAATCAAAATCGTTCATTTTCTTGAATTAACGCCCGTAGGTTTCTAATTTTAGAATTAACCTCCTTTTTCAATTCGTATTCGTTACCCAATTCTTTTCGTATTCCTTCCACGATAGTATATAACGGGACGAACACACTTACTTCACTGGATAATGCAAGAGAGTCCCGAATAGAATTCTGAATTTTTTTGATGAGCGCGTATTTCTTTGGCAGCATATATTTATTGTTGTTAACTCCGTATTCTATATCCTGAAAATCTGACATGATTTGATCAGGATTTAACCCATCTGATAGTTTGATATCCCGACTTTTCAATTTTGAAATCTCGGATATAATGCTATTCATATTTTCAGAATTCATATTCTATGATAATTACATATTTCTAAATGAAAAATATGACGCATCAGACATAAATAAATTGAATTTTCTGTCCGGTCTTTTTTGAAATCGCAGATCGATAAATTCCCTCTGCAACATATCGTACTGAGGGTGAACAAATATTGAAATACCCACTGGCTTCATACATTTATTGAAATATTTTTTCTTCGTTAGTTGTTGTATTCAAAGATTTCACAGGTCTCGCTTTTTTTGAGCATTTTCCAGTCCTTTCAGATGAATTATTCTTACTCTGTGTAACAACTCGTAAATTTAATAAAGAATTGTTCATTGGATTAGAATCAATGTGATCAATGACAGAATCATCCTCGATCAATCCATTGAAACATTCATATACGAAATGATGATTGAGATATTTCTTCTTTCCAGCGCCAAACCTCAAATATCCATGATTATTCACAACACCAACTTGTTTCTTCAGTCTACGGTTTCTTACAACACTATCACTGGATGCTTCATAATTTTTAATCACAGGGTGTGGTTTGAATTCTTGGTTCATTATATACTATACTATTTGTCTAATTCATTGTTTGGTTTAATAATGAATCTTTCAATGTAGTCTTGAGGAGTTCTTATGACTCTGTCGCTGACAGTGTCAGGGTCAGAATTTTTGATTGAAAATCCATTTTTCATTCTTTTATCATAATAACGCTTCAACTCCCTGTATCGCTTTCCACCACAGCGTAGACATAATTGCGATTTTCCCCTAACCCCAACCCCACATCGTATACAAGGTAACGGACCAAGGTTTCCACGTCGAAAACTTTGCATATGATACCCACAGAACTCATTTCTGCATGATTTGTTACACGGTGTCACTGATCCAATCATGAGCCATTTGCAGTGATTCATTATACATAAATCTTTCAGTTAAATGCTTGTTTTAATTATAGTATGGAGGAGTTCAAGAGATTATCGAAAATTAAGCCTTCGAAAAATGCTAAATTCATTGATTATGCCATGAAAGAATTCCAGAGATTATCGAAAATTAAGCCCTGGAAAAATGCTAAATTCATTGATTATACCATAAAAGAATTCCAGAGATTATCGAAAATTAAGCCTTGGAAAAATGCTAATTCAATCTCGATACGGAGTTCAAGAGATTATCGAAAATTAAGCCATGGAAAAATGTTAATTTTAATCTCGATAGAGTCTCTGATACACCAAAACGTCTAATCGGTGATAGAACTATACTGGGTAAAATCAGGGAGTGTTTTAATGAATTCTACCGAGACGGTGCAGTACACTGTTGGTCGACATTTCGAATTATACACGAAGATGTCAATGTACAAAACATCGATGCTACCATGAACGATGAAAGAGCAGCTGAAATAATCTCACACCTTGGCGAGCCAACGGGTTGGAAATCCAAGGGTGTAGAATCCAAAGGGGAAATTCGAAGAATTTTATCATGGAAAATCAAAGATTTTCAACAAAGCAATTCCCAACAGAAGTATTTTTTCAGAATAAAATTCATTATCGAAGTCGAAGGCAAATGGATTATCAGGGATAAATTTGAACCAATCCTCAAGAATAAAAAAACTGTCATTGTAAGTAGAGATTCCAAACCAGGAATTCTAACTGGAATTGACAAACCATACTACGAGAGATCTTATCCTGTAACAGCAATCGTTTATGGGATATATCCGTTAAATGATAAACCCGATATTGCAAAACTAGCTCCTATGAAATACTCTAGTTCACTGAATTGTGTAGCAACACGGGTAATGGAACACTTCACAAATGCATCCCGAGGAAATAAACTAACTGATCTGCGACGTAGGAAAATAACCGAATGGGAACTGACAGTGAAACAGCACGGTGCAAAGATTTCTGATATAGCTAAATTAGAAACATCATTAAGATTCCCAATAACCGTTATGACGATAACCGGAGAAGTTTTATACGAACCGAAATATAACAAAAATGGAGCGCCAATACAAATTATTGATCATAACAAACACGCGTGGACACCTGCAGTAACAATATTTCCACGAGAACGAACCGTGAGATATATCCCCGAAGAATTTTCCGGGGATGTTTTTTATAATGAGAAATTATTCGATGCTATTCATGCGTTGTGTAAAGATGATCCTGTGTCAGTGTGGTTACTTAGAAGTGATGAAGATCCCGAAATAGGATTTGATCAATTTGTAAGACCAAATGGTGAATTATATCGCGTTGAAGAATTAGATAACAGAATGAGAAAAATCGCTAGTGATTTTTCACCGGAGAGTTCCCATGAAAAACTACTCTCGGATAGTTTTACTATTCCATCAGTGGTAGCTCACTTCGCAAGAGAAAAAAAACTCATGGCGTCCAACACAAAGTGATTTTCTCGAGGACGTTAAATTGAGTTGCGTCAAATTTAGTCATGGAGGACTGTGGAATACGAAATACTCACGTGATGGTATGATTTCAATTGATATATCCGCGTGTTATCCAGGGAGTTTTCTCGGATATGGAGAATGTGCTAAGTACTTTAAACGATTTGGACACCCCACACATGAAATGACTCGTGTTGCTATTAATGGTCCATTGCCTGATTTTGATTTAACCGGATTCGCTCGTGTGATATCATTTGAACTCGCTACAGGGTTACATCCGTGTAGTTATGTTTGGCTTGGTAGACATATATCTGAAAAGGCCTGGATGCCAATAGTGCTATTGAGATATATGATTGATTGTGGTATGCTAATATCGTTGATTGTTTCCGAAGCTATTATATGCTATCGAGCTCAGAAAGAAGTTTGGCTACCACAACCCGATCTAGATCGTATAATTGATGAAATACGAAAACAGTTTCCAGATGGAAATTCTTCGAATTTCAGTGAACAACAAATCATGAATTGGTCTAAGGAGTTATTTGAAATTAAAAAAAAACAAGCAAAAGATTTTGGACGAAGAATAATCGGTAAATTTACCCAGGGTGGAAGATACGACAATGCAAAATACTCTTCGAGGTTGATCATAGACAACGCTGAATACGATTTTATTGTAACGGATTTAACGAAACAGGGAAAACTTGTAACTCGTAAAGATGCTTTTCTATCCAATGGGACTAAGTTAGGTACAATTGTTACCTACTGTGATGGATATAGTTGTCAGTATACACACTTAAAATCATCTATGCTCGGTTATTCTACTATTAATCTATTTTCGATGATAAATAGATTTCCTAATACCGCGGTTAGAGTAGCTACTGATTCGATGTATATCCACAACAAATACAAATCAGCAGTGGCTGAATTCACATCCCCGGAGGAAGCGTGGGGATGTTGGAGATTTAAAAAGGAGACGCTACACGAGTATTGTGAATCAGCAGATGTTACCGTGGACGATAAATACTTGAAAAGCAACCAATTATCAGAATTTTCTAATGCACCACCGATATCAGATCCAATTACGCGATATAAAATCGTTTATATAAACGGATTAGGAGGATCAGGAAAGACAACACGAGTAATTACTTTATTCAATGATAAAATCAACATGAATGCGTTAACACCAACTCACAAACTTGCCAGAGACATAAAACAACGAGATGTAAAAAATTCTGATACTTATCACAGCTTCTTCCGATGGAGCGGTGATAAATGGACCCCTGAGCGAATGGGAAATAAATATATTCCACCGGTGATATTATGGGATGAAATTTGTACTGTACCGTTACATATATTAAAAATGTTTCTTGGTTGGTTAAAAACGAAAAATACAAAAATTATTATTATTATTATATTATTATTATTATTATTAAGGTCAACCACCGCCAATTTTCGGTGAACCACCTCATGACTGGCTCAAAGATCACGTTGATCATTACGAAGAGATGAACGATGACATTAGATCATTAGATGAAGTATTAAAGGAGTTGAAACAACTAATCAGATTACAACCGGATAGAATCCAATGTGAAATAATGCGTGAAATAATTTCAGAAACTCCCATGAATGATTTTTGGGAAACATGGAGACCAGACGATTTGATACTAGCAAGTAGAAAAATAGTCAGAGATAAACTTCAGATGAAATTATTTGAATTGCATAAGTGTAAATTTGCAACACTTCCAGTACCGTTATGTTATAGACCTTCAGATACACGAAAGCAGAATATCGACGTTGACATTCCTGGACAACGTGAAAGGCAGAATTTAGTGTTAAATGATATTGTGCTGGTTGATATCAGCGTCGTCGAAGATGCATTGCGTGCTGATAAATCCCCATGGACGTTAGGTTACGCAGCGACAATACACTCTTCACAGGGATTAACTGTCACAGACACAATTGTTTGGATAGTAGATAATCGCATTGAGTGGTCAAATTTAGTTTATCTCGCAGTATCCAGAGTACGAAGAATAAACCAACTTCGAAGAATTGTTGTTGACGAAGTCAGTGACGATAATGACACTACAATCAGCGCTGACAACATCAAGGATATAATCAGAAAAAAACTCTCTGGTTATAAACAACAGGATAAAAAAAATAATAGAAAATTTGACATTGATGCTGAATTAATAATTACGCTGAAGCAACAACAGAATAATCACTGCGCGAGTTGCAATTGTATAATGCGTTGGAGTTGGTCGAATAAAGATCCTCGCCAATTTACCGTAGACAGAAAGAATAGCAGCATTGGTCATACCAACGATAACGTTATGCTGACTTGTCTTGAGTGCAACAGACGCCGGGGTGCCGGCACAATGCCTCTGGGGTGCTAGTTAAGACCACGCGGTGGTAATTGAGTATCCTCGGGAATTACCTGTAGTTGTTGTCGAGTAAATCCTCGCTGAGGAGCAGTTGAATCCAATCTATAGATTGCTGGTCTAGAAACGCTAGCGTTTCCACCAGTTGATCGTGTTATACTAGATATCTTATGCGTAGTGACGCTCCAAATAGGATCGGTAGCTCTTTTTTTTACCACCCTCAAGCTCTCCTGGTTCGTATAAGTACCTTACAATGACATTACTACCAAGAATTGGTTCTTTTGAAAAATCTTTATGTGAAATTAGAAGAATTTCCGTTTTAGGTATATACTTCTTTTTAATAGCGTTGTTAGGTTTCATGTTGATTGTTCTAGTAATCTCATTATTGATTGCGGTAACTACACCTGGTAATCTCTTGACCCATTCACGGGATCGTTTATCCTGGATGAATTCTTTCGTGTATTGATATCCAAATAACCGCTCAGCAAGAGTCCGATTAAATCGTTCAACAATTGCCTGATCGCGATGTAACGCAGTGTGTCCTCGTCGTATTGTGACATTGTGATGTTTTATCGTTGTTAAAACAGCGCCTTGAAACTCCTTGCCAGGATCAACTTGTAACAGATTTGGCCAGCGTAGTGGACCTCGTCGATAAATCCTTTCAAATGCAGAAGCCACTTCAGTTGATGATTTTGTCCTTAGCGGTTCTGCTTGTTTGTATCGACTTGCAACATCAACTACAGTTAACGCGTATTTGTAACCGCGATCATGCGGCAGAAATAGTATATCAGCCTGATGAACTTCATTAGGGACAGTCACATCAAAATGCGAGTAATTAATTTGTTTAGGCGGTGGTAGATAAATTTTCCATATCGCCTGTTTGGATAACCATTTAGCCGCAGTGGTTTTTTTCACTTTTGCAGCGCTAGCGAGTTTATTGATTGCAGCGCTACCCCTCCAGTATCCCCTTGGAGAATAGTAAATAGATTCCATGTTGTTATTAATTACCAGCACCTAACATCAATTTGCTTTTCATTGCCGATTTTATCAAAAATGAAGCTAATTTTTCTTTGAAGGATTTATCAGGAATAGCATTTAATGCATGAATTAATTTCACATCTGCTAGATGCCTGTGTTGCAAATTGCTGCTTTTATAAGCAACATCATGAGCGTGACACGCCTTATCAATAGCGTTTATTGGTTCTTCACCACGTCGAGGTTGGTTTTGATCATCAAGTCTGATATCAAGTCTTGTTCCCGGTCCACAATAACTATACCCTGGAAGGTGTTTTTCTCCTGAATACTTTGCCCATGGGGTTCCAGGGAGTTTAGTTAGCTTGGCTGCGATATCACCTCCTCGTTTTTTTTAAAATCATCATTTCCTGCAGATCTCATAGACACAAATCTAAATTTCTTTGTACCACATTGCACGCATTTACCAGAAAGCGCTGATCGGTTATTTCTAGTTGTAATCGTCGTCAAGTCATCTGTGCCAGTACGCGTTTTACACTTCACACAATATAGATCCATAATATGTATAAGGATGTGGATATAATTGATTTTTCAGCGACTAAAGCAAGAGAACCGGTTAAGCATCATGCAGCGCTACCAAACTCTATCCGGATGATTATAATCGGGCCATCTGGATCCGGCAAGACTCAATTGTTGCTCAATTTAATAATGAGATGGATGAAGTGGGATAGGTTGTATTTAATTGCCCCTAGCGTAGATGATCAACGATGTTATGAAGTGTTAAAGGATTTTAATGAAAACGCTTCAGAGATTGCCGGTGAGGGTATTATTGAAATTATAACCGATATTGACGAGGCACCATCAGTAGAAGATCTTGATGGAAGTATTAACAATTTAGTCGTATACGATGATGTAATGTTGGATAAACAAACAAACCCAGCTAGAATATTTTCCCGAGGCAGGCATAAAAACACCGACGTGATATATGTCACTCAACGCTACACTCAGATTCCAAAAGTGATCAGAGATAACTGTAATATTCTTGCTGTATTCAACGGAGTTGATACTCATACTCTTAGAAATATTTGGCAGATATGGTGTTCCGATATGGACTTCAATCAATTTAGAAATTTCTTTAGTAACGCTCAGTCAACCCCGTATGGATTTGTAACAATAAATTTACATGATCCTCGGACACGATATCGTATCGGAATGGATCAAATATTCGGTTGAACTCGTAAATGATTTTGTTAACCCATAGCAGCAGAGAGAGTGAGTGACAACGACAATGGCGTATATAAGGAAATCTTATTTTATCGAATAGACGCCATTTTTTTTACTATTTGGTAGAAGCCTCAGATTTCCGAATCGACGTTCGGAAAGTTGTAGGGTTCACCCTCTCTGCTGCTTTGAAGCTGACAAATAATGGAATTTTAAGAAGAGTGCTGACGAAATTAAATTAACTGTTTCGCCACGCTTTATGTGGTATTGATGTTAGTTACTGAAAGCCCTACTTTGCAAAGGATGCGACGATTCACCCCCCCCCCCCCCCCTTCCCCCAGTGAATCTAAATGAATCAAAATGAATACCCAAATTGATACAAATCGAAACACTATTGGAGCCTCGAACCCAAATTAAAATTGCGAGACCAAGACTTAAATCAACAGACCCGAAAACAAATGAATGAACCCAATTAGAATTCAACGGACTAGAATGGAGACTCGAGTGGACTCGAAGTGAAACTAATTGACACACACACCGCAGACATGTAGCATGATGTCCAACTCAGTCACATTATCGTGACACCAGGCCGACCAGTCCTAGCACTAACCTCTTAATGCTGAGCGCCAAGTGAGGCAGCTGTTAGTACCATTTTGTAAGTCTTTGCTATGACTCAGTCGGGCATCGAACCCACGACCGACCACTTCTGCGGTGGACGCTCTAACCACTAAGCCACCGGAGCTGTGAAATGTTTTGTGCGAACATACTTAGTTTCGTTGTCTGTTTGAAACACACCTCCTGTATTTGTGTATGTCTACAAAGTGACGTTGAAGATTTAGTTCAATATAATTTTGATTTTAATAATTGCGAAAGGTATATCGAAACATCATAAATTGCAAAATATGTGATTTGCAATTTCACTTCCACATTTGGACCTGATGCTCATTCAGTACGTAGCAGATCATGCTTTAGCGCTGTTTTCGTGCATTTATCATGGTATTTGTTTGTTTGATTTCGATTTTAACGTAGCTTTAACAATTTTTCAGTCATATCGCTACTATGTCTGCAGTGAGGCTGTTTAAGTGATGTCTAGCACTGGGGCATTGCGCAGCAGACATGTAGCATGATATTCCACCCAGTCACATTATCCTGAGACCAGGTCGACCAGTCCTAACACTAACCTCTTAATGCTTAGCGCCAAGCGAGGCAGCTGTTAGTACCATTTGTGTAAGTCTTTGGTACGATTCTGCCAGGGATTGAACCCACGACCTCCTGCTTCCGCGGTGGACGCTCTAACCACTAGTTTACCGGGGCGGTTTTTTCATGGTATAAATTGATAGTTGCCGAATGACACAGTTTGTGTACGACGCGCAATCGTTCTATTAAGTACCAGTTGCTAAATCAGAAACCTTGTATCACGCTCTCTTCACTGACATTTTAGTCCACATTAAACACTGAATATGACTATCAGGCACACACGATAATAGTTTAGTCCACAAACTAAGCACAACTGTTTGATTAATTTGGTCTTCGATAACAGATTTAGGAAATAGAAATAGCGTTGTAAATAAAACTGTAATTGTAAATTTGTCCGTTCCGTGGAGAGAGAGAGAGAGAGAGAGAGAGAGAGAGAGAGAGAGAGAGAGAGAGAGAGAGAGAGAGAGAGAATTTTGCAAATATTCCAGTATGTGTGCTATGTACGTACTTCAATGAATGAAAAGCATATTTATCAATATCTTCTACCATCTTTTTGGTACTGTTCTGATTATTAACATAAAGGATGAACATTCTTTGGGTATTACGTATTATTTATTCTTGTATCTTACAATTCAATCACATCTGATATTTTTAAATTCAATCGCAGCCATAGCATCATAATATATTAACTTGGTTGTATCGATTGAAAAACAAAAAGGGCAGTGGTAAGCAATTAATGGTTGCATCTTCTCAAAAACGATTTCTTTGTTTTTATTTGCATAATGAAAAGTTGTCCCCCAAACATCCTGGGATATACTGGCATGATGTTATGCTTGTGTAGGAATTCTTCACGTGATATGTAGGCGAGCCTATCAGAGTTTACACAAAATACACATGATTTTAAAAAACATTTGACTTTCAGCGGTAATCCGAGTCATATTTTAAAACAGGAATTTGACTTAATTTTGGGGACAAATAATTTGACCACATTCCTTATTCAAAATACTTGTCTTTTCTTCGAAATATTAGTGTAAAAAAATTCCCAGTCAGCACTATGTTTAAAATATAATTCGTTTATTCAACTGGCTAAGGGAATGAAATTACTATATTGAGTGTAGGTAGAAAATCATAAGAGTGAAAATAAACTGGGTTACATTTTAAAGATCTATGTTTGACCCTAATATTTGGAACAAATGATGTTTCTTTCCAGCAAGAATGGTGATAAAAATGGTGATAAAAATTAGAGCTGAGTTGAGAAAGTTTAAAATATAAATTGTTCAAAATTGAACGTTTGGTTTTTCATATTTTTCTAATCAGATTTTACAATAACTGGTTGAATGATTGTATACGGGCCTGAACTTTTTTCCTGCAATTAACTACTATCAGTATGTGTATATGAACCATGAATCACATCACAGAGAAACCGTTGTTGATGTATGCAAGGCAGTTGGAATGATACACTTTCCGTCACCGGCCTTGAACATACCGAAATATAAAGGACTGCTGGACCAGCATGCAGTTTTGATAAAAACGATGTTATGACTATTAGATCTTAAACCAATTAACAAATAAGAGAGAACAATAACACGTTTCCCTGAAATTCAACAAATAATTTATTTCCCTAGAAAACAAAGTGAAAATTTAAAACAACGTACAGTATTGCAAATTAAATTACAAATAGTCCACACTTTCAATATCAAATGTGTTGATGTGCCTCTAGTATCCAATAAGTTAATGTGCCGATGTGGTCAAGTGTAGCTAAGTGCAATAAGTCTTTTGAGGTATCTCAATACTATAATATAAATTGGTCTCATCTAGAATCCACTATAAAATAGAAATTAATATTTTAGTCCAAGAATATTACTGTGCACTTGTAATTCCAGTGATTTATAATTTGAAAAAGTAAATCCACCGCAACTAAAATCTGACACAACAATAAGATTGATTCTTCATGAATAATTATTAGGTAAACGAGATTATATATCCTTCTATTTCACCTAGGTCGTAATGACCATTTTCTAAAACTACTCCGTCAACTTAATAGAAACATGCACTCTCGACCTGTCTAATTCAAGAATTTCTAATTCAAGAAAAATGTTTACCATTGATACTGATCTGAGAAATTAATTATATAGAAATATGTTTCTCATGAGGTTGGATTTAGATCGTACAATCGTAATGATGAGTGAACTTGATCCAATTCCAACATTACTGCTGCTTGAATGATTAGGTCCAACATTGTATTCACTAACTTGTGTTATAAATGTTTTGAAAAAAAAAGTTGTTGTCATCACTTGTTATGAATGTTTTTGTTATGTGGGTTGTGATTAGCTTTTCATAACCTTCTTCTAATTTCTTGCTATGAGAAGGAATTAATCGTTAGTTAAGTAACGTCAACGTCCATGGTGAGAGAGAGAGAGAAGGGAAAAGGTGTCGCCACGATGATAAGTCACAGCTACATCTGTAATGAAAACACGAACATCTCGCTAGCTTCAACGTATAAGGGACTGACCTAGACATTATACGCCTCTTACACGTTTGGCGCAAGTCAGGACCAAATATGGTAATCCCTTAATATACTAAGCCAGTCATCGGATTGGAAATTCGCCAAAGCGTAATCTTGAAATTTGTCTGGTTTTTAGAACTATATATTTCTTACAGAGCAGCTAGGGAGTTCTTACTGAATCTGCGAAAACAGCATACAATGTCTTTAGTAGCATCATACAATTATATTCCACACAACATTGTACATTCGTATAGCTAGTGATGTACGTTGCCAATTTTATGCTTGCACAGCAACTATTTTCATTCCATTCATATATAGTTGTGCTTTGGAAATAAATGAAATTAATCTTAATATATTTTAGAACTTACTTTAATATAAATGAATAAATAATTACTTTAATACAATTTAAAGAAAATGGCAATCTTATTAATTTTACTAAAAAATCTACCCTAACATAGATACCTCTCTCTTATCAGGGAAATTCCCATCATATTTCTAAACTGACATTGTAAAGCTTTGCTGAAGAAAACCAACGCTCGAGCATAACGATTTAAAGAACTATGTTAGTCTCCCGTTCATATACAAAGTTTAAAAAATGTTCTTCCAATCCAACTTGTATCTCATCTGATTTCAAACAGTCTTTATAGCAATATACAGTCTGCGTATTGCCCTAGCCACAAGCACTGAAACTACTCTCCTGAAAGTACTTAATGATATCCTCTCTGCTTTGGATAGCGGAGAGATTACAGTCATCACCCTCCTTGGTTTGTCTGCAGTATCTGACACAATAGACCGTGATATATTACTTCACCGTCTCATGCATGTACATTGTTGTTTAAGTCCTACTTAGTCAACAAGACACAAAATTGTGTGTAATTGGAATATATTCCAGCCCAGTTGATCTATGTTGTGGTCTTACACAGTGGTCTGTTCTTGTAACCGTTCGCTTCATTCTATACCTTAAGCCGCTCTCAAGAGTCATAAATCATCATCCATTGTCTCACCAATTGTACGCTGATGACACCCAAATATACAAATCTACTACCCAACTGAAGAGTTGATGCTACATTCCAAGGTGTAGAGAGGCACATTTCTGATGTGAACTCATGGATGACATGTAACAAGATTCAGATAAATGATGATACATTTGAGGCCATTTTGATCACAACACAAAGACTCGCTCATTCAGATCCTTTACCTCAAACAATAAATATCAGCAAGTCCAACATTAAATTCACAGTCAGTACGACACCTAGGTGTTACCCTGAACAGTTCTTTCATATTGCTTCAGCATGTCATGAACATATGCATGGCTGCAGATCTTGAGCTGAGACGCATCAGCTCCTTTCGCAAATATATTTTAGTTGATGCCACTAAACACAAGTGTATTCATTAGTACATTCAAGACTGGACTATTGTAGCTCAATTCAGTCGGGTGCATCTCAATATATACTTCAAGAAACTTCAAAACACAGCTGCTCGGATCATCCTTGGAGTTCCACGATCAGAGAACACATATCCACTGCTCTGTACCCTAAACTGATATCTATTTGATCCATATTCAAACACAAAATGTGTTATCTGTTCTACGTTTTACTGACATACTCCAGTCTATCATTCCTATCTGGCCTCACCCATATGTAACACCAGCAAGATACTTACGCTCCTCTTCTGACAATCGTATACTCATTATTCTCACTATGCAAAATAAGTCAAATGAATAAAGTTCTTTTGCATACCAGGGCCCAGCAACCCTGGTTGCTCATTGAAATTAGACACAAAGACGCATTGATTCTTTCACGAGTGCTCTTAAAACAAACATTTTTTTCAAACTGCAAGAACACACTTAAAGACCTAATACTGTTTCCTACCTTAATAATTTTCAGCATTTTATTTTGTTTTCCAATTTCATGGTACTTTTTGTGTAGTCATATCATTATATAGGTTGTAAAGCGCTTTGAGCTTTTAAAGATTAGGTACTATACAAACTGCATGTAAAGGTGTCTTGTTATCTAGGCTGTGGTGTGGTGCTCCCAATATTTTTAAAAATTATTACAGAAGACCTTGCCTGGCTCGGTTTTGTCGGAAATTGAAGTAGTTTTGGAGTGATGCAAAGCTCCAAGCCCCCAGTCAGCGATGCCGACAGTTAAATTAATGAATACACAAAATGTGAAATTCAATAAAACAAGAATTTAAAATCGTTCAATAACAGATCGTCTGTTCTCAAAAACAATTCAAATTTAAAACCCTATCACGTGTCTTTCACTCGACCAAGTGACGGCCTATTTCATCATATGACTTAGCGTGATAGAATTTCCTCCTATCCTGTGTTCCTACTCATCTGCATTATGCTTCTCTGGAATGGTACTCCAGTTCCCTCCAGTCAGTCTAACTTCCACCTCCGTTCGTTCATTTTCTTTGTCTCGCAGAGTCTCGAGACCATCTGCACTAAGGTATTTCCTTTTTTCTCCTACAGCTCCTCTGGTCCCTAAAAGCTTCCTGTATGAAGACTCAAGGACATTAGCATAGCATATTCTTCTAGTTATCTAGGCTCACCCTAAACAACAATATCATCAGATAAGCCATTACCTTATTAAAGCATTCGAGAACATCGAAATACCGATACTCTCTGATATTGTGTGCATGGTATATTTAGATTCTCAATCTTATTGCAAAGAACAATATCACATACTCAAATGCATTTCTGTATATTACACTTCTACAAAGTGTACACAGATTTCAATATATCCTGATATATCCCTACACATGATACCCCTACAAAGTATACACAAATAGACAAATCAATCTTTGAGAAAAACTTCGTCTTTTAGACAGACGCGAAATCTGTTCTGGGTCAGTCGCATCTGATTCAGCTTCCGGTAGTCGACACATGTGTGCCATTCTTCTTCTGAGCTGTACAGAGAGTCGGCGAGCTCGATTACTCCCAGAACAATCATCTGATCAGGGTAAAATGGGTACAGCCAACATCACAGAATGGATCCGAACATGTTTTGCGGTGACACAGACATTGGCACATGAACGAGACAAGTAGAAGGAACTGGTCAGTATTTGATGGAAAATGATTTCAAAGAGCTCAGTAAAAGTGACTGGAGTTCACCATGTATACTTTTTACGAAGCCAGATAAAGCCTTCCGTATGTGCACTGATTTTAGGAAGGTGAATAGTGTTACTAAAACAGATTCATTTCCATTATTTAGAAGCGATAACTGCATTGGTAAAATGGGAAATGACCATATTTGACCTTTCTGAAAGGATTTCGGCAAATTATACTGACAGAAAGAACGAAGAGGAAATTTCGGCATTCGTTATTGCAAATGGAATTCTCAATATGAAGTGATGTTGTTTGAGATGAAAGGTTTTTCAGCATCTAATGAATAAGATTTTCTCTGGTCTAGATAACTGTGATGCTTACATTGATCATATCATCTGCTTACGACACTTGTAAAGAACATTAAGTGACAATTATGCAAGTCATTGAAAGACTCAGTGCTGTAGCTTTGACAATAAACTTATCCAAACGTGAGTTCTGCAGTACATATATCGTGGGGCAAGGACAAGTTAAACCTATAGTTGTTGTCATCATCATTATCATCATCATCAGTCTCTTGACCTAGTGTGGTCATTGAGGCACTGTGCTGCTGAACATCTGATTTGTTTCAAGTATTTCTATTTGACAGGGTTAATCCATTACTGGTGTTGTTTCACAGGTTTGGAATTTGCAATTTCAATGACATGGAAATATGTTTATTCTTGTAGGTCCAGATCATTCATCATTTCTGAATTCCGAAAATGTGTCGATCAAAAATCAGTAGAGT
Source organism: Unio pictorum (assembly GCA_030141615.1). Lineage (NCBI taxonomy): Eukaryota > Metazoa > Mollusca > Bivalvia > Unionida > Unionidae > Unio > Unio pictorum. The sequence goes on from JARLTB010000194.1 coordinate 4,725,928, forward strand.
CAGATTTCACTATCATCTTGACTAAGTTGGACAGGTACAGCTAAATTAATTGCATGTTGGACCTGGCTTTCTCGCTTAATCTGCTGGTACTCCTTTAATCTATTTTAGACCCCAGAAGTACGATCATTATAATTTAACTGATTAATTTTCTTCTTAAGTTTGTGATATATAATCTGACGAAACTATCAGACTCAAACGTTCTCTCCATAAAAGTTCTGTGAAACTATAATTTCACTTTTTAACTTGAATTGCAGGATCACAAATTCAAACATAATCAGCTAAAAGGTTCCAAACGTAACATCTGACCCCAGACCCGATTAGACAAATTTAGCCTGGCCAAATCAAATTTTAAAAAACTATATTAAGGCTTTTACTATGTTTTTAGTTTTAATATTTCTCAAAGGAATCGCCTTTGGAAACCTTGCTGACGCAGACATTGTGGTTCACAAGAATAGGTTACCTGATTTGGTTTTAGGTAAGTCACACAGTTTACTAGTATCATGCTGAGTGGTTCGTCAAATGCAGTAATAGTTTCCAGATTAGCCTTATGTATCTACTGATTTGATTTTCTTACCAGTTGACAAGTATGACAAGATCTGCAGTAGTTACAAACATCACTTTTAATTGTTTGCTAATAAAAGTAATTTAAGATCTTGTGATAAGTCTTATTAATCCCTTAATGACCAGCCAGTGGCGTAGCGAGGGGGAGGGGGGGGGCAGGTGGAGCATTTGCCTTGGGCGCCGATGGCTAGGGGGCGCCAAATGGGCCAAAAGTATCAACATAACTGCGCAACAGGGGCAGCCGATGGCGCAAATCTGGGTGTTTTGCCCTGGGCGTCAAATATCCTCGCTACGCCACTGTGACCAGACAATGAATCTCCTGTCTGCAAGATTTTGGAACTACAATTTGATAGTTCACTGATAATTCATAACGAGAATCTACCTTTCGAGGTCTACATTTTCTCATATTAATTCCATGTGCAATGAAATAATACACAGGCACTTCAGTGTCTTCTGTTTTAATAATGGCCCTTTGAAACAAACTGATAGATCTCAGAATCTTTGTCCTGTTCTACGATATGTGAATGTCGTTTGTCACCCTGTTTAGAAAAAAGAGAATGAGTAGTTACATGAGGATCACTGTGGTCAATACCCTTTGATTGATGATAAAAAGGGGTGAACATGACTTCATAAAAAGCCTGAGCAACACATGTGTCAGCTAAAGCAATAGTTTCCTGATCAACTTCATTCTCAAGAGCTTTATTTGCTATATATCTGGGTATAAAGCAGGGAATTCTTTTTCACGAGGATCGACTTTCTGATCTAAACAAGGCTTGTCAGTTACAGTTGGATTAACCACATCTTTATATACTGCTACGTCGTTGCCTAGTAATACATTAATGTCGTCAGTGGGTAAAGAAACTAATATTCCGACTGTCACTGGTCCTGATACTAAAGTATGACGACATATTTACACAACGGTGAATAACATTAGCAAAAAGCAACAGTCTACTCCTTGAATAAGAACACTCGCATTAGATAAAGACTTCTCAGAAAAAGGCCAGGTACCTGATCATAAAAGACTCGAAGAAGCTCTCAGTTCCCTTTAACTTGGATTGGCTGGATCACCCATGAGTAATATAGAAACCTTCGACATCAATGGATCATAAGTCTCAATAATAAAGTCAGAAAATCGGTCTGACGGTGTATTAGACTCAACAAATGTATTGCTTTCAATACATGACCGTGACCTTGACTTCTTAGAATTAGGAGCATTTGGAATAGGGTTGTCTTGATTATGATGCTTCTGTTTCAATTAACAGCAATCATGAATATATAACGTGTCTTTTTTTGCCCTCAATATCTATATGTAAGAATAAACAAGGAGTTCTGATCAATCTTATTAGAAACGTGATTTCTAAAAGTAGTACTGATTGAAATTAGGGAGAGCTCGGATTAGGCTAAAATACGTTTCTACCAGGCGATTGCTGAGTGGAAGGCTTACTTATAAAAGAACCTTTATGAGCTAAGGCATGATCATCAGCAGTACGAGCAGCATTTTCTAGAGTTTCGACCTTATGCTAATCAAGATAAATTTTAACTCTACTATGGATGCAATTCTTTAACTCTTCAAGTAATATGAGTTGCATCAGATTTTCATCATTTTTATCAACTTTCTTGGCTATGCACTGCATATCTAATAACCGCAATTTTTCTCTTGCAAATTGGACATAAGGGGACTAATGCATTCCATACTAAGACCATAGTCAGTTCTTTGCTAAGCATATATATATCTGGGGCTTTGCTGAAACGTGCACTCTGTAATAACATAGTCCAATGCTCCTTCGGCCATTTTGAATTTTCAGCAATTGTTAGAAAATGTGAACAATATTTGCCTACTTCTTTTTCACTAAACTGGGACTAACTTAATATTCTTAGTAACATCAAAACTTGAATTTGTATGTAAAGTTGGGATTGCTTTTCACTTTACAGTTCTATATCTCTTAATCTAAATCGATATTCTATTTTTTCTTCTCTCTTTTTCTCTGCAATTATTTCTTTTCTTTTTGAATTAGCATATCTCTCTCTCTCTCTCTCTCTCTCTCTCTCTCTCTCTCTCTCGTCAAGTTACAATTGCATTTGTTTTTCTTCTTTCTGTAACATCATTAGTTTATCTCTCCTATTTCTCCAACAGCGGCTTCCATTCTCTTTCCTCCTTATATAATTACACAACTTGTCTCTCCTATATCTCCAACTGCATTCTCCTTTCTCTTTCGTCTTTATATAATTGCATTTGTTTCGCCTTTTTATCTTTCTGAATCTCAAGCTTTCTTAACGCTAATTCCATCTTGTAATTTAATGTTAATTTCTTTTCTATATTAGAGTCTGATACAAACGATCTGATCAGAAAGAAAACACTTTATCCAAAACATTCTTTTTCACCAAATACTGGACCAAAATATTTTTTATTTCTTGCTTTTTTAAAGAATCTTTTACCTCATAAAGATAATATTTCTGACAAGTTGAAGCTATTCATTTTTTTCTTCAAATGTTTCAACGGCTCTTAGATAGGATTTGAAATACAGATCTCCACTTTTGATGGCATTGTAAAACGCTTTATTTTAAAATTACGAAACTAGGGAAATTTAAATTTCAAAAACAAAGTTTTCTGAAATATTTTAGCAAATTTCACATCGTAAGGACGAGTTCCTGCACTTAATGCAAAGGTAAAGAGTAAAACAAAAGCGTTGTTAAGATTAAAAATAATTTATTTCCCTATAATACAAAGTAAAAACATTACACGAAATAACTTACGGTAATAAGAATTAAATCCAAAAACACTCCAAGAATTAAATCCAAAAACATTCCAAGAATTAAATCCAAAAACATTCCAAGAATTAAATCCAAAAACATTCCAAGAATTAAAGACACAAGTCCTAGTAATGAAAGGTCCTGAATAAAACTCGGTTCAAGTCCTGAAAAAATTTAACATTGAAAGCGATGACTTGTATGTTATGGTGTGCGAAGTGCTGTTGTGTTAACAGTCTCTTGTTGAATCACATAAATTGTATTCCAGGTATGAATTCAGCATAGATTCAAACGAATGTCTTTATCCAAGAATTTTTCAGAACACTTTGTATTTTCAGAAGAAACAAAACACGTGAATTAAAAAATTTAAAGAATTAAATATTCAGATCAAACTGGAGACAACTTAATGTGTCAGATGTTAAATCACGACTGGTAACATTCGGACAGTCACAATATAATATAGTTCCTTTCTTTTTACTCCAAGTCACAAATTAACACTTTCTAAAGGCAACCATTAGCTAATAGAAAATAGCTTTCGAGCGCGGTTTAATCGGCCTTGTCTATTTCAAATATAATAGTCTATTACATTCACTTTGGATTCTCAAAAACTTATCACCACATCAATATGTTTACCTGCAAAATAATTCGGATAATTGACTAGTACACATACAGAATAATGAAGCTATTATTAGTTGTTTATATCAATGAAATTACAAATATTGTAAATAAATCTATCAGTTCGAAACAGAACTGAACTCAATGTGAACAAGGTGACGTCCAGTAAACAATGCTACAAAAAATTAAACCTAACAGACAGATAGTTCAATAAAATATACATGACAATGCGTTATCCATTTAGGGTTTAAAAGGGGCCCAAATCAAAAGTCCTAATAGTATTCGCTGCGTTATCAATGCCCTCAGTCCTAGTAGTATTCGCTGAATTAGCCATCCTTCAGTCCTAATATAATTAACTGCATGATCAATTCCTCCAGTCCTAGTAGTATTAGCTGCATCAATCATGCCATCAATATTATTCCCGTAATATAAATGCCTTTAGGCTTAATATCATTAGCTACATTATCCATGCCATGCCTTCATTCATAATAGTATTCGCTGCATAATCCATGCCATCAGTCCTAATAGAATTAACTGCATGACCCATTCTTCCAGTCCTAGTGGTATTAACTGCATTATCCATGCTTACAGTCCTAATAGTATTCGCTGCATAATCCATGCCATCAGTCCTAATAGAATTAACTGCATGACCCATTCTTCCAGTCCTAGTGGTATTAACTGCATTATCCATGCTTTCAGTCCTAATAGTATTCGCTGCATAATCCATGCCATCAGTCCTAATAGAATTAACTGCATTATCAATGCATTCAGTCCTATTATTATTAGCTGCATTATCCACGCCATCAGGCCTAATAGTATTCGCAGCATTATCCATGCCTTCATTCCTTGTTGCATTAGCTGCATTATCAATGTCTTCAGTCCTTATAGCACGAGCTCTATTATCCATGCCATCAGTTCTAAGAGTACTCGCTTCATTTTCCATGCCTTCAGTCCTTATTGCATTGGCTGCATTATCAATGCAATCAGTCGTTATTGCTCTAGCTACATTTTCCATGCCTTCAGTCCTAATAATATTAGCTGCATTATCAATGCTTTCAGTCCTTATTGCATTAGATGCATCATCCATGCCATCAGTCCTAATAGTATTTGCTTAATTTTCCATGCATTTAGTCCTTATTGCATTGGCTGCATTATCAATGCATTCAGTCCTATTATTATTAGCTGCATTATCCACGCCATCAGGCCTAATAGTATTCGCAGCATTATCCATGCATTCAATCCTTATTGCATAAGCTGCATCATACATTCCATCAGTCCTAATAATATTAGCTGCATTATCAATGCATTCAGTCCTTATCGCGCTAGCTGCAGTATCAATGCCTTCAGTCCATATTGCACGAGCTGCATTATCCATCCCATCATTCCTAGTAGTATTCGCTACATTATCCATGCTTCAATCCTAAAAGTATGCACTACATTATCCATGCCTTCAGTACGAGTAGTATCTTTCAATGATGTTGTTTGGTTTTAAACGAAAGGGATTTATGAGTAAATTGATATATTTTACGTTACATTGCCAACTCATTAATTAACAATAAACACGGAAAGAAGAACATGACAACTATGCAGATAAGAGTGGTCAAAACTTTGAAGCATTTTGAATACTACCATAAAGAAAGCATTTAAATTGTAATAAACACCATAGCAATCATAACAGAAACGAAATTACAAACAAAACAAATCTGCAAAGCGAATGTTTTGCGACACAAAAAGATTAAGATGACTAGTGCTCTCAATAGTATTCGTGTCTCTCTAGATGAGTCTTAGCTTTGACATAGCTGCCGTTGTTTGTGCTGCTCTTGACAAAATGTCTGCTGTTGATCCCACTTCGGTGATTATTGAACCAATATATTTGAACTGGCCCACTATTTCCAGGTCATGTCCTCTGACTTTAACCTTAGCTGAGATTTATTTGCCACTATTTGTCATCAGCTTTGCCTTGTCAAATCTGGAAGATGTTTCATCGTCTGCAAAGCGGAGGTTGGTGATGTTACACCTTTTCCAGGGTGTCGCTCATAATGCTCATATATATATAACGAGTGTGATCGATATATGACAATTAAGACTTCGGGTGTCAGTAACATCAACAAACTGACAAAACACTATAAGGAATACAATATTCTAATTGATATATATGACGAGTGTGATCGATATATGACAATTAAGAATTCGGGTTTCAGTAACATCAACAAACTGGCAAGAAACTTTCAAGAATCTTATATTTTAATATATATATATATATATATATATATATATATATATATATATATATATATATATATATATATATATATATATATATATATATATATGACGAGTGTGATCGATGTGTCACCTGTGTCATCGATAGATGTCATCCAAAGATATAACAATATAAGCTGATTATTAACATTTTTTTTACCAACATTACTACTAACATAACCAACTTTTCAATGAATACAATTAACATCTTTGACCGAGATTCGTTAACCTCTTGTATAATACAGGTGGGATGGGGTGGGTAGCTTACGTTATGAAACAGGGAGGGTACCTTCATATTAAGTATATCAATAAGGTAGAAGTAGGATGTTGTGTCAGACCTTTCTGAATTGAGATTGACGGTAATAATTATTGATGGCACTGGACCAGTACTTTCTTCCTTCCAACAACGAGATATATATATATATATATATATATATATATATATATATATATATATATATATATATATATGGGAAAGTAAGATTTATTTTCTCTTTTGTGACAAAATTGATTGTACCAATATGAGTATATTCACACACGAAGCAAACGTCATCAAAATATAACAAACCGTCGAGTATATAAATACTATTTTTTATATTTTTTATAACAAACCGTCGAGTATATAAATACTATTTTTTATATTTTTTATAACAAACCGTCGAGTATATAAATACTATTTTTTATATTTTTTATAACAAACCGTCGAGTATATAAATACTATTTTTTATATTTTTTATAACAAACCGTCGAGTATATAAATACTATTTTTTATACTTTTTATAACAAACCGTCGAGTATATAAATACTATTTTTTATAGTAAAATATGTTTCTTTGAGAATACTCACCCAATGAAAATATCTAAAGATAATGTTCCTTATTTCTTTCTTTCTTTCTTTCTTTCTTTCTTTCTTTCTTTCTCTCTCTCTCTCTCTCTCTCTCTCTCTCTCTCTCTCTCTCTCTCTCTCTCTATTTCTTTGCTTTTTATTTCTTATTGTGCATTGTTATTCTTGTATCTCTTTCTTCGTTTTCCAGTTGTATGATTTTCATTTTTCGTCTGTTAGTGCACATAATGTATACTCCATTACACAATGTGATTGCTTGTGTCTTCCACTTTCACCCCTTTAATGGTACAGAATGTATACTCCATTATCGTCCATTTTAACCCCGTTTAGTGTACAGAACATATACTCTATTATACAAGGCGAGTGCTTGTGTGTCTTCCAATTGTACTACTTTTATGGTAGAGAATGGATCCTCTATTATAAAAGGCGAGCGCTCGTGTGTCTTCCACTTTCATCCCTTGTATGCTACAGAATGTATACTCCAGTTACACAAGATGAGTGCTTTTATGTCTTCCAATTGTACCCCTTTTATGATAGAGAATATATACTCTATTATACAAGGTGGGTGCTTGTGTGTCTTTAAATGTAACCCCGTTTAGTGTACCAAATATATAACTCCATGATACAAGATGCGTGTGTCTTCCACTGTCACCACTTTTAGGGTGATTGCTCCTTTGATGTATTCAGTTTGGGTCTTCCTTCCATAAAATAAAAAATTAAATGCATCTTCTCTAACTTCCGCCAATTTGATTATTTTCCTTCCTTCTTTTGTACGAAGGCATCAAAGTTATTTTGTATACACTGGTATATTCTTGATTCAAACTGCATGTCATATTATAGAAGATAATGCTTTAATTCACATGTGATTAAATATTAACGTTATATTTACCGATACATGCGCATTTAATTAGAGTCAAAATGCAATCAAATAAGATCACGATCTGCCTTAGCAAAAATAATGCGTATGAAGATCAGGGTCAATCTACTGTTTACTCCTATCAAACTACACAGAAACAGATGTGCCTGCGCATTATACGATATCAGATATAGGGTTTTGCAATTGGACTCAACTCATAAGCCAGTATATCATAGTACGTCGGAGTTTTGTGATTCAGGATCCATTCAATTACCGAATCCTTTCCCTCACATAAAAGAAATTGGAAACTTTATTCATATTGCCCCTTTCTTCCTAGAATCTCCTCATTTTAAGCTATCATTAACATCAAACTATCTCGCTAGGAATAACAATTCCTGTTGGAAGCAAGCGTTCCGGCAAAACGCTCTTATAGTGACAGGAAACTGAATTAAATTACGTTGCATAGAATGAAAATTATACTTCACCTACTCAAGGAAATTAAATATTAAATAAATAATACTGTAGAAAAAATAAATACGTAATCCAATCCTAATACCTTAGGAGAACTATTACTACCTCGGAAATCCAGCCCATCCAAACAACAAATATGGCCACAAAGTGCCAAAATTTGTTAGGCCATTGTATCTCATTTTGGTACCGGGATTGGCGCCAAATCCCATAAATACTTCCGTTCGCGCCAAAAGCACGCTCTCACCACGAGAGATATTGCAGACGCTCCCAAGTTGGAGGATTCTTCAATTCAGAGGGAAGTATACCCACTATATTTTCAACTTTTCTTCTTTACGACTTCACATAGGTTGTGGCTATACTTTTAATTATCTATGCTTACAAGTATATAGTGAGCTATAGAAAATTATTTACGTGTGTATACTTTCTACTATAACTGAATACAGCACTTAAGATTTATATACCAATGCATTTAGCATCTGTACGCCAATGCTTCACTGATTCCTGTACAGGCCGTCATTCAGGTTATACAGACCACCGTCTGTCTGTCTGTCTGTCTGTGTATATATATATATATATATATATATATATATATATATATATATATATATATATATATATATATATATATATATATATATAGCGAAGAAGATAGGAAAGAACGGGAAAGAAGGAAGGAAAGGGGTAAGAGAGGAAGGAAGGAAGAAAGAAAAGATAGGTAGCGGGGAGGGGGATATATAAGGCTTTAATTGTTCTTTGTATGGAAAACTTCCTTATATTATAAATACCTGAAAGAGATCTTTTGCATTGAATACCGAACCTTTCAACAAAGACTCCCATCGTTGAAGAATGATTCATTCCCTTGAAACAAAAATCAATTTATAAAACGAGTCATCTATCATTTATCAAAATTAAGAGTTTTCATTCTTTACCAGCTTCAGGTCGATATCACTACTATGACCGGGTCTGATGTTCCTGAAATTTTTTATTACTTTCTTCTGCTTCCTTCCTTCAAGCTTCTTTCCGTTTACAGACAAAAGTTCATCGTAGAGTCTATGAGAACAAGAAATTTGTTTATTCAGAATTTACCAATCATTTATACTCAGGTATAATTTGGTTCCAGCTGCAAGTAGCATCAGTGGCGCCCGCAAAATTGTAGGGTGATGGCAGTGGTAGTCAAACATGTAGTGGTCAGCTCTTAAGTTTTATTTACGGATGTACGTCAAAGCATAGTTGAGGCTGAAATCGGGGGTGGGGAGAGTACTTCCACTATGTGCGGGCGCCCATGAGAAGCAGGGAGCATGACGGTAGATCAGGGGATGTGTTGATTGTACTATTGATAAGATTTAACAAACTGCACAGACCAAGATGTGCCAGCTTATTTTGCAACGAGAGATCTATTGATCCAACGTTAAGGTGAAAATTAATTAATTTAATTATGAAAGGCTTACAAATACAGCATATAAACTATCATATCCCTATTACAAAATATAAGAAAATCATTTTTTTTAAGTTGTCCATATTTACAGACAAAACAAAGGATTCATAGGGCTGAAGAAAATTATTTCATTTCCTTTGTTAGTTAGTCACGATCGCATATTAGCCAATGGACCGAATTTAGAACTCAGTTTTTTTCATGTTCATTTATATCAGATATAACTATGTAAAATACTTTAAAAGTTCGTTCGTTATCAACTGTTCTTAGCATAATACGTATTGAAACTTAACATTTGAGCTTGATACACGTGGACTCATTACGCCTGGGCATGATATTATTTAACACTTAGCATTTGCTGATGATACATGTGAACACTTTGCATCTGGTGATGATACATGTGAACACTTTGCATCTAATCATGATACATCTGAACACTTTTGCATCTGACAATGATACGTTTGAACATTTTACTAGTGGGCATGATATTAGTGAACATTTTACTAGTGGGCATGATGTTAGTGAACATTTTACTATTGGGCATGATATTAGTGAACATTTTACTATTGAGCCTGATATTAGTGAACATTTTACTAGTGGGCCTGATATTAGTGAACATTTTACTATTGGGCATGATATTAGTGAACATTTTACTAGTGGTCATGATATTAGTGAACATTTTACTAGTGGTCATGATATTAGTGAACATTTTACTAGTGGTCATGATATTAGTGAACATTTTACTAGTGGGCCTGATATTAGTGAACATTTTACTAGTGGTCATGATATTAGTGAACATTTTACTAGTGGTCATGATATTAGTGAACATTTTACTAGTGGACCTGATATTAGTGAACATTTTACTAGTGGGCCTGATATTAGTGAACATTTTACTAGTGGTCATGATATTAGTGAACATTTTACTATTGGGCATGATATTAGTGAACATTTTACTAGTGGGCATGATATTAGTGAACATTTTACTAGTGGGCATGACATTAGTGAACATTTTACTAGTGGGCATGATATTAGTGAACATTTTACTAGTGGTCATGATATTAGTGAACATTTTACTAGTGGTCATGATATTAGTGAACATTTTACTAGTGGGCATGATATTAGTGAACATTTTACCAGTGGGCCTGATATTAGTGAACATTTTACTATTGGGCATGATATTAGTGAACATTTTACTAGTGGGCATGATATTAGTGAACATTTTACTATTGGGCATGATATTAGTGAACATTTTACTAGTGGGCATGATATTAGTGAACATTTTACTAGTGGGCATGATATTAGTGAACATTTTACTAGTGGGCATGATATTAGTGAACATTTTACTAGTAGGCATGATATTAGTGAACATTTTACTAGTGGTCATGATATTAGTGAACATTTTACTAGTAGGCATGATATTAGTGAACATTTTACTAGTGGGCCTGATATTAGTGAACATTTTACTTGTGGTCATGATATTAGTGAACATTTTACTAGTGGTCATGATATTAGTGAACATTTTATTATTGGGCATGATATTAGTGAACATTTCACTAGTGGGCATGATATTAGTGAACATTTCACTAGTGGGCCTGATATTAGTGAACATTTTACTAGTGAGCATGATATTAGTGAACATTTTACTAGTGGACCTGATATTAGTGAACATTTTACTAGTGGGCCTGATATTAGTGAACATTTTACTATTGGGCATGATATTAGTGAACATTTTACTATTGGGCATGATATTTGTGAACATTTTACTAGTAGGCATGATTTTAGTGAACATTTTACTAGTGGTCATGATATTAGTGAACATTTTACTAGTGGGCATGATATTAGTGAACATTTTACTAGTGGGCCTGATATTAGTGAACATTTTACTAGTGGTCATGATATTAATGAACATTTTACTAGTGGTCATGATATTAGTGAACATTTTACTAGTGGACCTGATATTAGTGAACATTTTACTAGTGGGCCTGATATTAGTGAACATTTTACTAGTGGGCATGATATTAGTGAACATTTTACTATTGGGCATGATATTAGTGAACATTTTACTATTGGGCATGATATTAGTGAACATTTCACTAGTGGGCATGATATTAGTGAATATTTCACTAGTGGGCCTGATATTAGTAAACATTTTACTAGTGGTCATGATATTAGTGAACATTTTACTAGTGGGGATGATATTAGTGAACATTTTACTAGTGGACCTGATATTAGTGAACATTTTACTAGTGGGCCTGATATTAGTGAACATTTTACTAGTGGGCATGATATTAGTGAACATTTTACTATTGGGCATGATATTAGTGAACATTTTACTATTGGGCCTGATATTAGTGAACATTTTACTAGTGGGCATAATATTAGTGAACATTTTACTATTGGGCATGATATTAGCGAACATTTTACTAGTGGGCATGATATTAGTGAACATTTTACTAGTAGGCATGATATTAGTGAACATTTTACTAGTGGTCATGATATTAGTGAACATTTTACTAGTGGGCATGATATTAGTGAACATTTTACTAGGGGACCTGATATTAGTGAACATTTTACTAGTGGGCCTGATATTAGTGAACATTTTACTATTGGGCATGATATTAGTGAACATTTTACTAGTGGGCATGATATTAGTGAACATTTTACTAGTGGGCATGATATTAGTGAACATTTCACTAGTGGGCCTGATATTAGTGAACATTTTACTAGTGGTCATGATATTAGTGAACATTTTACTAGTGGGCATGATATTAGTGAACATTTTTCTAGTGGACCTGATATTAGTGAACATTTTACTAGTGGGCCTGATATTAGTGAACATTTTACTAGTGGGCATGATATTAGTGAACATTTTACTATTGGGCATGATATTAGTGAACATTTTACTATTGGGCATGAAATTAGTGAACGTTTTACTATTGGGCATGATATTAGCGAACATTTTACTAGTGGGCATGATATTAGTGAACATTTTACTAGTAGGCATGATATTAGTGAACATTTTACTAGTGGTCATGATATTAGTGAACATTTTACTAGTAGGCATGATATTAGTGAACATTTTACTAGTGGTCATGATATTAGTGAACATTTTACTAGTGGTCATGATATTAGTGAACATTTTACAAGTGGGCCTGATATTAGTGAACATTTTACTAGTGGTCATGATATTAGTGAACATTTTACTAGTGGTCATGATATTAGTGAACATTTTACTAGTGGACCTGATATTAGTGAACATTTTACTAGTGGGCCTGATATTAGTGAACATTTTACTAGTGGTCATGATATTAGTGAACATTTTACTAGTGGACCTGATATTAGTGAACATTTTACTAGTGGGCCTGATATTAGTGAACATTTTACTATTGGGCATGATATTAGTGAACATTTTACTATTGGGCATGATATTTGTGAACATTTTACTAGTAGGCATGATTTTAGTGAACATTTTACTAGTGGTCATGATATTAGTGAACATTTTACTAGTGGGCATGATATTAGTGAACATTTTACTAGTGGGCCTGATATTAGTGAACATTTTACTAGTGGTCATGATATTAATGAACATTTTACTAGTGGTCATGATATTAGTGAACATTTTACTAGTGGACCTGATATTAGTGAACATTTTACTAGTGGGCCTGATATTAGTGAACATTTTACTAGTGGGCATGATATTAGTGAACATTTTACTATTGGGCATGATATTAGTGAACATTTTACTATTGGGCATGATATTAGTGAACATTTCACTAGTGGGCATGATATTAGTGAACATTTCACTAGTGGGCCTGATATTAGTGAACATTTTACTAGTGGTCATGATATTAGTGAATATTTTACTAGTGGGGATGATATTAGTGAACATTTTACTAGTGGACCTGATATTAGTGAACATTTTACTAGTGGGCCTGATATTAGTGAACATTTTACTAGTGGGCATGATATTAGTGAACATTTTACTATTGGGCATGATGTTAGTGAACATTTTACTATTGGGCCTGATATTAGTGAACATTTTACTAGTGGGCATAATATTAGTGAACATTTTACTATTGGGCATGATATTAGCGAACATTTTACTAGTGGGCATGATATTAGTGAACATTTTACTAGTAGGCATGATATTAGTGAACATTTTACTAGTGGTCATGATATTAGTGAACATTTTACTAGTGGGCATGATATTAGTGAACATTTTACTAGGGGACCTGATATTAGTGAACATTTTACTAGTGGGCCTGATATTAGTGAACATTTTACTATTGGGCATGATATTAGTGAACATTTTACTAGTGGGCATGATATTAGTGAACATTTTACTAGTGGGCATGATATTAGTGAACATTTCACTAGTGGGCCTGATATTAGTGAACATTTTACTAGTGGTCATGATATTAGTGAAGATTTTACTAGTGGGCATGATATTAGTGAACATTTTTCTAGTGGACCTGATATTAGTGAACATTTTACTAGTGGGCCTGATATTAGTGAACATTTTACTAGTGGGCATGATATTAGTGAACATTTTACTATTGGGCATGATATTAGTGAACATTTTACTATTGGGCATGAAATTAGTGAACATTTTACTATTGGGCATGATATTAGCGAACATTTTACTAGTGGGCATGATATTAGTGAACATTTTACTAGTAGGCATGATATTAGTGAACATTTTACTAGTGGTCATGATATTAGTGAACATTTTACTAGTAGGCATGATATTAGTGAACATTTTACTAGTGGTCATGATATTAGTGAACATTTTACTAGTGGTCATGATATTAGTGAACATTTTACAAGTGGGCCTGATATTAGTGAACATTTTACTAGTGGTCATGATATTAGTGAACATTTTACTAGTGGTCATGATATTAGTGAACATTTTACTAGTGGACCTGATATTAGTGAACATTTTACTAGTGGGCCTGATATTAGTGAACATTTTACTAGTGGTCATGATATTAGTGAACATTTTACTAGTGGACCTGATATTAGTGAACATTTTACTAGTGGGCCTGATATTAGTGAACATTTTACTATTGGGCATGATATTAGTGAACATTTTACTATTGGGCATGATATTAGTGAACATTTTACTATTGGGCATGATATTAGTGAACATTTTACTAGTGGGCCTGATATTAGTGAACATTTTACTAGTGGTCATGATATTAGTGAACATTTTACTAGCAGTCATGATATTAGTGAACATTTTACTAGTGGTCATGATATTAGTGATCATTTTACTAGTGGTCATGAGATTTGTGAACATTTTACTAGTGGTCATGATATTAGTGAACATTTTACTAGTGGGCATGATATTAGTGAACATTTTACTAGTAGGCATGATATTAGTGAACATTTTACTAGTGGGCCTGATATTAGTGAACATTTTACTATTGGGCATGATATTAGTGAACATTTTACTATTGGGCATGATATTAGTGAACATTTTACTATTGGGCATGATATTAGTGAACATTTTACTATTGGGCATGATATTAGTGAACATTTTACTATTGGGCATGATATTAGTGAACATTTTACTAGTGGGCCTGATATTAGTGAACATTTTACTAGTGGACATGATATTAGTGAACATTTTACTAGTGGACATGATATTAGTGAACATTTTACTAGTGGGCATAATATTAGTGAACATTTTACTAGTGGTCATGATATTAGTGAACATTTTACTATTGGGCATGATATTAGTGAACATTTTACTATTGGGCATGATATTAGTGAACATTTTGCTAGTGGGCATGATATTAGTGAACATTTTACTATTGGGCATGATATTGGTGAACATTTTACTATTTGGATGATATTAGTGAACATTTTACTAGTGGGCATGATATTAGTGAACATTTTACTATTGGGCATGATATTAGTGAACATTTTACTAGTGGTCATGATATTAGGGAACATTTTACTAGTGGGCATGATATTGGTGAACATTTTACTATTGGGCATGATATTAGTATGGACACTTTGCATATTTTAGAACTTAACGTTACAGTTTGTTTTCAATATGATTGACCTTTGTACCGTGCTGAACAATTCCCATAAAATCAAAATTCAGTCAGATCATATCATCCAAACAACACCCTAAATCACACCACTCTTGAAAACTGAACTGTATCGAATGAAACATGTTATGACAAGGGAAGGAGGTATATATATACTTCTTGACTAGGAAATGACACTGCGCAGGAAGACGAATTGTCAATTGACTTGTCATTAGAATCCAAAGCATTGACATATCACATCGTTTCAAAAAAAAGTTGTGTGTTGACACTTACTGAATGGGAATTAGTGCAAATTTTCATGCATACTGAAAACAATGGCAGAAAAATGTTTAAGCTAAGATGATTTAAATTAGTAAACTATATCTAGTGCTTGATTGGTGCCTGACTTAAATTGGCAAACCAGTATTAAATTACGGTAACTACTATGATCTGTGAATCCTGATTAGTTAGTGGTGTAGCGGATAGCATACCAAACAAGGCACAAACATGCAAAACTGAAATTCGCACAGACTTTATTTATAATTTGCTATCTGTGTATGGTCTATTTTCGGAAAATTTGTATCTTTCTTTCTTACCTGTTACGAAGAAATTTATGAAAAAAGCGATCATTACTTTCGATCCGTCTTGAATAGAACAACGCGCTTTCCTCCCCCCTTCACACATAGCGGATGTGACGTTATTTGAGACACTGTACTCACCGGCATTGTTGATAATGAATTATGGAGAACTCGCCACATAGAGAACTCGCCCTGCGAGAAGGATCACGTATACTAATTCTGAAATGTCGCCACATGGTTGTTAAGACTTTATTGTAGTTTTTCTTCAACTTAATAACTTAATAAATATAATCTATCATATCTCTAATTGAACGATTTAATTTGATTTTTCACTGAGATTTGTTAACCATTGACGATTGATACTTGCAATCGATAAAAAGCATCATTGACACCTGCTTAGGAAATGCGGTCGCTACTGAGTTCAACATCATTTAGTTTATTTCTTCTTATTTGCTTGTGTTCGTAATGTTATTTTTTCTCAGTGAAAGAAACTATTTAAAGTTGAACGAGAAGTTCAAAAGATATTTCACTATTAAATTGCCTATGCAAAAAAATCAGGTTTACGTTATGTTATTATATATAACTACACAATAATCACGCGTACTAACGGAATTTTGTTACCTTAAATGCATAAATGAACTGCTCGACGTCCTTGTGACATACTGAGAAAATCATCTATAACGACAAATTTAAATTTCATGTTTAAATCTTGGACATACCTGAATAATATTTCACATGGTCCGAATCAGCTTGGAAGTTTGGAGAATCAGCCTGATATCTGGACTAAATCAGTCAGCAATTTATAACGCATCAGCCTGGTCCGAGTTTGAGAGTAATTAACACATTAACGAATAATGTTTGTATAATATTTGTATAAATCAAGAAAGTTAACAGAAACATATGTTTAAAAGTTTGCTTAATGGTCTTCCGGTATGTGTTGTTATAAGAAATGTAACGAGATTATATGAACACAGACTTTCAATTATAAGTGAATTAATTTTCTATTATCGACATTCCACAAAAGATGAATGCAGCATATAATCTGGAAAATTATTCAACAATGAATAGACTATACAATTCTCACAAGTTAAACATTCTTGGTTGTTTTTATTTTATTTTTCCGGCATGACCTCGTTTCCGTTTCCCTTCCAACACCATCTGGAGTTACATAGGTATGAATTTTGCTTCCTTGTACAGGAGATCCAATGCCTGATAATAAGATACATCATTTGTGTATTCAAACAATGCGGTAACCACCATGTGACAACATCTTTTTGTTGCTAACAGTATAGTTCTAAGGTGCACATTTATATTTTTCAAATAATTTATTTCTTTCATCAATAAATATTAAATAGTTTGTTTTGGATGACAAGTTATGGGGGTGACTTCTCCGACCATTTGGGGCGACTTCTCCAACCACTTTGTGGCGACTTCTCCAGATACGGTGGGGCGAGTTCTCCATGGGACGATATATCCATATATCATTGATAATGCAGTCAAGCGTTCTACGAGTTGGCTGTGCTTAAATGTTGAAATTATGGCGACTGTCAGTGATGACAGTGATGTGGATGATATTCCCGAAGTAGAATATTTCATTAACATCCAACCTTACATGATAGATTCGTGTAACAAAAGATGAACATGACTCGTCAGATCCTGACAATGGCGATGCGCGCGGGTCTGTTCAAGTTCGAAATGTCTCTGGCACAACCAGGTGTGTTGAGTCAGCATAAAGCCTTCTCTCTTTAATTTGATTGCCCATACAGATCTCCTTTTATAGTCTTTTGGAAATGCGAAAAAAACTAATCTTCTGTCCGGAACTGCTATTATTCACACAATTTAGAACTGCATAAACTGAATACGACTCTTATACGTTAATCGTCTCAAGTGACGTCACATCCTGTTTGTATGGAAGATAGCTAACAAATTCGCGGCAGGGTCCTTCCATTTGATCTCGGAATACAGGAGAGTATTTTTTATGAAATGTAAGTGCAAATACAATAGACACAAATAAGTTCTTTTTAGTCAAGATAGATTATGTACAACAACTACTAACTATCCTTCTATTTGCAATACAATTATGCAGGTCTGGTTTTCTGTCCTAATTAAACATACTGTACAGGAAGCCAACAAAAGTAAAGAGTGCATTGGAGGGTGGGAGGAGACTTTTGCTTACCTTAGTCCTGTATAACTCTTTATATATGTTGACCTTGAGATGGCAGTTACGTAATGTTGTTTAATTTTCTTATCTCGAAAACGATACGTGCAAGTTGTGGACCTCACATAACAGGGTTTCCTCATAAATAAAAAGATCTTTTGTGTTTCTCCTGATGGTCTGTACATATCAATAGAAAAGAAAATCAAACAATAAATTATGAAAAGGAAGGTCACGAAAATGTCCAATTCCCCAAGATGTTTCTAATCACTATTTTCATTTATAAAGCAAAAAAAAAAAGGTTGATTTATATTTTCGGACACGTAAATATATATGTCATATATTTAGTTGTTGAATGCTATTATCATGTCTGTGTTTACTATATTATATTTACATTGATATGGATCTTGTGTATACGTTCTTCCCATATCTTTACTTTCATCCATTTAGTTTAAGACTTTCCAATGTACACATAAACAGAACCAGGGAATGGAAAACTAAGGATATACTTTAAAACACAATAAATAACACAAGTATTGAGATACAGACAAACAAAGTTACAAAACCGCTAATGCATGGATCAATAATATTCAGTCAGTTGCGGACACAACATTACCGGAGATTTCATTGACGATGCGGATGACGACGATGGAGGAAATTTGTTCTCTTTATTGAAGGCTCGTTGTAGTAGTAATGGAACATTGCTTTTTTCTTCATCAACATCTCGAACAATTTTCTCTTCATTGACTTGCCATTCAAATTTTTGTCTAGTCATATCATCAATGTTTAATTCTTTGGATTCAACAGCATGTAAATGTGAGCTTGCGCTGGACGTTTTCTCGAAACGTAAGTCTTCCTTTTTCATTGGGTTGTCATTTGGCAAGTCGAATTACTCATATATAAGCATAAATCCATTTTAAAGCGGAAACGAAATACATCACACTAAACAATATAATCGAAACTTTAAACGTCACGTCACAAGAAACGTGTAGGACAAAGGTTTTAACAAGCGGCACAAATGCACAGGTGGAATTATTTGCAGTTCCTTCTAAAGTGCCATTTCCTTACAACGCATCAGGAAAAGATGAAATCCATTTATATAGGTTGAACGTGTTCCATTTTAATGTTTAACAAATTAGTATTTTGAAAGAAAACCACATCATGCAGTAAAATGTTGAAGTTCAATACATGTCTGTAATAGATATGTGCCTCTGAACACAATTTTAAAAGAGATTATTAAAGTCCAGGATGGTGATGATGATGATCTGTGTGTGTGTGTGTGTGTGTGTGTGTGTGTGTGTGTATCTACTACAACTATCACATCTACTACTATTTATACTACCACTACTACTGGTATCACAACTGCTACTGCCACCACCATCATTGCTGTTCTTACTAACACTACTTCAACAAATACAATTAATACTATTACTTCTACCACTATTACTACTACTACTACTACCACTACTACAACCGCTAGCGCCACTTATACTGTTACAACAACTACCACAGAAATTACAACTACAAATACCATCACTATCACTATTACTAATAATACTGCTACTAAAACTAGTATCTCTAATAATACAAACACCACTACTACTACTATCATCACTACTACTAGCACCAACACTACTACTATTGCTGTTAATACTACTACAAAAATTATTTGTACAAACAATACTACTACTACAGCTGCCACTACTGCTACTACTACTACTACAACCTTTTCTATTACTACTACCACCACCACTACGCTGAATAACAATCTCCCTCCTATCGCTTTCTGCTTCTAGTTTTACCATCTAACTCATATTTAGTATTTTGCGGCATCAAGAGTCTAGTAAGAAGACATCATTGTGAAATTTAGTAGATAAAAAACAGCATACTACATACGTTTGAAAATGTTCAAAGTCAATAACTTGCACATACATACATACATACATACATACATACATACATACATACATACATACATACATACATACATACATACATACATACATACATACATACATACATACATACATACATACATACTGTTACAATCCTATCATCATAAACCAGGTAACAAAACAAAGCAAAACCAAGCAATAAGTAACAAACAATTTACCTATCAGTTATAAACTGAAAAGTTAAGAACTTACAGTAATATGAATTGAACCACAAAAAACCCATAAATGGTTATATTTAATTCAGAAGTAATAAAATGTTCCAGATGAATTTCAAGTCCACGGATGTTCTGATATACCAACCATTATGATGTATCACAATGGCAATACCAGAACTCCTTTGAATAAATTCACATTGGTCACAAATATGTTTTAGTCCAATGAGCACTTTGTATTTCCAATGAATAATCCAAAGAAATATTTCCTCTCAAATTATATATAAACACAAGATTAAATTCATCTGTAGACTAATGTTACTTCAAGAACGAAATGTCCAGCCCTACTTATATACAAGCATAATGGATGAAAACTCGCTACGTAACATTTTGTCGTTGCCCCACATGGTAAAAGGACCCACCTGACATAACCCATCTAGTGGAAAAACACTTAATTATTCTGAGAACCCACATGGCCCGTCTATCCAATGGGAAACAAACCCAAACTTGTACACTAGTTTTATTATTATTATTATTATTATTATTATTATTATTATTATTATTATTATAATTATTATTGATCCTAAACACTATGTAAACACTTGTTTATAAATCACAGACAGCCTTCACCCTTAGTATTCTAAAATAGAATTGTATACCACTGTACGAAAATTAGATGTTTAATATCTTGATTATATATGATAATTACAATTTACAGTCATGGACAAAACTTACACATAATATAGCTACCGTCATATGCCAAGATATTCAAATAGATTAAAATACATGTATACGTACGTGCGTGCAAGCATGCATGCATGCATGCACACACACAGACAAACATACATACATACATACGTACATACATACATACATACATACATACATACATACATACATACATACATACATACATACATACATACATACATACATACATACATACATACATACATACATACATAGCACAATGCCAATATTATGTCTCGTCATTGCATTTTTCATTTTAGCGATTTCATTTATTGTTGCGCACTTATTTCATCATAGTGGGTACATATGAAGCCGAATCAGTCAATGTTGTTAACTGAAGCGAAATCTGAACAATGTCAATCCTGTTTTAAAAACATAACGATAGGTTATCTTGAAGTTTAATTTACGTTTTTGTGTGACCGAATAACATTTGATTCATAACGGTGTTCAAATTGTAGTTTTACAAAAATATAATTAAGAGAAAAATATAGAGATCAGTGATAAAATGTAATTGCTGCAACATAGTACACCAGTATAATAGTCATTGCATACAAATTTATTATGCCTAATAACTATGTGGTCGATTGCCTTATTCATAGAGATCGAAAGACATAATTCCAATTCGGATAATGTCTCTGACGTTCTCACTTTGCTACGTTACCAAGATTTAATTGATTGGTTGACATAAATTTGGTGAGGCTAGAACTATAACTAGAACTATAACGACATATAAAAGCCACTTTGTCAATCTCTGTTCTCACATGTATCTGTTATGTTTTCTTTTTATTTCATAAATGAATCCGATGGTGGTTAGATGATAGAACAAACTGAATGAACAGTATATATCGAACGTTTTGTCGTGTTTGAAGCAAGTTCTATTACTTTTAAAAGAAAGTACGAAAATAACTGTCCAATGAATAATATGTTTGAACAAAACTAAAAATTTGATATGCTCAGAACTTACAAGTTTATGCAAAATGAACATTTTATAGGGTAATGGTCTTATGCATGCTTTATTCCAAGAAATTTACGTCTTTGATAAAGAATAAAAGAGCTATTGCCCGTATAAGACGTCAAGAGTTTTTCGGTTGAAATGAATAAAGTGATATTACTCATGTAAGACACCAATAGTGTTTCGTCTTAAGCGAATAAAGGGACATTGCCCATGTAGGATGTCAAGAGTGTTTCGGTTGAAACGAATAAAGTGCTATTGACCATGTAAGACGTCGAGTGTTTTGGTTGAAATGAATAAAGGGACATTGCACATTTAATACGTCAAGGGATTTTCTGTCGAGATGAATAAAGTGTCATTGCCTATGTAAGACGTCAAGAGTGTTTCGGTTTAAACGAATAAAGTGATATTGACCATATAAGACGTCAAGAGTGTTTCGGTTGAAATGATTATAGGGACATTGTATATGTAGGACGTGAAGAGTGTTTCATTTGAAATGAATAAAGTGGCATTGCCTATGGAAGACCTCAAGAGTATTTCGGTTGAAATGAATCAAGTGCCCATTGCTTATGTAAGACTTCAAGACTTTTTCGGTTGAAATGAATATAGGGACATTGTCCATGTAAGACGTCGAGAATATTGAATGATGTTAAGTGTTTTTCGGTCGAAATGAAAAAAAAAAGTGGCAGTATCCATGAATGATGTTAAGTGTTTTTTCGGTTGAAATGAAAAAAGTGGCAGTATCCATGAATGATATTAAGTGGTTTTTTTTGGATGAAATGAGAAAAAGTTGCAGTATCTATGAATGATGTTAAGTGGTTTTTTTTGGTTGAAATGTAAAAAAGTGGCAGTATCCATGAATGATGTTAAGTGTTTTTTCGGTTGAAATGAAAAAAAGTGGCAGTATCCATGAATGATGTTAAGTGTTTTTTTGGGTTGAAATGAAAAAAGTGGCAGTATCCATGAATGATGTTAAGTGATTTTTCGGTTGAAATGAAAAAAAGTTGCAGTATCCATGAATGATGTTAAGTGTTTTTTTCGGCTGAAATGAAAAAAGTGGCAGTATCCATGAATGATGTTAAGTGGGTTTTTTTTGGTTGAAATGAATAAAAGGTGGCAGTATCCATGAATGATGTTAAGTGTTTTATTTCGGTTGAAATGAAAAAAGTGGCAGTATCCATGAATGATGTTAAGTGTTTTTTTTTGGTTGGAATGAAAAAAAGGTGGCAGTGTTCATGAATGATGTTAAGTGTTTTATTTCGGTTGAAATGAAAAAAGTGGCAGTATCCATAAATGATGTTAAGTGTTTTTTTTAGTCGAAATGAAAAAAAGTTGCAGTATCCATGAATGAAGTTAAGTGTTTTGTTTCGGTTGAAATGAAAAAAGTTGCAGTATCCATGAATGATGTTAAGTGTTTTTTCGGTTGAAATGAAAATAAAGTTGTAGTATCCATGAATGATGTTAAGTGTTTTTTTGGGTTGAAATGAAAAAAAGTTGCAGTATCCATGAATGATGTTAAGTGTTTTTTTTTTGGTTGAAATGAAAAAAAGTTGCAGTATCCATGAATGATGTAAGTGGTTTTTTTTTGGTTGAAATGAAAAAATGGACGTTGCACATGTAAGTCGTCTAGACTGTTTCGATAGAAATGAATAAGGGGGCCTTGTCCATGTAATACGTCAAGAGTTGTTTGGTTGAAATAAATAAAGGGACGTCAAGTGTTTTTTTAAAAATATATTGAAATGATAGTAGTTGTATTTCCCATGTCAGGAAGTTGTCGGTTGAAATTAATGAATTACCATTTTACGTGTAGGCCATCCGGCGTTTTCTTCTTTAAAATGAAGGCGTGGCATTAGCCATGTCTGGAATTGTCGGTTGAAATGAATGAATTGCCAATTTACATGTATAACATCCAGCGTTTTCTTCTTTAAAATGAAAACGTGTCATTGGCCATGTCGGGCTCTAAGCGATGCAAAATATATATTAAAAACATTACCCTACGTGCAATGAAGCTATTGAAAGTTATGATGAGATTCTCTCTGAGAAGATAGGTTTCATTGCCTCTGGAACCGCTCCGGTGACCTAGTGGTTAGAGCGCCCGCCGCGGAAGCGGGAGGTTGTGGGTTCTTAAAATAGCCGAGATATATCAAAGACTTACAAAAATGGTACTAACAGCTGTCTTCCTTGGCATTCAGCATTAAAAGGTTAGTGTTAGGACTGGTCGGCCTGGTGTCGGGATAATGTTACTGGATGGTACATCATGCAAAATGTCTGCTGCATGATGCCCCAGTGCTAGACATCACTATAAACTGCCTCACGGCAGACACTGCCGTTTTCTGCGGCAAAGGAAAGACTAACTACCCTGATTCGACGACGAAAACAATCTCCAGTAAAATTATCATCTACGGAGATTATGTCAGCGAGTGTCAGTAGAATAATAAACCAAGCCCCGGATCAAAAACTAGCAGCGTTGATAAATCAAGAATCTGATGCGCAAAAAAATATTACTGCAAATCTAATAGCGCGAAGTGATTTGAAATCCTGAGTGAGATCGCGATTTAGATCGAGAAATATATAATTAAATGTTCAAATCTTCACCCGACACATCATTTGATATAGACGCGCCGGTTCTCAAAGATGATTCTGTGTGTGACTGTCAATTGTATTCTTATAATGCAATACAACCAAATATCCAAGCAAGTTCATGATACAAGTAAATACTTTCTACCCGCTGAAGCATTTATTCAAGTAGAAGGAGAACTTGTAACAGATGTTGCAGCTAATACACTATATGACGCAAATAACCATGTTGGTTTGTCAATAACGGTATTATGGCATTATTTAGTAGCGCTCGATATATGATTGATGGAAAACAGATTGAATCTATTGAGCATGATGTTGATGTTGCCACAACAATAGTTAGTTTAGCAAGATATTCTGATGATTATAGAAAATCAACTGGTCCATCAATGTTGTTCGCGAAGGATATTACTGATAGCGCTGAAAACACTTTGTATATTATGAGACCACCAAGAAATAATGCTGGTACTGCTGATGCTGATTTTGAAAGTATAATTATTACTGCTAATAAAATTACAACTTAGAGTTTGCAAACACGTACACATATGTTGAAGGAATGCGTAGATGTTTTTCAAGTATGATTCCACTATCTCATATTTTTAAATTTTGAAGAAATGTTAGAAAGTTTATCTTTGGAGCGAAACATACAGTAGTCCTCGTGCAAAAAATAATGACAATGATGCAATCTGGCGAGAAGCAGGCCCTGTTGCAGCTAAACTCGCTGATGGTAAAGTAAATATATAAAACAAACTTTCATTGTGGAAGCCAGTAATGACTCAATCGATCACCGCAGAGGAAAAAGTTACTATCATTTATGGATACAGGTGCCTGAGGTGGTAAATCATTGCTATCATGGCTAACAATGGCTAACAATGACTACGGATAGTGACATTAATGGTGTATTGTCATGGCATATGGCATCAAAGCAAGGTGTTTCTGCGCCTCGGCATATATTTGTTGCGGTACAGGATAAAGAGCGATTAAATTCACGTAGCCATATGATATTTGAACAACTGGATGTTTCTGAAGTCTCGTTGAGGATAAACGGCCAACAAGAACCATCCGATGATATTTTACTCTATTACGGTCGTAACCAAATACCACGTGTATATCATTGTGTATCGACTTTATGGGACATGAATAAAATGTAGATACTGGTCTGAAAATATCGCAATCAGATTTTCAAAATCTATATCCGATGTATTACGTTTTGCTGCAACATCTTGACTTAACCAGAGTGTCTTCGACATACACTTCCGAACTCGTGTAAATCGTGGGGCTATCGCCGAGTATAGAACAATAATTTTCATTCTCAGTGACAAATCGATGTTACTCGAAGGTGTTGGCGGACGAATGAGGGTAATTGATGCACCTGTAGAAATAATGTAATGTTTTCCAAAAACATGTAGACAATTGGATCAATCTCATTATTAAATAAATTATCATATAATCACGTTAATGTTACTCTGACTCCTGGTCAGGTGAAGACATTAAAATTTAAAAAAAAAACGTTAGCACAAGCGGGGCAACAATAACATGAAAACAAGATCAGATTACTAACGGTGGACCAAATAAATTGTCGCTCACTAAAACTCAACTCAACCATTTCAATAAGGCACTAAAAGCCAAAACTGGCGTTCAACTTAATTTCACTCGATTCGCGGTCAAAAGTATGATTAAATCAGCTGGTATATTTCCACTTCTCGCTGAGTTACCAGCATTTATTGCTTCCGCCGCCCCCGCACTAGCGAAATCCGCCGCGTTAGGAGCAGTTGGAACCGCTGCTGAGATGGCACTAAAGAAAGTGACTGGGAAAGGATATACAAAAGAGGGGATCCGTAAAAGGGTTGGGTCTAAGACTACCAGGCACTCCGTATTCATGGTACAGCGAAAAAGGCCTGAGGTTGCCAGGGACGGTTTTAAACAAAACCACTGTGCAATTTCGATTTACTCGATGCTGCTAAAAATTAGGAATAAAAGACTTGAGAGGCGTTTTTATGCGAGATCAATTACCACAACAACCAAACGGCGCTGAAACCGGTATTATTTATCTCTATAACAGCACCGGTCCTGTGACTCACTGGGTTGCATACGCGATTGATCCAAGTGGAATCTTTTTTTAATATTATTATTATTAGCTCCACCTAAAGAATGTACGTGTTATATACACCAATTAAAAATCCCTCGGTGGTATTCGACGCTACCAGCACAGACAATAACCGACCCACCAATATGCGGCCAAGAACTAATGTCCTTGATGCTATATCATCATCGATTAAACCACCCTATAAAACCGTGCACGAATACACGAGCAATCGCTTTTTATAGAGATCTTAAAATATAATGATTACATTTATGGGAGATTTCTCTTGAGCCTCAAAAACCTCACTGGGGAAATATCAGCGGCCAAAGTTGTAAAAAAAAATGTATCGAAGATGAAATATCTTAATGGCACAATAGCACAGAGTGTCTGTAATTTTGTGAATGTCACAGATCATGTAACTAATGAATGGGTCGACTTATAAGCTGAAATAATTCACAAAATGCTAGACTTTGTGAAGATTCAATTAGGTAATTGAGAAATAAATGAGAGAAAATGAATTTTTGTGGGGGCCCACTTTTAATGAAACGTGTATTTCACGAAATGCATGTGACCACAAAAACCTATACGTCATCTTCGTCCAGTGGGCGGGTTATGAGTCACGTTGTTCTAATTTAAAGTACCTC
The DNA here is from genome assembly GCA_030141615.1 of Unio pictorum. Taxonomy (NCBI): domain Eukaryota; kingdom Metazoa; phylum Mollusca; class Bivalvia; order Unionida; family Unionidae; genus Unio; species Unio pictorum. Next base: position 4,753,600 of record JARLTB010000194.1, read on the forward strand.
CTATAAACAAAAATGGCGGACACACGAGACAGTCAAACACGTAAATGTCGCCCGCGCTTGTTGCTTTCTGAGCAGAAACGTCAAAAAACTGTCAGAGAGACCGAACGGGACTTATCAAGGATTCGTCATAGGGAGCAGTTTTTGCGATGATGAATATTAATGGATGAGTTAGGACTGGCATCAGACACTGAAAAGGCGAAATTTTTCTTGGACAGGTAGGCCAATGTCTGTTTTTATATGTTGATACACATTAGTTTCCCCAGAATCAAGTGCCTGTGATGCCTGTGTATAAGTGTTCTCCATTTTTCAATATCTTGTTCCTACTGTATGGTTCAAAACACACTGTTTTATTAATACAATGTTTGCACAAGGACTTGATTTGCTTTGTAATATTTCCAAAATAGATGTGATCAGCTGATCAATAAAAGACAATATTTCACTCCGTGACTGCATTGTGTGTATTGTATGTTGGGATGGAATATTATTTTTTTAAAACAGCGTGCTCATAAGGTCATTTTGTACATATGTCAGTTATCTTCGTGAGACAAGTTTTTTAAATTCGGCGAGGAAACTTTGATACATTTTACAAGCGTTATCAATATTTATATCATCTCTCTCCCTCACACACACGCACCTTATGCTAAAGTGACATGCACATTATTTGTATACAAGTTTAACAACCTTTTAATGTAAACATTTTAACAAATAATACATGTTTAATGTTGAATTGATCCAGTAAAATGTTGATCTCATGCCTATGATAGGCTGAATGCTAAGATTTTATTGTACAAATACTTACTAGTAAATTTATTTTAAAGCATTGTATTGACGACAGTTACAAAAGGATCTCTAGTCATGATAAAAAAGGATATTATAATGCGACCAGAATATATGGGTGGCAGGTTGTTACTGTTTCAGTTACAGTTCTAAGCTGCAATGAAGTAAGTTTTATTTGTGTCAATTTTATTAAGATCTGTAATTATGTATCGTTGCTAAAATTAAGTATTTCAGTTCTAAGTGTTTAACACAAATCGCAAAGAAACAGATTTCAAATATAATTATAATACAAATGAATATTTATTACATATTTTTAGTTACGAAGTTACAAAGAATGTAACAATGGATTATCCAAAGCATGCAGAATCACTGGCCAGTACATCTTTATGCTTCACATCAACACCCGGCCAAGTCCTTTTACGACATACAGAGAGAATGAAGACACCTTCAATAAGTGCTATTGAGTCAGGAAGGTAAAAATTAAAAATTTCTTGCAGAATTTTCGTTTTTGGATGAGTGGTTGCTATAGTTGCCATGTTACTGAAAACAATAATGTAACAAATACAATGCTGATAGAAGGACATTTTTAAACTTTTTCAGCATGTTGAGTCCCCACTTCATATTTTTCTTAGTTTGAGCTAGAATTTAAAAAATACCATGGATTTTTACTTTCTCAGAAGTTGGATAGGATGCCTCAAGTTAAACTGCTACCTGATGCATGGAAAAATTCTATGTTTACTGTAATTGTTTTGGTTAGACAAAAAAGTTCCAGGATACTGTGCTGGCTAACCCAGCTGTTTTTCCTCCACCGTCCACTTCCCTCACTACAGGTAAATGAATAATTTGAGAACCAGTGATTGTATACTTTAAAATTGTGATTACATATTACATATGCTTTCTTTATGCTGTTTTCCATTTATAGCTATGTCCCACATGCAGTTCTTGCTAACACCCTCTTCGCATCTATCCACTTTGCTCATACTGAATGCACATATGACATTTAATTTAAAACAAAATATTGAGATAATTATAAGATGCCATATCTCAATAATTGATTTTAATTGTTTGTATAAGAAGTAAATTCCTCTATGTTCAAATGAGCCACATGTATCTGGTGTACAATTGATGGGAGCTGATATCAGTAATTTTGAAAACAATGGGCAAATATAGTTAATATACGCTTGTAATAGCTTCTTAAAATTTAGTAATTAAATATCTTATTATGAATAGGTGTTTATTAAATCTAGAAAAAATATTGTATTCATCTTTTGTTTAATACTTAGAATATCGTATAAAGTTGTATTTCTTTTAAGGTTAATAACGAAGTCCTTAAAACATGACATTAAATTGTTTTAGATATTAAAAGGCTGCAGGTTTAATAACACTTCATCCCGGGTGAGACTGTATCAGCTGCTAAGGTGACTCCTTGGAAAGAGCACTAAGCTTGGATTTCCTCAGAAGCATAGAGCCAATGAAGTGTTGAAAGTGTTATAAAATTACCAAAAGAAATCCCTTGACAAGAAACTGAAAGCATTAAAGAAAAAAAATACCTGGTACTCAACAAATATGTTAGAAAATGAGCAAGTCATTAGCTGAATATTACTTAAGCTGGACATCACAGACTATACATTTTTATTTCAGAGGCCAATTATTTTTCTATCTAATATTTTGGACGGAAAGTCTATCACAGTCATATTAAATAATTTGTATGTTTTTTGTGTGTTTGAGAGAGAAATGTAGATTCGTATTTGCCTGTGAAATTTAACTTTAAATTTATTTTACAAATATATTTTATCGTATATAGCAGTGGTTCACAAAGTGGGATGTATGACGGGTGGGATTACTGAGGGTGTGCTAATGCTGACTAATGCTGTCTCAAGTAGTACTTTTCGAGATAGAACAAATAAGAACAAAAACAACCCTTCCTTAGGAATTGGTCATGAGGGAATGCTGGTCAAACAAGTTAAGAAAATAAAATTTTCTTTAAAAAAGGTATCAGAGCTGTGACAACAAAAAAAGTGGCAGATGGTCCGTCTACCCTTTCAAAGAAAAGAAAAGATATTCCAACATCAGGGAGAATATTCAGAAAGCCCTCATCTGTCGACAAGCAGGGTATGAGGAGATGAGAACTTAAGGAAGATGATCCCAGGAGAATTAGCAGAAACCTGGCTCATCAAGAACCACCATCATCTCAAGTTTTGGTGAAGGAGAAGTTCGCCCAATTTTAGCTATGTAATATATGAAAGGTGTCTGATATATGGATGTGTCTGCTAAGGTAGATTACACTTTATATACGGTAATATGAATATCAGTTGTTGAAAACAATGTATAATTTATCTGCAAGTGCTGAAAACTTGTGTATTGATAATATATCACCTTACCCACATTGTTTATTGGCAGAAAAGACTGGTGTTTAAAAACATTTGAGTGGAAGCAGTATTGTTTGATGGGATATTATGTGCAGTTACAACAAAACAAAGAATGAAGTCAAATGATTATGTATTCATTTATATATAAATATTTGCCCGTAAGAAGTGTTTAAAAAATGTTCAGGCAAGCCTGGAGGGCATGAAACCAGTGTATTGTTCATAAGCATCTGGATATTTATCACGTATCCGCCAGACACAGCAAGAGGGATTGGCACATCTCTGTCCAGACACTAGTCTTCCATGCTGCCATAGTATGAACTGCCTGTAGGCAGCATGCATGTTCGCGCTCATCAAGTCAGCTTCATCATCAAAAACAAGAACATCCCCCGGTACATCCTGGCCAAGGTAAGTACAGTCTAATCAAGGATTAGAACTTGAAAATCCTGAAAAAAATTATTTACAAAAAACATAATAGGAACATGCATATTTTATCAGAATATTTCAATATAAAATAACAACCTGCAACGTTTTCAGTTTGCCATGAGCTCTGAGTGTTCCATCGCAACCAGAACTGTTATTAAGTGCTTTGGGAGCATTTCTAGAAGTCAGAGACACCTGAATTTAAATCAAATAGGAATAGCTGATTGCAGATGGAGATAGAATCTTATCTTTCTATCATCATCAGCTTAGATTTATTTAGCATAGTGAGGTACTCACATTGAAACCAGGTAGTGAATATAATATACTTGATTAAATCTCGATAGAATATATGTAGATGCACCAAGTAAGGGTTTAATGAGTGATAAAAGCATAATCGGTCAAATTCATGATGATATGAACGAATTTAAGAGCGATGGTGCATCTCACTCCTGGTCAACAATTCGAATCGATGGTAGTGTTGATGCTACAATGAACGACAACCGAGCAGCGAGTTTAATAGCACATCTAGAAAATCGAAAGTATTTTATTCAGAGTGAAATTTAATATACTAGCAGAAACAGGAACGACAAATACGACCTTATCCTCAAAAAGAAAAACTGTCATCGTGAGTCAGGATTCCAAACCAGGAATATTAATCTGAATTGACAAAACGTATTACAAGCGAGCGTATCATGTGACCACGGTTGTTTTTTTGGAATTTATCCGATAAACGAAAAACCAAGTGTTGAGAAATTGAAACATATGAAAAAGTCAAGAATAAACTGTGTAGCCGAACGAGCAATATAACATTTGACTAATGCGATGCATGAAAACGGTCTGACAGATCTAGAACGTAGCAAGATAAACAAATGGACGCTATCAGTCAAGCATTCTGGTGCTACAATACAAAATGAGGTTGTGTTAGAAAACATATTAAGATTCCCAATAACAATAGCGATTATAACAGGAGAAGTATTATACGAATCGAAATATAAATCACAAAGAGATCCACTCAATATCATTGATCATAATGCACACGCGTGGACTATCGCTGTAACAATATTTCCACGAGATCGAAATGTAAAATACTTTTCTGGTGGGATTTTTTAAAATTTAATTTACGAGTTATGTGAAAACGATCCTGTGTCAGTGTCTTTATTTCAGAGTTTTGAAGACGAAGAAGGTAAGTTGGACCTATTTGTAAGACCTAACGGTGAAATATACCGTACGGAATCTCTTCATGACGAGATGAAAAAACTCGCTGAATCTTTTCAAAGGATAATAACAAGCAATTACTAAGAAACTGTTTTACAGTCCCGTCAGTTGCAGCTGATTTCGCCATACAGAGAAATCTATGGAAACAACACGATTTGAACTTCTCTCAGATGTTCAAGCCAGTTGTGTAGCATACGGAAATGGTGGATTATGGAATACCAAAGATGATTCTAAAAACGTTATTTCGGTTGATAAGGTTGCGTGTTATCCAGGAAGTTGCCTCGGATATGGAGAGTGCGCTAGATATTTTAAACGATTTTGACATCCCACACATGAGATGACACGAGTTGCGATTAATGGACCACTAACCGAATTTGATCTAACCCGATTCGCTCGTGTGGTATCATTCGAATTCGCTAAAGGACTTCATCAGGTCTTTTATGTTTGATTTGGAAGACATATTTCTGAAAACTGCTGGGTATCAATATTGTAATTACGATATATGATCGATTGTGAGGCAATTATATCATAGCAAAGCGCAGAATGAGGTTTTGGTTACCACATCCTGATAGTATTGATAAGATTATTAACGATTCTTCTAAACATTTCATGATCTCGACGAAGACTATATTGTTAAAAAATCCGAGGAGATTTTTGAAATCAATAATGAAAATGCAAAGGATCTCGGAAGAAGAATAATCGGTAAATTCACCCAAGGCGGAGCATATGATCACAAGCGGCATTGTTCAAGATTAATTGTAGATGACGCTGAGTACGATTTTATGATCGTGGATGCAACCGCTATATATATATATATATATATATATATATATATATATATATATATATATATATGTCAGTCGTGAAAATGCTTATTGTCCGATGTACCAAAATTTGATAAAATTGTTAGCTACATCCATGGCGAATCTCCTCAATTTTAACCATCTAAGATCGTCAATGCTGGCTTATGTTTCTTTCAATTTACTATCGATGAAAAACAGATTTCCTGACACCGCGGTCAGGATCGCCGCGGTTTAATTTCATACAGATCGCGATTATAAAGAAACAGTGGCTCGTTTAAGAAATTTTCATGCGCACTGGGGATCATGGAGAATAAAACAAGAAGTGTTACACAATTATTCTGAATCAGCAGATGTTACGGTTGAAGGTAATTACATGACAAATAATAAAATATCAGAACTATCGAGTGCACCTTCGTAATCTGATCCAGTATGTAGATATAAAACCTTTTACTTAAACGGATATGGCGGCTCCGGAACAGCAACACGAGTGATCGAATTATTTAAGAAGTTAGACATGATTGTGCTAACACCTACACACAGACTTGCTAGAGAGATGAAAGAACGAGGAGTTAATTCTTGCACTTATCACAGTTTCTTTCGGTATAAGGGCGACGCATTGATTCCGGATCGAATGGGTGAGAAATATATTGCAAAGAGTTTCTTTTTGGATGAGATATGCAGTGTCGTTCGATATATTAAAAATCTTTCTTGTTTGGCTCTTACTCAAAAGTACATCTGAGATAACGTCCATTTGTAGGTTTGTCTCCACACAATTAGTTGAAGAATTTTGTAGATTATTATGAAGAAATTAATACTGATCAGCGAGCGCTTCGTCCAGAATAAAGCGAGTTCAAGAGATTAATCAGATTACAATCGGATAAAATCCAGTGCAAAATAGCACGTACAGTTATTTCAGAAACCTCGAGAAATGATTTTTGAGAAGCATTGGAGACCACGCGATTGGATTGTGGCAAGTAGAAAGATAGTCAGTGACATACTTCAACAACGTTTGTTTTAATTACATAAAGAAAAATTTGTATCACGTCCAGTGCCGTTATGTTATAGACCAGCCGTTTCACGAAGACAGAATATTGAATTTGATATTCCAGGACAGACGGAGAAACAAGCTCTCTTGTTAAATAATATTGTTCTGGTTGATATCAATGTTGTCGAAGATGCATTGCGTGCTGACAAATCTCCCTGGACGCTAGGCTACGAAATGACGATACACTCATGTCAAGGGTTAACCATCTCTGATACAGTTGTTTGGATCGTAGATGATCGCATCGAGTGGTTGAATTTAGTTTATCTCGCTGACCCAAGATTTGGCGCCATATAGGAGGGTGGTCAGTACGACAGCTCTGAAGACACTGATCTTTCTACCCCTCATGAAACTGGCGTTGTACCACACTCATGTATAGAGTCTGCCGAAGACGCTGTTTGCCTTGGCCAGTCTGTTGTCTATTTCTTTGTCGATCTTGGCATCAGAGGATATCACACAGCCCAGGTAGGTGTACTGTTGGACTACATTCAGCTTTGCCTGTTCAGTGAAGATGCTTGGTGGCCGGTACTCTACCTTTGAAGCAGGCTGGCTAAGTACCTCGGTTTTCTTTAGACATACCGCACGACCAAAGAGCTGACAAGCTTCTGAAAAAAACCCAGTATTTACGTGCTTTAAGGCGGCTTCCGTGTGGGCAACAACTGTCTGCAAAAAGATGTTGACTAAACAGTTTTTCCATGTTCTTGGTGTGGGTCTGAAGTCGCCTTAAGATAAAGAGGTTGTCATCAGTACGAAATCGAATATAAATGCCCTCTTCGTCCTTAATGTCTTCTTTTACTTTTTGTAGCATCATACTAAAGAAGGTTGACGACATTTACAATGGGGAAGGTCTGTGACGGGTCGTTATTGTTTCTTACATGACCAAGCTAGTCTTTATGCAGTTGGATGACAGTGTTAGGGAACGTAGGAGGACAACCGAGATTTTCAGGGATTTTCCACAGCCAAGTTCTGCTCATCGTGTCAAATGCCTTCGTCATGTTGACAAATGTGAGGTATAGTCCTTTGTATTGTTCTCGATATTTCTCCTGAATCTGTATCAGGACGAACACCATGTCAGATGTGTCCCTATTAACTTTCAAGCCACATTGAATTTCTGAAGCAGGTTCTTCTGCAATGGTAGGCACCAGTCTGTTTAGCAACACTTTAGCAAGGATTTTCCCTGCAATGGAGAACAAAGTTATCCCACGGTAGTTTGAGCAGTCAGACTTTTTGCATTGTTTATGTACAAGGTGATAACTACATCTCGGAGTTTTTTATGGACGTTTCTCTTGCTCCCAACAGCAAAATAACAACTCATGAAGTCTGGTGTGTAAAGCTGGGCATCTACTTTCCCATATCTCTGGTGGGATACCGTCTTTTCTTGTAGCCTTTCCAATCGTCAGCTAGTGTGAGTGTCTCATCAAATTCCCTCTTTAGTGACTGTTGTGCGATGCAATCAATAGCTGCCTCCTGGACTGTACGGCAGTACGGAAGATGTGCGGAAGTGCTCTGACCACCGGTTCAGAATAGATTCCCTGTCCGTTGTCCGTGAGTAGCTCTTGACCATCCGCGCTATGTAGGGGATTTCTGTAGTTGGAATGATGGACCATACACTGCTTTCAACGCTTCATAGAACCTCATGTAGTCATCAGTGTAAGCGTACAGCTGGGTTCTTTTCTTCTGTGGACAGGATGTTTGAGCGAGGCTTGGTATGCTGAGCTCTTTTGAGCAAGCAGTTCTTGGATTTCTTGTTGTGTTTATCAAACCAGTCATTGTTTCTCTTAGCGGTGAATACAAGGATTTATTCTAAGGTTTACAGAATGGCAGCCTTGATGTGAATCCACATCTCTTCCAAAGGAAGATCTGACGGAAAAGTAGAAAAGTAGTTTTTTCAAGTCTAGACTGCAGACTGTCTTGAAAATCTGCCTTGACGTTAGCACAAAAAAGTTTCTTTTATTACCTGGAGCTTCTTTCCCTGGGTACCTCCATATTGTCTAGGCCTGGGCTTATTATGGAAGTCGAGCTTGCATTTTAAGTCCCTCTGGCGTACTATGATGTAATCTAGTAGGTGACAGTGTTTTGATCTAGGGTTCATCCATGTCGTTTTCAAGCTGTCTTTCTGCTAATATACGGTGTTTGTGATGGTATGCTGTAATTGTGCGCAAAATTCAAGAAGCAGGCGCCTATTATCAAGGCAGCCATACACGCCCTGTTTCCCAAGAACGGTTTTCCTAGCTTCTGAGTCACGGTCCACTCTAGTATTAAAATCATCTGCCATGTAATACACCATAACATTCAAGACTATTGGTAAACGTTCAGAACATTTTTTACTTTAGGATTCTGGTGATCCATTTAGATTATTTGGTATTTAATTTACAATACTGTAAATTCCTCTGAAATTCTCTTATGACATACAAAATAAATTCGCGTCTTTGTCCAGTTAGCCACTGTATTCAGTCTCTTTAAAGAATAACAAAATCTAGCATTTTCACTATTAGTCACTGTACACAGTCTATATAAGAACTAACTAGCATTTCCATTATTAGTCAATGTACACAGTCTCCTAGAGACCACCATAGCCAGTATATGTAATGTCCAGACAAATCTTTTATTGCCACAATATGTCACTGTATTCAGTCTCTGTAAGGTCTAATAGAAACATAGTGCTTCCAGTCTCTGTAAGATGTAACAAGCTCTAGGTTGTCCACAATAAAGCAATGTATTCTGCCACAATGTCATACGTTTCTCTTAACTTTTCGTACTGTAACTTAGAAGAATGAGTGACGTTTCTCTTAACTTTTCGTACTGTAACTTAGAAGAATGAGTGACGTGGTTTGTGGTCGAGTTTTACTCAGAGTATGGATTTCACTAACATTATGTTACGTTGCATAGAACTATATATTTTTTACACTGTATTCAGTTATAACAAGGTCTACCGCAATCTAGTAATTTCACAATTAGTCACTGTATTTAATCTCTGTAAAGTGTAACAAAATATAGTATTACTCACTGTATTAAGTCTTCGTTGATTGTTACAAAGTCTAGTGTTTTCCCAATTAGTCTAGTGTTTTCACAATTAGTCAAATTTTGTTTCACTATTTGACACAGGACCAGAAATCATTTAAACTCATTCTTTGGAAATCATGTGTAAGAACGTTAAAATTGAATTTGATAATGTATTTTTTATACTCGAGCATTAATGTCGTCATAATATAAGGCAAGTCCATTGTCTGCATTTGTTATTTACCAACCACGTAATCGTATTGTTAACAAACGGTTTCCAGTTCGTAGTCCTGGTTTGAACCATCTGACCCTTCATAGACTTTTACAAGTGTTCTGCTAAATCCAATATAATGCAGTTATGCTCAAAAGCTATAGTGAATATTGATCTGTTTGAATCTGAAATCATGGAAATAAGTGCAACGATACCGTGAACATTATGTTTGAATCTGAAATCATGGAAATAAGTGCAACGATACCATGAACAGTATGTTTGAATCTGAAATCATGAAATTAAGTGCAACGATACCGTGAACAGTATGTTTGAATCTGAAATCATGAAAAAAAGTGCAACGATACCGTGAGCAATATGTTTAAATCTGAAATCATGAAAAAAAAGTGCAACGATACCGTGAACAGTATGTTTGAATCTGAAATCATGAAAATAAGTGCAACGATACCGTGAACAGTATGTTTGAATCTGAAATCATGAAAATAAGTGCAACGATACCGTGAACAGTATGTTTGAATCTGAAATCATGGAAATAAGTGCAACGATACCGTGAGCAATATGTTTGAATCTGAAATCATGAAAATAAGTGCAACGATACCGTGAACATTATGTTTAAATCTGAAATCATGAAAATAAGTGCAACGATACCGTAAGCAATATGTTTGAATCTGAACTCATGAAAATAAGTGCAACGATACCGTGAACATTATGTTTGAATCTGAAATCATGGAAATAAGTGCAACGATACCGTGAGCAATATGTTTGAATCTGAAATCATGGAAATAAGTGCAACGATACCGTGAGCAATATGTTTGAATCTGAAATCATAAAATAAGTGCAAAGCTGCTGTTAACAGTAAGCCGTTAGAATATGAAATCATGCAATTCAATGCAATGATATAGTGAACAATGGTCTGTTAAAATCTGAAGTCTAATAATATTCGCAACAGTTTGCCAGAGCTTATAAATGGACAGCTTAGTTGCTAGTGTTTGTGTATTAAATGCGTCTGATCGTAACAATCCTAATTTAACATTCATAAGGCACTGCTCAATTCCTTTTGTGTTAAATTAATCATGTGGGTAATGTTGTGGTCATTCATTTTATAAATTATCATAACGATCATATTTATTTATCATGCGCATTGTGCATAACTTGTTTGCTGATGGATTAGGTGCATCGTTTTCCATCTCCACATCAAACGAAACAGAAAAAGAAAGTAATTGGTATTGTCAATAAAATTCTCTTATTTGTGGCAATGCGGTAAACAATGTATGTCCGTGTTTCATATTTCTTGGGATGCATGTTATATGTTGAATTGAGGTATCTTGTTACATGCGGTTGTTTGTCGTTGCGTGTTATAAATTTTTTTATTACTGTACGTAGCTATTATTATACCAAAAACACCGAGCAAGTACCGTACGTAGTTATTATTATACCAAAAACACCGAGCAAGTACCGTACGTAGTTATTATTATACCAAAAACACCGAGCAAGTACCGTACGTTACCACTTATGTACCAATAAAATATAAGAAATGACAATGCGTTGTCACTGATATATCAATCAAAACGGCGCAATATACACATTAGCAGTTATCACATGTGCAGTGAATATGGTTGCGTCATGTAGATGGGTTTTTTAAAATGTTAGTAACAATTACCAAGTACGTTTCATGGAGATTTTTCAAAGCTTTGCATTATTGTTAGATAATTAAATTATTTGGATAAACTGATGCATCGCATTAGGTATTTACATATTGAGTAAAACCAGCATCCAGGTTTTTTTAAATGCTGATTCACGAAACACGCGTTAAATAAGTTTTTCACACAAGTAATACAGTGTCTTCTAAATGTTCTCCTGTAACTCTTTTTGTATTAATTATGTTTGATTCTCCATTTTCAGCTACATTTAAATCAAACAAATTGTAGAGATAATTAAATTAAACAATTATTACAATATAAATATCGCATAATCAGCTGATATCTACCTTTCGTCGTTTCAAAACTAAATTGGCGAGCTGACCAAAACTTGGTAAATAACTTAATAATAATTTTCAGAATGTAAACGAAATCCAGAAAATACGGAAATAATCTGTAGTTTTACATACTTGTCAGTTTTCGCAATCATTTGTAAATCTACTGAAATCTTAGACAAACGAAATAACTTACTTTGAAAATCGCTAACCTAAAGACATGTCGGGAAAAATAATCGAACCATATTATGACAGTGTCTTTAATTCTCTCTCGACTCATAACAATGTAAAGATCAAACATTAATAACCCGCCACTCATTAGATTAGTATTCTATTGAAAATCATTGTTAATTTCCTGGTTCCTTTGTCTGATTTATCCATTCGAACATACAGATGCGATATTTTAAATTTTTAGCTGAATATTGAATTCAGCTTTATGTTTTAATTTCAGGTTTTAATGCCATTGTTTTTGTACATATAACGTTTTGTTTCCCTAAGATTTTTGTGTTAAATAAGTTCCTTAATTTTCATCATCAATAGTTGTTTTATAGTTGTCTCCGCCCACTAGGGGCATATGGACAACTTTTATAGCCACCATATCGGTGGCCATTTTAGGTCCCTTGGGGAGGGGTCGCTACTCCCTCCCCTCAGGCATTTAAGTGCTTAAATGCACTATGATTTAAATAGGGCGTTCTCCCGAATTACTAAAAAGTAACTATCGGGAGAGATGTAAGCCCATGGGGTGGGTAGGAATAGTACCCACACACACCCACCCCTAACAACCAATCGGTAGCATTCAGTGGTAGCGAGGGAAAATGTTTTCTCATTTCGCTAGTAATTTGGTGAGTCGGACAAGGAAAAGGCGGAAAAGGCCCAGGTCCAGGAGGGCATCGACACAGCAGCACACACCAGAGCACGCAAACAGCAAGACAGCACAGCAAAGGACGCAGTCCACACCTGAAACGACAAGGTCATACCAAAGGTCAAATTCAGTCCAGTTATACTAATGGGCAACCTAACATCCAATAATGTGTTAGCCACCTGTGCAATTACTCAAATATTTAAGTTGAAGAATTGTTATTTAAAGTCCTATCATTCTAATAAAACTAGTACATAAGTGTACATATAATAAGTCCCTAACAAATTTTGAAATTAAAATGTCAAAGTGACATATAATAGTGTAGTCAATGGTAGATAATTTTGGTCTTAAATTTGTTGGAGGCGGTACCAATAAGGTCTAATTAGCTTTTTAGGGCCACGGAAAGTTGTTCAAAGAGGGATACTCGTAACCAAATGAGTCCCCTATTATTCAGGCAAAGGAAATGGCAATGAAAATCTTTTCATTGTACAGCTTTCTTCGTAGTCCGATGGTGACGTCAATATCCGTATATACAGTTTCAGATCCGTATATAACATCTATAGCAGCCATTTTTCTTCGTTTCGTATTTAAGTAGAAGTAGAGGCCTTTGTCTTCCTTCTGTTTCAACCCCTGCCACAAATCAAGTTCGGGAGTTACGTGGTCTCCACTTCAGAAAGTCAAGGTCGCTGCCGCTATACATACTTCCCTCCATTTCTATTTCTGCCACGAGGCCAGGTCGGGAGTTACGAAATATCCATTTCGAGTTTCTGTATAGTCCACCGCTATACAATTCGATGTTTCTATCCGTAAACAGTGACGGGATGATATCACAGTAACATTCTTAACTGTGAAAGCCCGGGACTCATGCTCTCGCAATACAACTCTGACATCACCAGGTCGCCTGCTCCAGATAAGCCGTCCTACTCAGTCCGCTGCCTTTGCCTGAATGTCGATCTCCTTAATTTTCATTCGTTCTTTGTATTATATATGTCGTCATTACTCGATTCTGCACAATGATATTGTCAAGAAGTCCCTATCAGCATATTATTTGTATGTTCTTCATTGTTCCTGTTCAACACGTAGCGTGTTTAACCTTTAATCAACTACAACATATTTTGTCGTTTTGAGCCCTTGGTTCAAATATAATAGCTGAAGCGTATATTAAGTTGGTATATTTTATACGTTTGTTGTTTACGACAATTGCGATTTCGTTATCTACCCTTTTGGGTCTTTATTTGGTAAATAATTGTATTTCTACAACTCTTTCAGGATATTAGATCTAGCAATCAATTTGTTATGGTCAGTCGATTATGTGAGAAACAAATTTCATGTGCTATACCTGATGGTTTGTACATTTCATCATTCAAGTCTCTGAGTAGTTTTTATTATTGAGATTCTAAAGTGTTGTGGTCTTTCATATCGAGTTCTATATTTTTATGTCACTTATTAAGCATCTATTGCGCTATTTATTCTCCGTTTAACTCGTTTGCAAACATTTTCTAATACGAAGCATTTCCTATGCATCTTCGTCAATTCTTGCCAGCTTAGAGAGAGAAATATTGTGTATTATTTCTACTTCGGAACAATCTTAAATATTGTTACGTCGTCAATGACCTGCATGTTATAGTTCGGAAATAGCTTTTTCGTTTTCACTTTTTCAACAACCATTACATTTTATCATTTATGGAAGCCGGTGTTCTCTTATCCTAAATGTACAGAGAATGTTTTTTAGAACAGACAGGAATCTAATATTTTAATAGAATGGAATTCTTAAAGGAATTTTCTTTACTTTCGCAAATAATATTTTTCTGCAACATATTTTCCCTGTACGAACAGTACGTCAAGTATTCAAACAAAAGAGAAATCATTCGGATTATGTCTTGAAATAGCTCTGTTTTAGAACAATGTGGCTTGAACCACTTCTCTATCCACATCTGAAACTCATGGTCAACACGTTGTTGAACGTTTGTTTGGTGACGTCTTGCGATGCAAATAATATGTTCATTTACAATCTTCTTTGCTACAAAGCGCAAGGTGCGGCACCACAGTTTCAAAGATCATGAGTATACTTCCTGGTTATTTACTCTACAATATAACTTTTGCGTCCAGGTCGTCACTGAAGCTAATTGTACTGTCACAAAGAGTAATCTGAGCAGGACACGGGAGAAAGAAAATTTCTGAAACCAGGACCTGTGCAATTTAATTTTTAAAACAAGTCAGCTGATGGCTTAAGATATTTAAACATACATCAAATGTGTTTCCTGGGAAGGAAATGCAATTAAATCGGGTATTTTACTGGCGTATTGGGCTGATTTCATATCAGTCTGTACAGGTTGATCTCTTACCTGTGTATTCTTATAGATTTCTGACCTGACTATAAATTTTGATTTCGTTCCTAACTATACATGTCGTTTTCTAACCTGAAAATACACAGGGTCGTAGATAGCGAACACGGGACCTGGGGTAAGAAACACTCCGGCCACTCCTATATCTTGTTCAAACGTTTTATTTTATAAAATTAAAACACGTTGTTCGGCCCAGGCCCCATGAAGGTCCGGGCCCTGGCGATAGGTCCCCCCCCTCTTGTCGACCCTGACTATACATGTCTATTTCATACTTGACTATACATGTCAATTTCTTAGCTGATTATATTTGTCGACTTCCTACTTGCATATGCATGTCAATTTCTTATCTGATTATATATGTCTATTTCGTACCTAATTATATATGTCTCCCATCTCTCCAGATATCGAACAGCTATATGCCATAGGAATTATACGCATTCAGCAACGTTCGAACAATTCCTCTGCACCGGCGTAATTGAAGTGGCGATTTTGTCTTAATAAGCACATGTCTAAGTGCACCAGGAGTATAAAAAAATCCATACAGATATAAATAACACCTCCCTGCATGGGAAAAGTAAAATGTATGATATTAAGCTTTCCTTTTACACAAATGATAATGATAATGAAAATACACAGGAAGATGTATAATGAATGTACATAAATGTATAAAAACTAAAGTGATATAGAATTTACCTCAACAATCTCTGATTTTTAGTTGTCATTTTGTGGATGAAAGTAATGGGTTGTGATCACTGAATAGAATACTCGGGGAAGGACCTGAATAATTAATATACACTTCAATGTGTTGAAAAGACAAAATTAGGACCAAACACGTTTCGATAGTGCAATAATTTCTCTGCTGCTTATTTATGTGTAGAGAATTAGCACACTGGATGATCCGTATCATTTTTATCTTCCTAAATAAATACTTCGAGGACAAAGTCATTTTAGTATATCTATAAAACCCATGCGATGTTTCTGGCACCGTATCATATTTGCTATGTGTGCGAATTCACATCGAGCTCTATGATTTTCCGTGCTGGCGATCTTTCTGCATACTGATCGGTGCGACTTTATTTGCTCTCTTTTTATTGTCATAGTCTGACCGCGATTGAATACATTATAGGTCGAAGTCCTATATGCCCTTCAACAGGTTTGCTGTATCATTCGTCTTTGAACATATTAACAAACATTTTATTGGCGTTACTAAACAGCGAGTGTTCTTTGGAATACTCACTGGTATCGAATTCATTTATCACACATGGTTGTGCCATGTCCGTGTCCACGTCATTGGTGGTGATGTGCAGCAGCAGCTAGTCATTGTCGGTATATATGGAACGCCAGAGCTGTCTTAAGATGAGAATTTTTATTATATCATGTGCAGACTTCTTTATATGCTGTGCTTTCTTCCTTATATGATGTGCAATCTTCTTTATATGATGTGCTTTCGTCCTTATATGATGTGCAAACTTCCTTATATGCGGTGCTTTCGTCCTTATATGATATGCAAACTTCATTATATGCTGTGCATTTGTACTTATATGATGTGCAAACTTCTTTATATGCGGTACTTTCGTCCTTATATGATGTGCAAACTTCTTTATATGCGGTGCTTTCGTCCTTATATGATGTGTAAACTTCTTTGTATTTGTAAACTTCTTTATATGCTGTGCTTTCGTCCTTATATGATGTGCAAATGTCTTTATATGATGTTCATTTGTACTTATATGATGTGCAAACTTCTTTATATGCTGTGCTTTCGTCCTTATATGATGTGCAAACTTCTTTATATGCGGTGCCTTCGTCTTTATATGATGTGCAAATATCTTTATATGCTGTGCTTTCGTCTTTATATGATGTGCAAACTTCTTTATATGATGTGCATTTGTACTTATATGCTGTGCTTTCGTCCTTATATGATGTTCAAACTTCATTATATGCTGTGCATTTGTACTTATATGATGTGCAAACTTCTTTATATGCGGTGCTTTCGTCCTTATATGATGTGCAAACTTCTTTATATGATGTGCTTTCATCCTTATATGATGTGCAAACTTCTTTATATGCGGTGCTTTCGTCCTTATATGATGTTCAAACTTCGTTATATGCGGTGCTTTCGTCCTTATATGATGTGCAAACTTCTTTATATGCTGTGCTTTCGTCCTTATATGATGTTCAAACTTCATTATATGCTGTGCATTTGTACTTATATGATGTGCAAACTTCTTTATATGCGGTGCTTTCGTCCTTATATGATGTGCAAACTTCTTTATATGATGTGCTTTCATCCTTATATGATGTGCAAACTTCTTTATATGCGGTGCTTTCGTCCTTATATGATGTTCAAACTTCGTTATATGCGGTGCTTTCGTCCTTATATGATGTGCAAACTTCTTTATATGCGGTGCTTTCGTCCTTATATGATGTGCAAACTTCTTTATATGCGGTGCTTTCGTCCTTATATGATGTGCAAACTTCTTTATATGCGATGCTTTCGTCCTTATATGATGTGCAAATGTCTTTATATGATGTGCTTTTGTACTTATATGATGTGCAAACTTCTTTATATGCGGTGCTTTCGTCCTTATATGATGTGCAAACTTCGTTATATGCTGTGCTTTTGTACTTATATGATGTGCAAACTTCTTTATATGCGGTGCTTTCGTCCTTATATGATGTGCAAACTTCTGTATATGCTGTGCTTTCGTCCTTATATGATGTGCAAACTTCATTATATGCGGTGCTTTCGACCTTATATGATGTGCAAACTTCTTTATATGCTGTGCTTTCGTCTTTATATGATGGTCAAGGAGCGATCGACATACACTGTTAATTTCTAAAAATAGCACGCTCGCAGAATCAGCTGTAGGATGTAGGACAAATACACCGACTGTTGTACTACAATATATATGGCGGAACACGTTGAAGAGATTGAAGCTGCTCCTGAAAAGCGAAAAAATCGCGGTGCTACAAGACATTGTTACTTTGGACTTTGTATCAGCGATAGTAGATATTCAGATCGTGAACATATGACGTGTGTATTTTGGATTCCATTTCCAAACCCGAAACTAAATCTCGAGAAGCGCGGGCGTTAGGTGCGTGCTTGTGGAAGGGGAACTTTTACTACTGACAAAATCACAAGATGGACATATATGTGCAAATATTTCGAAATTTGAACATGTTTGATTATTAACGGGGTGAGGGATGTTTTTAATCAACAGATGAGCTAGCAATGCAAAGCCTTTTAGTTCCGTGACACAGGGGCGTATCAAAAATTAAACAGAGGGGTTCTAGCTAAATAAAGTTTTTAAAAATTACACAAGAGCTCAAAATTCAATTCAAAGTATATATATATATATATATATATATATATATATATATATATATATATATATATATATATATATATATATATATATATATATACACAGAAGAATATGCAACATAGAAACAACAATTAAAATTTATTTAACCGAGTAGCTTTACTGCATAATTTAGAATTGACCAGTTTATATATATATATATATATATATATATATATATATATATATATATATATATATATATATATATATATATATAGAGAGAGAGAGAGAGAGAGAGAGAGAGAGAGAGAGAGAGAGAGAGAGAGAGAGAGAGAGTCCTGCCATTTGAAATTTTATACAGGACTGCTCAGTGAAGGGGGTGGGGGTACTTAGGGTCCCGCCATCAACTCAGATATCAGAAGAAAGTATCCTTGCAAGTGTCTAAGTAATGGTAGATTACCAGAGGCTTGATATACAAACTGTACAAAGGTGTTTTATACCAAAAATAAACTAGTAGTGGAACCCATTGCGCATAATATTTGTATTACCAAAATTTGCAGTTTATATATAACATAATAAGACAATGTTAAAGTTCAAATGACAGTTTATTTAATGTGTATTTTAAGGGTAAATATAAAAACACGAGTAAACGGCATTTTGCTCTAGCGTTATCGAATACATCTTCAAAGCCGGCTTGATTGTTTGTCCTACATTTTCACTTTTTGTGTATCACGTGATTCGCAACACATTTACATGACGCGTCGCCGATCTCTGCTTATATGATGTGCAAACTTCTTTATATGCTGTGCTTTCGTCTTTATATGATGGTCAAGGAGCGATCAACATACACTGTTAATTTCTAAAAATAGCACGCTCGCAGAATCAGCTGCTGGATGTAGGACCAATAAACCGACTTTTGTATATAAAGATTTATTTATTGAACCGAGTAGCTTTACTGCATAATTTAGAATTGACCAGTTTATATATATATATATATATATATATATATATATATATATATATATATATATAGAGAGAGAGAGAGAGAGAGAGAGAGAGAGAGAGAGATTATTATGATGAAGGTATTTTGGGGTGCTGATAATATTTATCGTAAAATATATTCTCAATAAATTTCGTTCAATTTCATAGCAATCTTTGGCTAATAGAAAACCCTACTGACATTGTTAAATATTCCACTCAGGGAGACATGATTTTTGCATGAAGAGGCTCAGGATGTAATGAATGCATACCTTTGTATAAACTACAGAGTTATGAATTCGATCAAGGTGGCAGTCGACTTTGGTATCGGTGGGACTGGCCAAATATTTAGAAGCTCTAAGTGCATTACAACATTAGACAATGCCTATAACATAATAATATAATGACAAACAAACACCATAAAAATTTTGGAAACCTAAAAACATGCTGAAAAATTCTTAAGGTAGGAATACATTATTAGGTATTTAAGTTTGTTCTTGCAGTCGAAATAGGTGTGTTTTACTCTTGTGCTATTTAAGTAAGAAATTTCTTTAATTTCGATTAATGTTAAGCTCGTGTGTCACCCATTTGGTGTTATATGTTCATTTTTTGTTTTGCATCCATTTGGTGTCCATAGTTCATTCTTGTATGTGCAAAATAATCCTATAGCATGTTATCACCCATTTTGGCGTTAATTGTTGATTCTGTATTTGTAACTAGTCTCTAGGTTCTTTTGTGTCACTACCATCCCAAGGTTTCTACTATCATATATCTTTGATTTCTGCCCATACATCGATGACTACCAGTTATTTAGTAATGTTTATTTCCCTTGATCAAACATTATAAAACAATCGAATCAATTTAACATTAAAATAATTGTTTTTGTAACAATTATTGTGAGGACAATAATATGGTCGTCAGCAGCAGGGGCGGCGAATCTCACAACTTTTTTCGACAAAATTGATTGAAGCCTCACAACGGAAAATAGAGCCTTCCTGCGAATTTCATATTTTAACCCAAAAAAAAAAATAAGTCTCCATTTAGCAAACGGAGACTTTGCGATTTTTCAATAATCGGGGTCGCAACGATGTTGTCATCGCCCCCTCTGCTGCTATGGGTTAACAAAAATCATTTACGATTTCAACCAAATATTTGATCAAGTCGTAGGACTTTACAAATAGACTAATCGCTAACACCTCATCCTGCAGATCAATCAAATTATTTGACTGGTCAATGAGTCTGAAATTAATTCTCGTTAGCGAATTATTATGACATCGCATATAGACTGGATTAATTGGATTCTCAACAATTAAAAATCCTGGAGGCGCTGTTGGTGCAAATGAATACAGAATATATCCCTGCTGGGCTTGATTTGATTGCTCGAGATCTATTTGATAGCTTCCTTCGATAGCGTCACATACTAAATTGAGCGCAATCACCGATGAAATATTTACATTGTGTGGCGCGATATGCCTACCACCACCATCTAGGTCATTATTGTGAGTCAGGATAAATAAATTTTCCACTAGATTTCTTTTGCATGCGCCATAGATTATTTTAAAACCAATATCGATGGTGTCGTTAAGTTGTTTCTTTAAATCCGGTAGTTTATAACCGGGTAGTTTAAATGTTGATATATCTTCAATGCGGATATTATATTTTTTGCAAATGTTATTCTCGATGTGGAAGGTTTATCATCGAGTATAACTCGAATAATTTGTAAATTAAATTTTTCCATATCGTCGATGATTTTGTTACACGTTTCTACAACCCTGATAAATTCATCTCGAGTGAGAGTACCATATTCAAGAGATATTAATAACAGTGAAAAATCATTATTCATCGCTGTGAAATTTTTAATAATGCTAGGTTCGTTAACAAAATGATACCCCTGCAATGGTCCACTCTCCCCCCTATGTTCGTATCTGAGCCCAAAAAACTCTATAGGTACACTGTACTCTTTATAACTTTTTATTGGATTATCAGGTTTTATTTTGTCTGTGACATAATCAGATTTTACAGGTTCTGGTGCTACAACAGCGGTTTCTTGTCGAGGTGGGTTTTCAGGCCATCCTAACACGGTTCTGATTGAGCTGTTATAGATATCTACGACGTAATTAGGTGATTTTATTTCAATGGCGGACGATAGCGTTGGCTCATGAACCGTTATAGCGATTTTTGATTCTGCTCCAGTAATCGATTTTATTCTACGTGCAAATTCATTATTGATTTGTTCGATTTGGTAGGACCCTGTTGGTATTGTAACAACGTTCCAGTCTGGAGTCCCGTCTTCTTTATTCTTATTCGCGAACACCAATGAGTTATTGGGTCTCTGCCCACCAAATGCTACCGATCTGATATTAGGCCAGCTATGATATACACGTAATTTTGCTTGCGCTATCTCCTTCACGGGAACCGGAGAAGGGAAGTTTACACTAAACTCCGATTTCGTTGATGATATTGAGATCATGCTTGTTTTCACCGGGTTGGTATTTTCTGCTATTCGCTGAAGCAGTTGAAACTCTTCGGGTTTAAGTGACATTATTATTATCATTGTCTACAATTTCTAATTTCGATACCGCGGAATTATAAATACGTATCATCGCTGAGAACTCTTCATCGGTAGTTACTGTATCATCAATCGATGATGATATCAACGAGGATAATTGCGAGTACGCGTTGGATGCTATTTGATGTCTTACTGTATACTCGTTGAGTTTTCCCTGAGAACACGATGATAGTTTTTTAGTAATTGCATTAGCAACCCCAGCAATTGTTGTACAAATTGGAACAGCAACCGGGGCTATCATTGTCACTGAAGACAGTATAATACCAGCTCCTGCCATTACACCAGATACCGAATACACTGTAACGTCAATGGCTGTAATTCTCCTGCGGTATTTTTTTATTTTTATTGCATACTCCTCAGCGAGTGTTTTGAGTTTCGTTGATAATTCTTTGATTGTATCATAGCGATATTGTGACGGCGTTGATGTCATTTTTATTTTAAAAACACTAGCGTTTTCAATTACGAATCTAATTGTAAATTTATTTCAATTCAGTTATCTGCTCAGATCTACTACGAATTCCACATACCATGTTACTGATGCCCTAGCCAAACTTTTATCATCGGTTTTTATCGTTAACTGTTCAGTTATATTCTTGTCGATGATCGTTGATATCACATTATTGACCCCGGATGAACTCGACGATGATATATTAAATTGAGTTGGTGTTACCAGCGTTAATCGATAAATAACCTTTGACAGTAGCTGTTATGAGTAAAATGTTAGATGGTGATGTCCACTCAAATGTTCCAGATCGAAGTGTGTATACGTTATTGATGAAGATGAAGCTATCATGAGGAATTTTTATTTTTTCAAGTCTCTGGAGATTGCCTCTGATCGTAGTAACATCTGTGTCGATTGCTCCCAATTGCCGACCAAACCGAGTTATTTCATCGAATTTTGCAGTGATGTTATCTAGTTGTTTTAATATCTTCAGGTCTAATATCTTGTTTACCAAAGACTTTATCAATGACGTCATCGGTCCTGTCGATGCCTCTTCGTAGCACGCCAAAAGCATTTATATGATTATCATACTCAGATCGTAGCTTTGCTAAATTGTCGATTGCGGTTTTTATCGTTCTAATATTCGGTGTGGTCACTGGTGGAACACCCAGAAATTCTCGTAGCGGTAGATCGAATTTATCAACGATGTTATTGAGTTGGCCGAAGCCTCCTACTAGTGTTTCAAAAGCAACTATATGATTATTATACTTAGATCGTAGCTGTTCTAAATCGTCGATTGCGGCTTTTATCGTTTTAATATTCGGTGTGGTCACTGGTGGAACACCAAGAAATTCTTGTAGCGGTTTATTGAATTTAACAATGGAGTAATCGGTTCTGTTGAAGTTTTCTCGTAGTTCGTTAAAAGCATCTATATGAACATCATACTTAGATAGTAGCTGTTCTAAATTGTCGATTGCGGTTTTTATCGTTTTAATATTCGGTGTGGTCACTGGTGGAACGCCAAGAAATTCTTGTAGCGGTTGATTGAATCTAACAATGAAGTCATCGGTTCTGCTGAAGTTTTCTCGTAGTGCGACAAAAGGAGCTATATGAGCATCATACTCAGATCGTAGCTTTGCTAAATTGTCGATTGCGGTTTTTATCGTTTCAATATTTGGTGTGGTCACTGGTGGAACACCAAAAAATTCTTGTAGCGGTTGATTGAATTTAACAATGGCTTCATTGGTTCTGCTGAAGCCTCTTCGTAGTGCGTTAAAAACATCTATATGAACATTATAATCAGATCGTAGCTTTGCTAAATTGTCGATTGCGGTTTTTATCGTTTCAATATTCGGTATGGTCACTGGTGGAACACCAAGAAACTCTTGTAGCGGTTGATTGAATTTAACAAATTCATCGTTGAGTGATTTTAATGAGTTTGCTGTGTTATCTACTGTTGTTAGTTTCTCTGTGACCGTCGAAACAAGTACGCCTGGTTTGAGTTTATAATCCTGAAACAGCGCAATAGCGTCATCGGCGGCGTCATGTCTTCGTGTTAAAATGTCATCCAACGACACATTACTGGTTTTCAATTTGCCTTGGCGATCTTGAAATACAACTATTTCGTTTGGGTCAACACTTGCTAAATTCAACGTCTCAGCGATTTCATCTTCAATTATTATTTTTACATCCTGTGTTTCCGTGGTGGTTTTTTTTAACGCTGATAGAGGTCGCCCCCAAATATCAATCATTATTGTTAGCGCAACTTGGGTTTTCAATTTATTGATTCTCTAAAATTACCTTGTAATTTCCCACTCGTGCATTCGTTTACAACCAGATGAGGTGGTTTCTGTGACGATGAAATCTCCATAATACTTCACGGCCGCATATCGGTGGATCATTTAATTGTTGTGTTGGCAGCGTGGAATAAAAAATCGGAATTGATTGATTCTTTGAATTTATATACCGCATAAACTCGCTTGGCGGAGCTAACCCATATGAATCAAAATAGACAATCCCACGAGGATCGATCGCGTATGCAACCCAGTGAGTTCCCGATCCGTTACTGTTATCAAGATTGATGATACCGGTTTCAACGCGTTCAGGTTTTCTCGGCAACTGATCTTTCATAAAAACCCCTCTGAAGTTTTTTATCGCTAGTTTTTTTTTAGCAGCATCAATTAAATCAAAATTGGACATGGGAAGAATTGGGCTTTCAACTAATAAACCGTTCCTGGCATTCTTAAGCCTTTCCCGCTGCACCATGAATACGGAGTTCCTGGTAGTCTTAGACCTTTTCCCTTCCTTTTTTTGTATCTAGATCCGTGAACGGACCCCCAGTTGCCTTTTTCAACGCCATTCCTGCTGCGGTACCAACGGCTCCCAACGCCGCAGCCTTCGCCAACGCTGGGGCGGCCGCTGCAATCAATGCTGGTATTGCGGCTAACAATGGAAATATACCACCTGATTTTATCATGTTGGCGATTGCAGCCTTTGAAAATACAATTTGAACCCCCCGCTTATTTTTCATTGCATCATTGAAATGTTTTATTTGACGATCCGTCAATGATATTGTATGTGTACCGCCGGACATTTGCGCTGGTTTCAACGTTATTGTGGTTCCACATTCTTTAGCGGATTTTGATTTTAATTTCTTGACTTGACCATCAGTCAGCTTGACACTAACAACACTATATGGCATTTTATTGTAAAACACATTTATGCTTTCAATTGATCTAATTGTGAATCGTTTACATATTTTCCACTGGTGCATCAACGATTCTCATTCGTCCGCCAGCGCCTTCAAGTAGCATTGATTTGTCGCTGAGAATGACAGCAACCGCTCGATAATTAACATCACCGGAGCTATACGAGCTCGAAAATATATATCAACAACGGATTGCCTTGTTAAATCAAGATGTTCCAGCGAAAAGTAATAAATCGGATAATTTTTTTTAAAATCAAGTTGTGATATTTGCAAACCAGTATCAACGTTTTGATCACGACCCATATATGACAGCATCCGATGATACACACGTGCTAAAAGGTTGTTGTCGTAATCAAGTTGTATATCCTCGGTTGGTTCTTGTTGTCCGTTTATTCTCAGCGAAACCTCCGTGACTCCTAATCGATCAAATATCATATGACTGCGTTCTTGGAAGCCTAATCGATTCCGATTCTGCAGCGCTATAAATATATGACGTGGAGCTGAAACGCCTTGTTTTGATGCCAGGTTCCATGTAAATGTATCAGCAACACTACCAACTTTGGCATCAGTTGTTGTTGTTAGCCAACTTATCAATGATTTGCCACCTGTTTCCATAAATGAAAGTAGCCGCTCTTCCGTGGTAATTGATGGAGTCATTACTGGCATCCACAATACCAATTTAGTTAAAATAACTTTACCATCAGCAACACCATTAGCACGCCAGATTGCGTCATTGTCATCACCCCTTCGCACTAACGCGATTGTGTGTTTGGCTCCATAGATGACTTTTCTGACATTTCTGCAGAATCCAAATATGTGATGGAGTGGAATCGCACATGAAAATTGTCGACGCATCCCTTGCAATATCATTACTCGTGTTGCAAATCCTAAATTGTAATTAGGAGTGGTATTTATGACATCAAAATCTGCGGCCAGTCTAGTATATCCGGGTGGTGCTGGATCAGCTGCGGTATCTCGTGTTGCCTTTACCCTAGAATACTGAAAGTGTTCAGGATGATCAGAAGCATCCTTAGCAAACATCATAGATGGACCAGCAGACCTTGTATAATCATCGGAGTATCTTGCTAGTCCGATTATTGTTGTTGCAACATCAACCTCGCGTTCTATTGATTAAATTTCTCTTCCGTCAATGAGATATCTCGCGGATTCAAATAGCGCCATGATACCATTATTCACTAAGCCGACTTTGGCACCATCTGGATACGGTGCTGGTACAGCAGGAGTATCAGTACGTTGTACAAGTTCTCCTTCTACTTCGATAAATGCTTCACACGGCAAAAAGTATTTACTGGTATCATGGACTTGAAGTTCAACTCGCGATCGTAGGTCGGGTTGTATTGCATGATAGGAATAAAATTGATAATCGCGGACAGAATCGTCTTTGCGCGTTGGGGCTTCCATATCAAACGCCGGATCAACTGTTCGTTTAAACATTGCTATTATTATTTAGTGCTTTCAATTGTGAAACTCTTTGTAATCATCGTCGTTTTCGTTTTCGTTTCAACCCACTTCCTGCTATCGTGTTCATGATAGCGTTATCTGTTACCGGCGAGGCCGTCAATGGCGACGGAGTCACCGAAGCAGCCAACGACGCTAGTTTTCCTTCCACTGCGCTATTTATTGCTTTGCTGATTTTTGCAGGCATCACTGTAGTTGATGGCAGCACTGGTGGTTTCACCACAGACTTCGTCGCTGTTGGTTTCTTTCGCACCAATGATGTTATTTTATCTGTCGCAGCAGAAAATGCCCTTCCGGCAAGATTTCCAACAGCGCTGATTCCTTTATCACGAATAATATCAATGGCTTTCATTGATAATTGTTTAGCTAGCGGTGCCACTTTTGGGGCCATTCTTGTAAATAGCCCCGCGATGGTACTGCCGAGTCCATCTCCGTACCACGCGCGGTAAACAGGCAATCGTGAGTTCACCACGTAGACGCTAACGGGTTTATCATGGTTGTAGTGTATAATCATCTTGTTATAAAACTAGTAGTTTTTCAATTAGTTAATTGCGTAGTCGCCATTGAAAACTCTTTGAGTAATCGCTTGCGATCAATCGCTAAAATCCATAGGATTTTCATCAAAACCATGAGCGTCTCTGTGATTTTCAACTAATTCAGCAATGAGTTCTCGATATACATCAATGCCCATGATACCGCCGGCAAATAATCGTCTACAGATATCAGCTGCTTGGGCACAGTTGTTACTTACAGCGACGGTTACAGATCCCCGTATACACATTTGAGGTCATCGATGCTGGGTTATGCTTGTATCAATTTATTTTCAATGATAAATAGATTTCCTGACACTGCTGTTAGAGTTGCCGTTGATTCATTTTACATTGACAGCAAGTACAGTGGAGCAGTTGCTGAATTCACTAATCCGAATGAAAGTTGGAGATCATGGAGAATTAAAAAAGAAATGCAGCGTGATTATTCAGAATCAGCAGATGTTACAATTGAAAACAATTACCTGAAAAATGATAAACTATCAGAGTGGTCTAATGCACCGCCGATATCTGATCCAATTTGTAGATATAAAACAGTTTATTTAAACGGTTGCGGCGGGTCAGGAAAGACAACACGTGCGATAGAATTATATCAAGGGCGGGCAAATATGATTGTGCTTACACCAACCCACAGACTAGCGAGAGAGATAAAACTACGAAATGTTGAAGCTTGTACTTACCACAGCTTTTTTCGATGGAAGGGTGATGAATGGACCTCTGAAAGAATGGGTGAGAAATTCATTCCTGAAATCATTATTTGGGATGAAGCGTGTACGGTTTCGGAGGATGTATTAAAAATGTTTCTTGATTGGTTGTTGCGCGTAAATACAAAAGTTATAATGTGCGGCGATCATGGTCAGCCACCACCATTTGTCGGTGGGAGCCCACATGATTTTTTGAAAGGGTTTGTTGACTATCATGAAGAAATTAATACTGACTATATAGCACTTGATGAACCATTACGTGAATTCAAGAAACTAATTAGATTACAACCGGATAGAATCCAATGTGAAGTAGCACGTGAGGTGATTTCAGAAAATACCATGAATGATTTCTGGGAAGCGTGGAGACCAAACGATTTGATAGTGGCAAGTAGAAAGATAGTCAGAGATACACTTCAAAGAAAGTTGTTTGCGTTGCATAAAGAAAAATTCCCAACGTTTCCAGTGCCGTTGTGTTATAGACCCTCGGATACACGAAAGCAGAATATTGAAGTTGAAATTCCAGGACGTGTGACTTCGTCAACGACAGAGTCAAGAAAACAGATTATGGTATTAAATGATATTGTACTAGTTGATATCAATGTTGTCGAAGAT
The DNA here is from genome assembly GCA_030141615.1 of Unio pictorum. Taxonomy (NCBI): domain Eukaryota; kingdom Metazoa; phylum Mollusca; class Bivalvia; order Unionida; family Unionidae; genus Unio; species Unio pictorum. The sequence continues at coordinate 4,781,975 of JARLTB010000194.1, forward strand.
GCATTGCGTGCTGATAAATCCCAATGGACGCTAGGTTACGCAGCGACAATATACTCTTCGCAAGGATTAACCATCACGGATACAATTGTTTGGATAGTTGATAATAACATTGAGTGGTCAAATTTAGTCTATCTTGCAGTGTCCAGAGTACGACGAATAAATCAACTTCGAAGAATTGTTGTTGATGATAAAATCATTGGCGATGATATCATAGATATTAAAATCATTAATAAAAAACTCTCCGGTTACAAACAACAGGATAAAAAAAAAACAACGACAATTTGATATTGATGCCGAATTAATTATTGCGTTGAAGCAACAACAGAATAATCACTGCGCGAGTTGCAATTGTATAATGCGTTGGCAGTATTCGGATAAAGATCTTCGACAATTTACCGTAGACAGAAAAAATAACAGTCTCGGTCATCTCAGAAACAATGTGATGTTGACTTGTCTTGAGTGCAACAGACGCAACGGTGCTAGTTAAGACCATGCGGTGGCAATTGAGTATCGTCAGGAATCACTTGTAATTGTTTGCGTGTAAAACCCCGCTGAGGGGCAGTTGAATCCAATTTATAGATTGGGGGTCTACCAGTTGATCGTGTTATAGTAGATATTTTATGCGTAGTGACACTCCAAATAGGATCAGTAGCCCTTTTTTTACCACCTTCGAGTTCTCCTGGTTCATATAAATATCTCACGGTGACATTGCTGAGAATTGGCTGAGAAACGCTATCCCGCTGTGGTTGTGGTATATACTTTTTTATTGCGTTGTTAGGTTTCATATTGATTGCTCTGGTAATCTCGTTATTTAGCGCTGCAACTACCCCTGGTAACCTTTTGACCCATTCACGGGATCGCTTTTCTTGGATGAATTCTTTTGCGTATTGATATCCAAATAACCGCTCAGCAAGAGTCCGATTAAATCGTTCTACAATTGCCTGATCGCGATGTAGTGCAGTATGCCCCCGTCTGATGGTGACATTGTGATGTTTCATTGTAGATGCAACCACACCCTAAAATTCCTTGCCAGGATCAACTTGTAACAGATTTGGCCAGCGTAGAGGGCTTCGTCGATAAATCTTTTCAAATGCAGAAGCTACTTCAGGTGACGATTTTGTTTTTAGCGGTTCCGCTTGTTTGAATCGACTCGCAATAAATCAGCTTGATGAACTTCATTGGGCCCGGTAACATCAAAATGCGAAAGGTTAACTTGGCTAGGACGCGGTAAATCGATTTGCCATATAGCTTGTTTGGATAACCAATTAGCGGCAGTAGCCTTTTTCACTTTTGCGGCGCTGGCGAGTTTACTGATTGCAGCGTTACCCCTCCAGTATCCCCTCGGAGAATAATAAATAGATTCAATATTATTAATTACCAGCACCTAACATCAATTTGCTTTTCATAGCTGATTTTACCAACCACGAAGCCAATTTTTCTTTGAAAGATTTATCAGGAATAGCATTTAACGCATGAATTAATTTCACATCCGCGAGATGCCTGTGTTGCAAATTGCTGCTTTTATAAGCAACATCATGTGCATGACACGCCTTATCAATAGCGTTTATCGGATACTCGCCGGGTCGGGGCTGATTTTGATCATCAAGTCTGATATCTAATCGTGTTCCGGGGCCACAGTAGCTATATCCTGGAAGATGCTTTTCTCCTGGATACTTTGCCCACGGCGTTCCAGGGAGTTTTACTAACTTGGCTGCGATATCACCTCCTCGTTGTTTTTTTTAAAACATCTCCGGATTTCATAGAAACAAATCTAAACTTTTTTATACCACATGTTGCACATGTACAAGTAAGTGCAGATCTGTTATTGCTAGTTGTGATCGTCGTCACATCATTTGTGCCAGTAAGCGTTTTACACTTCACACAATATAGATCCATAATTATGTATAGAGATATGAATATAATTGATTTTTCAGCGACTAAAACAAGAGAACCAGTTAAGCATCATGCAGCGCTACCAAACTCTATCCGCGCAATTATAATCGGGCCATCTGGATCCGGCAAGACGCAATTGTTGCTCAGTTTAATAATGAGATGGATGAAGTGGGATAAGTTGTATTTAATTGCCCCTAGCGTAGATGATCAACGATGCTATGAAGTGTTAAAGGATTTTAACGAGAATGCATCAGAGATTGCCGGCGAGGGTATTATTGAATTTATAACCGATATTGACGAGGCACCATCCGTGGATGACCTTGATGGGAGCATTAACAATTTAGTCGTATACGACGATGTAACGTTAGACAATCAAAAAAACCCAGCTAGAATATTTTCCCGAGGCAGGCATAACAACACCGACGTGATATATGTCACTCAACGATACACTCAGATTCCAAAAGTGATCAGAGATAACTGTAATATTCTTGCTGTATTCAACGGCGTTGATACACATACGCTACGAAATATTTGGCAGACATGGTGCTCTGATATGGACTTCAATCAATTTAGAAATTTCTTTAGTCATGCTCAGTCAACCCCGCATGGATTTATAACAATAAATTTACATGATCCTAGAACACGATATCGTATCGGACTTGATCAAATATTCGGTTGAAATCGTAAATGATTTTTGTTAACCCATAGCAGCGGGGGGGGGGGGGCGATGACAACATCGTTGCGACCCCGATGATTGAAAAATCGCAAAGTCTCCGTTTGCTAAATGGAGACTTATTTTTTTTTGGTTAAAATATGAGATTCGCAGGAAGGCTCTATTTTCCGTTTTGAGGCTTCAATCAATTTTGTCGGAAAAAGTTGTGAGATTCGCCCCCCTGCTGCTTCGTCTTTATAAATTCCTTGTGTCTCTTTGCTCTGAATGCTTAAAAAGTATTAAGAAATAAAGACGTTATATTAACGTGGTTATATTACTAATAAAGCAAACTTTTTAGATTTACAGAACCGTGTAACCTATTTGCCATATGGAAAAGAGTCATTATCAGTTGAGATCTTCTTTGTGACACATATAAAAAGTAGAATAAATTCAGACCGGAGAAAATATATACTTATGTTGGCACCCCATGACTCCGTTCCAGCACATTATGGTAGAGAGTTGGGGGTGTCACCCTGTTTTTCGTTTTTAAAGGTCATTGTTTGTGATTTATGTATCCCCCATCCTCCCAGATTTGTATTTCACGTGTGATAGTGGTTGTTTAAATGTTCTTTATTTTTTATTTATTTATTTATTTATTATTATTATCTTTTTAAATATTTTTTGTTGTATTTTGTATCATTTGTATTTTTAGTTTGACGCTTTTTTTTATACAAAGGTATGCATTCATTACATCCTGAGCCTCTTCATGCAAAATCATGTCTCCCTGAATCGAATATTTAACAATGTCAGTAGGGTTCTCTATTAGCCAAAGATTGCTATGAAATTGAACGAAATTTATTGAGAATACATTTTACGATAAATATTATCAGCACCCCAAAATACCTTCATCATAATACTCTCTCTCTCTCTCTCTCTCTCTCTCTCTCTCTCTCTCTCTCTCTCTCTCTCTATATATATATATATATATATATATATATATATATATATATATATAAACTGGTCAATTCTAAATTATGCAGTAAAGCTACTCGGTTCAATAAATAAATCTTTATATACAAAAGTCGGTTGATTTGTCCTACATCCAGCAGCTGATTCTGCGAGCGTGCTATTTTTTACAAATTAACAGTGTATGTTGATCGCTCCTTGACCATCATATAAAGACGAAAGCACAGCATATAAAGAAGTTTGCACATCATATAAGCAGAGATCGGCGACGCGTCATGCAAATGTGTTGCGTATCACGTGATACACAAAAAGTGAAAATGTAGGACAAACAATCAAGCCGGCTTTGAAGATGTATTCGATAACGCTAGGGGGGCAGGGTCCAGTTTTTATGTACAAATTTAATGTCGCATGCACCTGCCTAATATAAAAATTCATTAAAAATATAATACGCAAGTGAGGTCAAAAAGGTACATATTTCTGGATAGGTATTATGTAGCGCAACATAATCATATCACACACTTGACCTGACAAGTCTACTGAAGTTCTTAGAATAAAATGTTTATGTACCCCAACCCCTATTTTATACATGCATTTTTCACATCCGAAGGCCATTTTTGACAGCACGTGGTGCTCACAGTGCAAACGCAAGGCCTTTTCCTAGATGAAAATTTTGAAAAAACATTGTGTACTAAATAGCTTGATGCAATTCATAATAGTTGTCATCCATGCCGTTTTTGAGATATTCTACTTGCCTTGAACCCACGTGTCTACTGCTATGGGAGGCTAGCTCATCTTCCTAGCCGACTATTGGTATTTCACAATCAACATACTGCTGAGTAACTATGGAAAGTGTACATCTCTGACATCAATTTCAAGAACAACACAAGCCTGAAACACCTAGTTCACAAATTTATCCATATCTTTAATTATTACACAATAGTAGCTCAAAAACTCACACCATACCCATTTACGAAACTAGACCCTGCCACCTAGAGCAAAATGCCGTTTACTCGTGTTTTTATATTTACCTTTAAAAAGAAATATCTGAATAAAGGTTCATACACATTAAATAAACTGTCATTTGAACTTTAACATTGTCTTATTATGTTATATATAAACTGCAAATTTTGGTAATACAAATAGTATGCACAATGGGTTCCACTACTAGTTTATTTTTTGGTATAAAACACCTTTGTACAGTTTGTGTATCAAGCCTCTGGTAATCTACCATTACTTAGACACTTGCAAGGATACTTTCTTCTGATATCAGAGTTGATGGCGGGACCCTAAGTACCCCCGCCCCCTTCACTGAGCAGTCCTGTATAAAATTCTGAATGGCAGGACTCTCTCTCTCTCTCTCTCTCTCTCTCTCTCTCTCTCTCTTATATATATATATATATATATATATATATATATATATATATATATATATATATATATATATATATATATAAACTGGTCAATTCTAAATTATGCAGTAAAGCTACTCGGTTCAATAAATTTTAAGTGTTGTTTCTATGTTGCATATTCTTCTGTGTATGTATATATATATATATATATATATATATATATATATATATATATATATATATATATATATATATATATATATACTTTGAATTGAATTTTGATCTCTTGTGTAATTTTTAAAAACTTTATTTAGCTAGAACCCCTCTGTTTAATTTTTGATCCGCCCCTGTGTCACGGAACTAAAAGGCTTTGCATTGCTAGCTCATCTGTTGATTAAAAACATTCCCCACCCTGTTAATAATCAAACATGTTCAAATTTCGAAATATTTGCACATATATGTCCATCTTGTGATTTTGTCAGTAGTAAAAGTTCCCCTTCCACAAGCACGCACCTAACGCCCGCGCTTCTCGAGATTTAGTTTCGGGTTTGGAAATGGAATCCAAAATACACACGTCATATGTTCACGATCTGAATATCTACTATCGCTGTTACAAAGTCCAAAGTAACAATGTCTTGTAGCACCGCGATTTTTTCGCTTTTCAGGAGCAGCATCAATCTCTTCAACGTGTTCCGCCATATATATTGTAGTACAACAGTCGGTTTATTTGTCCTACATCCTACAGCTGATTCTGCGAGCGTGCTATTTTTAGAAATTAACAGTGTATGTCGATCGCTCCTTGACCATCATATAAAGACGAAAGCACAGCATATAAAGACATTTGCACATCATATAAGGACGAAAGCACAGCATATAAAGAAGTTTGCACATTATATAATGATGAAAGCACAGCATATAAAGACATTTGCACATCATATAAGGACGAAAGCACCGCATATAAAGAAGTTTGTACATCATATAAGTACAAAAGCACATCATATAAAGACATTTGCACATCATATAAGGACGAAAGCACCGCATATAAAGAAGTTTGCACATCATATAAGGACGAAAGCACAGCATATAAAGAAGTTTGCACATCATATAAGGACGAAAGCACCGCATATAAAGAAGTTTGCACGTCATATAAGGACGAAAGCACCACATATAAAGAAGTTTGCACGTCATATAAGGACGAAAGCACCGCATATAAAGAAGTTTGCACATCATATAAGGACGAAAGCACAGCATATAAAGAAGTTTGCACGTCATATAAGGACGAAAGCACCGCATATAAAGAAGTTTGCACGTCATATAAGGACGAAAGCACCGCATATAAAGAAGTTTGCACGTCATATAAGGACGAAAGCACAGCATATAAGTACAAATGCCCATCATATAAAGAAGTTTGCACATTATATAATGATGAAAGCACAGCATATAAAGACATTTGCACATCATATAAGGACGAAAGCACCGCATATAAAGAAGTTTGCACATCATATAACGACGAAAGCACAGCATATAAAGAAGTTTGCACATCATATAAGTACAAATGCACATCATATAAAGACATTTGCACATCATATAAGGACGAAAGCACGGCATATAAAGAAGTTTGCACATCATATAAGTAAAAATGCACAGCATATAAAGAAGTTTGCACGTCATATAAGGACGAAAGCACAGCATATAAGTACAAATGCCCATCATATAAAGAAGTTTGCACATTATATAATGATGAAAGCACAGCATATAAAGACATTTGCACATCATATAAGGAAGAAAGCACCGCATATAAAGAAGTTTGCACATCATATAAGGACGAAAGCACCGCATATAAAGAAGTTTGCACATCATATAAGGATGAAAGCACAGCATATAAGTACAAATGTACATCATATAAGGACATTTGCACATCATATAAGGACGAAAGCACCGCATATAAAGAAGTTTGCACATCATATAAGGACGAAAGCACCGCATATAAAGAAGTTTGCACATCATATAAGGACGAAAGCACCGCATATAAAGAACTTTGCACATCATATAAGGATGAAAGCACAGCATATAACGAAGTTTGCACATCATATAAGGACAAAAGCACATCATATAAGTACAAATGCACAGCATATAAAGAAGTTTGCACATCATATAAGTACAAATGTACAGCATATAAAGAAGGTTCCACATGATATAATAAAAATTCTCATCTTAAGACAGCTCTGGCGTTCCATAGGTATACATCATCTTGAACTGATCCTGATAAAACGGTTTGGTCTTGTCAATTCTTACATTATCAGCTTTGACAAGTCGAACACCGACGAACCAGCATACACTGGTTTTTAGCTTGAGTTTCGATTTTTGTTTTACTGTGAAGGGCAATAAGCCAACCATCAAAGATCTTTCTCGATTCAAAAGTGGATCAGCGATGAGCCTTCGAAATTTGTCTCGTTCACTATCACATACAATATCGACTTAAATTCTTTTGCGTCGATTCTCATTGGTTTACCCGAATACATAATTTTTCATAAGCTTAATAAAGTTCTACTCAAACGCATTGGTAGCCTTCATTCATCTGGATTTTGAAGGCTCATCCAGACACGATGGCGACATTGAAACACTCGATACATCTTGGTTACACCCATACCCAATCGCAGAGACAGCTGGAGGTTACGCACGTGCAGTAGTAGTTTAGTTTGGTTCTAAGACCAGATATTTCTTCGGTGCATAGGTTGTATTTACGTCCGGATTCATCAGTGGTCGATCAATGGTATGGGAACAATCACGTACTAGGCACCGTCCGCGTTTCTGGTAGTAGCAGACAATTGTTGTGAGCATTATGTAAATGTTCCCGGTTTTCCAAACCAACTTCAAAGAAGTATATGTAGTCACTCTTGATGTTATGCTCCTTTGTGTTTTTTTTTGCGTCAGTGTATCTATGATGAATCCATCGAAATGCACCAACCGCAACGGCTACATCAATATTCAAATATACAACTTATATATATCTAGATATATGATGCGACTGTTTGGAGCAGTTGGGTCTCATCTGTCTACGTCTGGGTTGCTTGCGTGTGCATATCTGTAGTTTACCTTAGAAATTCGGCCACGAAGAGACCTCTTAATAAACTGATGCTGGTCAATATCGGTGACAAGAAAAATCTCGATTATGATTTTGGACAACAACGCATTTTTCGTCATTCCAAATGATGTGAAGTAATGTGCGGGGTAACTATTACAAGATTATGGCATTGTAACGAAAAGTCTCAAATGCATCAGCAAACAACAACACATCGTTCCGCAGATACAGATCATAATAGTCACCCATCATTTTATAAACGAATGCGGACAAACACCTTGTTTGCGTGTTCGTATTTCCTTTTATGAGATACTTTCGCGTGACTACAATAAATATGCCACTTCTATCAGTAGCAAATGAGTTTCAGCAAACCTGCCCTAATCGTATAGATATACACCTTTCTGCATCAGTAGGGCTGTGTTGGTTGGACAATATCGAGGAGCGATTGTAATTCTCTGATTGCCCACTAACTTCTGCAATAATAAATCCAAGAACTGTAACAAATCGACGAACCGTAATTGGCCTGGTATAACCATGTATTTATGGTGTTGATGGGGATCACGCTTATCGGTGAGTCTGATGCGTGGCTACTGCTCCATTATTAAGTGTCCATTATACCACCCTTAAATTATGCAACGCTGCATCGAGTTTTGATTTGGGGGGGGGGGTAAATTCTCAAATATAGATTATAAGCCTTGTGTGTGGCTGCTTTATACGTACCGGTGATGTGACAGTGATCGAAACTTCGGAATTGTAACTTCCGTTGGAAAAATTGTATCTTGGTAAAGGGAGCATTACAGATCACACAATGAGTTTCTACGGTGAACTCAAAAATGCTATCATCTGACATGATCACGAACTCTGGTGAATAGAGTTATTGTCGAATCCATTGTAACCTCGAGCAATTAAGAAACATCATAACCGTCACTGGTGACCCAGTTCGCCCGTCACACCTAAGTACTATTTAACAAAATATGCATGGTGCTTGGACGTTGCGACATTGAAAGTCCGTGTGGAGGATATATGGACCTTTCATCTTTCATTCCTTTGAGAATGTTTTTACCAGGTCCTGACTTTATTGTCCGCTGAGATTGTTCACTGAGCACACTACATTAAACATCATGGTAGGTACGCAGTTGTTGAATGCTGAATACATACATGTGGTATCTTCATGTAAAGTTATTGTCTGCGTGTTGCCTGTGTCCGGTAACAAAAAAAAAGACTCTTGATTTATACCTAGTGCGATACCGAGTCTGAATCCATTATTTCACTCATCAACAACAATTCAATCTGGATTCGTCCATGTTGTTCGTGCAGGGATAGAGCAAGCGCAGTAAAGCCTTTATCGTAAATAAAGGCAGTAACAGCAATGCAAGTCTTTAAATGTCTCATATTTGTTCAGTGTGGTCTTGGCAACCTGCACAGGAGATTCAGTATTACTTAAGCTGAGTTTACCCAAATGATGCCGGTATTTTCGTGATCACTAGCCAAATATAACGCTAATAAAAGTACCCATTCAAAACATATATTGTCATAATTCTTTACATTTAACACTGACCATTTTGGAACTTTTTCTTGTGTTGGTATGGAACGAAACGGTTGATGTGTCAAGATAAGTACCTCAAATTTGATACATTTTTCGAGAGTCTATCCTGATCCTAAGTTGGTGAATTTCTCCAAAGTATCGAGAATCTTTTCAATGCCTTTATCAACTTAGTCATTCATAGACATGGCGTCACTAAGGTTCAGGACGGTACTATAATAGTTTTAAATCCATCCTTTTCGCGCATAACAAGATGCACATAACTAATAATACCTAATAATACATAATAAAATCTGTTTTAAATTCAGATTATGCAGAGTTTTGTAACGTGATCTTAGAAATTACATTTCTTAAGAGTTTTCGAGTGTCTTTGCTTGGTGTGTATATGGGTGACATAATTTTGAAACTCACGACGCCGCGAATGAAATTTAAATTCAGATACATGTATTTGTGATTGCTGTACTCGGTCAGGAACATACATGTATTTGTGATTACTGTACTCGGTCAGGAACATACATGTATTTGTGATTACTGTATTCGGTTAGGAACATACATGTATTTGTGATTACTGTACTCGGTCAGGAACATACATGTATTTGTGATTACTGTACTCGGTCAGGAACATACTCAACAGCTTCAACAACAAGACGTTGAAATTAACACCTGTTGTTAATCTTCGTGAATTAATCTTTTATAGTTTTCACTCTTTGCTTTTGCGTAATTCAGCAATGTAAATATCAGAAGCAGACGACGTAATATTTTCCTTCTATGTAAATACATGTGTAATCATGCATACACCACTTGGCCGAAATTTGACTTGTCCAGGAACTGGAAATGACTGGCGAGCACTGTCGAATTTAACCAGTAAAACTTAATGTTAAGAATGAAACTCTCAGACGATAACGGTTTTCAGACCCACTTAGGCATAATCATATGTCAAATTATAAATCAATAAATGAACTAAATTGTCTGCATCTTTAAGTCCATTTGAGATTTTTACTTTTTTTAAATAAAAAATGGGGGGGGGGGTTTACAAGCAAACAGGTAGGTAAATTCAGACTATACATTGTGGTTTTGTAAATAAACCGACGCTTTATTTGAATAATAATGAAAATATTTAAAAAAATTGATGATTGAACTCATAGAGAACTTGTTAATTTCATTTCGACTCAGAGAAGTTCAAATGATCCATTGATACATACTGTACCAACTAGCATATGACCGTGCGAGGAATCACTTGGAATGACTTGAAACATGCTGGAGTGTTTGTGCATCTCGGGTATGGTTTTGTATTCTCTGGATATTTAAAGAGGATTATAAAATACACGACAGCGGGTGAATGGATGCCTGATTCTTCCAGTCGCTGACTTTGCAGTTCATTATAAACTACCAGCAGCATTTTATGGAAAATCAACCTTTTGAGTCTGTCATAAAAGAGAGTGCTTGTGAAATAACTAAGTGTACCTCTTTCAGGGTCTATACAGTGAAATTCATTTGCGGCGCTAGATAAAATATACTTCAAATAACCTCAAATGACCCATCACTGAGTACAATGCCAATATAAATTTTGTCAGATTGCTGGATGTACCCAATATTGTCAAATTCTCGTAAATACGGTTGGGTTCTGTATGCTTGATTACATCCATTACTATTTTTATCATGTGCTGACGTTGTTTCTGTTTTTCATTGAAGTAAATTTTTTTGTAAGTGTTCAGATTTCCTTCCCTTGTATAATACCCAAATAACTATGTTTAATTGAGCTGATATTGTGTGTCTTCAACGTTAGAGTTAGAACATTTCCTAACATCATGAAAAGTTTCAAACGCTTCAGATGTAGTAGGCGATTTATTCGTAGACTCTGCCTTTCTTGTACCATATAATATTATTTTCTCTTTTCAATTTCCTCATATGCTTGTCATAGTTTATTCCGTTCCATCTTTAAACCATTCCCAGGCTAATCAATGTATAAATGTCTCTGAAAACACATATAAAATATTTTGTGCCTGTTTGATAAATCTATATGATGAATTCAAACAACACATTGCTCAGAGTTTTTCTGCCAATCAAGGCGTCAGTATTCCAGGTTGGTCAATCAAACATTCAGCGCCCACCAATCTCGGTCAGCAACTCCCAATCACCTGCTACTCGACCAGCAAAACAATTTAGCTCTATGGCTGCTATGGTTCTGCTTGACCGCCGATATGGTCGACTTTATAGTTAGCTCTGCAGCTGAAACCACGTCGACTCCGATCACTCTGATCAATGAAATCACTCTGGTAACTCTTCTCTCTGGTCAGCTGAAAATATATATATATAACGCCGTGTAATATGCATGACACGGGGATATCTGATGGAACGTAAAGACTTTGCACACGGTAAGCTATACAGATTACATTATCGGCACAATATTTCCAAAACAATGCCCGATAGGATTGATACGGTACTAAACGTTTCTTAAAATGAACTTTGTATTGCCAGCATAAATCTCCTGCTAAGTCACGAACAAGAATAGAAAATATTTGCATTATACCACGTAAACAGAATCTGCATAGAAAATAAACAAATATAAAAGTCCTAGTTCAACAGTTATAACTTATATACAATAAATTAATAACTTACATACCTCTACAGCTGAAGATGTGCAAGTCCTTAAAGTAGAAACGTTCACTGACAAGACGTCCCATAATGTAACGAGTTTTACCTACGGTAAGTCATTTCTTCACAGATATCGTCTGCACTGGAATCATTCGGTTCTTCACATCAGAAGCACTTCACACGTGCGGCATAGGATGAACCGAACTCATTATTTGTGTGTGTGTGTGTTTGTGTGTGTATATATATATATATATATATATATATATATATATATATATATATATATATATATATATATATATATATATACATATCACCCTTGGGTATCTTTGTACACCATCCGAGTACATGTGTTTAAGAAATAAAATGATTTATACAATTCCGTGACAACAATCACAATTTATTTACAGCTCACTGCTCTACCGGATGGTCAAGGATCGCGAGAACCTCTTTTGTTCCATGCCCTCCACTCCAGTTGGTCCCGAAGCACAGGTCCTTCACCACTAAATAACCACTATCTTGGCCAACGTCACCGGTATATACCAACCCAAATTAACACCACGGCTAAAGCAACACCTTCAACACAGTGCGAACAAAGCTCATCTAAAGTAACACCTTTAACACAGTGCGAACAAAGCTCATATAAAGCACAGCTCTATACAGAGCGTAGCTCAAACACTATCACTAAAATTTCAATCACTCCGTCGTCCATCAGCTGTTGGTGACATAGCTTTTATCCAGCATTACTTTTGAATATGCAAATGCAAATGATGAACTATGCTGGAGATCAATCGTTCAAATGTGAAGTTTGTAGTGAAATGTTTCGGTTGGGGTGCGAGCTGGAGGTACATACGAAGACGCATACTGGGGACAAACAATTCAAGCGTGAAGTGGGTAATCAACTGTTTGAGCAAAGTAGCGCTCTGAAGAATCACGGTAGGATGCATACAGATGAACCATTCAAATGTGAGGTTTGTTATAAAACGTTTCGGCAGATTAGTACTTTGAAACGGCACATGATGGTACATACTGGAGAAAAACCATTCAAATGTGAAGTTTGTGATAAAATGTATACGAGGAGTAGTGAATTGAAAGGGCATATGATGGTTCATACTGGAGAAAAACCGTTTAAATGTGAAATTTGTGATAAAATGTTTGCCCGAAATATTTATTTGAAGTGGCATTTAAATACACATTCTGGAAACAAACAATTCAAATGTGAAGTTTGTAATCAGCTGTTTGGGCACAGCAGTGATCTTAAAAAACACACTCTGATACATACTGGAGATAAACCGTTTAAATGTGAAGTTTGTAATGAAAGTTTTAGACAGAGTGGTACTTTGAAGGGACACATGAGGGTGCATACTGGAGATAAACCATTCAAATGTGATGTTTGCCATAAAATGTTCAGACTAAGTGGTCATTTGAGAAAGCATATGATGGTACACACTGGAGAAAGACCATTTAAATGTGCATTTTGTGATAAAATGTTTGCACGGAGTAGTTATTTGAAGACGCACATGTTGATACATACTGGAGAGAAACCATTCAAGTGTAAAGTTTGTGAAAGAATGTTTAGGCATCGAAGTGCTATGGAAATGCATGGAAAAACACATAAAGGAAATAAACCATTAAAATTGTGAAGTTTGTGAGAGATTGATTAGTCATAGAAGGGATCTGGAAATGCATGTAAGAGTAGATTAGTATTGGGATGGTTCATAGAGGAGAAAAAAACTGTAAAGAATATACATTAGTATTGGGATGATGTGTACAGGAGAAACATAACAACAATAATGGAAGTACAATATTATTGGGATGACACATACAGAAGATAAGGAAAGCAGTAACAGATGTACAGTAGTGTTGGGATAATGTAGATATGAAACAGTAAAGAATGTACAGTAGTGTTGGGATAATACAGACAGGGAAAAACAGTAAAGGATGTACAGTAGAGTTAAATGATACATACAGGAGAAAAAAAAGCAGTTAGTGATGTACAGTAGACTTGGGAAGATTAATGCAGGAGATAAAACAATAAAGGATGTACAGTAGTCGGGATGATACATTTAGATGAAAAAACGGTAAATTATGTACAGAAGTCTTAGGATGATACATACAGGAGAAGAAAAAAGTAAAGGATGTACAGTACTGTTGGGATGATGCATACAGGAGTAAAAGCAGTAAATGATGTACAGTAGTGTTGGAATGATACAGGAGAAAAAGCAGTAAAAGATGTACAGTAATCTTGGGATGATACATACAGGAGTAAAAGCAGTAAATGATGTACAGTAGTGTTGGAATGATACATACAGGAATAAAAGCAGTAAATGATGTACAGTAGTGTTGGAATGATACATACAGGAGAAAAAGCAGTAAATGATGTACAGTAATCTTGGGATGATACATACAGGAGTAAAAGCAGTAAATGATGTACAGTAGTGTTGGAATGATACATTCAGGAGTAAAAGCAGTAAATGATGTACAGTAATCTTGGGATGATACATGCAGGTGTAAAAGCAGTAAATGATGTACAGTAGTGTTGGGATGATACATACAGGAGTAAAAACAGTAAATGATGTACAGTAGTGTTGGAGTGATACATACAGGAGTAAAAGCAGTAAATGATGTACAGTAATCTTGGGATGATACATACAGGAGTAAAAGCAGTAAATGATGTACAGTAGTGTTGGGATGATACATACAGGATTAAAAGCAGTAAATGATGTACAGTAGTGTTGGGATGATACATACAGGAGTAAAAGCAGTAAATGATGTACAGTAGTGTTGGAATGATACATTCAGGAGTAAAAGCAGTAAATGATGTACAGTAATCTTGGGATGATACATGCAGGTGTAAAAGCAGTAAATGATGTACAGTAGTGTTGGGATGATACATACAGGAGTAAAAGCAGTAAATGATGTACAGTAGTGTTGGAGTGATACATACAGGAGTAAAAGCAGTAAATGATGTACAGTAATCTTGGGATGATACATACAGGAGTAAAAGCAGTAAATGATGTACAGTAGTGTTGGGATGATACATACAGGATTAAAAGCAGTAAATGATGTACAGTAGTGTTGGAATGATACATACAGGAGTAAAAGCAGTAAATGATGTACAGTAATCTTTGGATGATACATACAGGAGTAAAAGCAGTAAATGATGTACAGTAGTGTTGGAATGATACAAACAGGAGTAAAAGCAAAAAATGATGTACAGTAGTGTTGGAATGATGCATACAGGAGAAAAAGCAGTAAATGATGTACAGTAGTGTTGGGATGATACATACAGGAGAAGAAAAAAGTAAAGGATGTACAGTAGTGTTGCACATTTTAGTTCTGTAGGTTTACTCCAAGCCTTTAGCTCAAACGTTTCCTTGTGTTTGTTTTCTATCTTGTGATAAATATTCTTCCAATGCATATGCGCTAACCATGAGTGTGCACTTTGTGAGTTCGTAGTCTTGGCCAGCTTTTTGAGAATGTGTATTTAAATGTGTGTATATAAAACTGTAACCTATATATGTATTTAAATCTGTGTCTGTGTGTGTGTGTGTGTAAATTAGTCACTGTAAAACTGTAACCATAATGTGTATCTTTTAGAAATTATACATGCTTGATCTATACTGCATGTACTTTTTTATATTAAGTTTCTTGAATACTAACTTGTTAGTTAACTGTTAGTACATAATTCTGTATGTATTCTAGTACAATGTAGATGTAAAATAACAGATCTAGATTCTTTTGATGCCTCAATATAGGTATTCCAAACACTTTTTTAGGATATCAGCAAATACATTTAAAAGCAGTATACTGTTGTTACCATCCATAAGACCTTAATATGAAAATAAAATGTTGAAAAAATCATGCAAATCGGTAAAATACTTTTCAAAATATGAATTTTTAAAGTTTTGTGGGACTTTGGAAATTCGCTATCCCCCCACCAATATTGAAAATACCATCAACTTCGGATGAGTGTAAAAACAAATGATTTGAAGCTTTACAACAATGGCATTAACTGCAAAACTAGACATGTTCCATTTTATTGAAGAAATGCAAACATTACAATCATGCACACACAAAAAAATCTTGGAAATAAAAAAAATATGTGGAAATGAAAACACATCAAAACATAGTTTGCACACTTTGTAAGAAAACTGAATGACAGAGAACAAGCAATTTGCAATCATTGCCAGAAAGACTTAAACTAACAGGGGTCAAGCTGGACTTGAATTTTAGAGAAAAAAAATGCCCTCCTCTGTTTGGGACAAGATAGGGAATCGTGAGAGCTAAAGATGGGATTAGTGTTAGCAAAGCAAGAAACACAAGGTGTGTTTGCATGTGTGGTTTTATTCTCTTTTTTGATTTATGTCATGTGATTCTCAGTATCCATAGCTGCACTGAACATTGGTTTTAATTAGCACATTATTTTTATGTAGAAGATTGTGTGTTTATTTTAACCAATTTGAACATGTATAAAAATTATCATGAAATGCAGTTTTCTTATATTTGAAAGTATGGATTGAAAGATGTATGCAGTATATCTTGTCCTTACCACTTTAAAAGTAGAGTAGGAAACAATTCATTATAATTAATTTCAACCCATAAGAGTAACTGGATTTTTATTGAATATTCATTGAATTATATACTACCCATCACCCAATAAACTACTTTCCATCACCCAATTATCTATCAACCATCAACCAGTTACATACTATCCATCAACCAATTATATACTATCCATCACCCAATTATCTACTTTATATCACCCAATTTACTAACCATCACCCAATTATATAATATCCTTCGCCCAATTACCTACTATCCATCATCCTATAATCTAATATCCATCAACCAACTATCTACTATCAAGACTCAGTTATTTGCTGACCTTCACCGCATTATTTACTATTCATCAACCAATTATCTACAGGGACCACGAGTGGCATAAATTCGCCCAATTATCTACTATCCATCACTCAATTATATACCAGCCATCAATCAATTACCTACTAGCCATCACCCAATTCTATAATATCCATCAACCAATTATCTACTATCAAGTCCCAGTTATTTGCTGACCATCTCCCAATTATCTACTATTTATCAACCAATTTTCTACAGGGGCCGCGAGTGGCAGAAAGAGCTCAACGTTACGGATCACTGCCATCTTATTTCTGCGTGGGTTCGAGTCTCGGATTTTTCCAATGTGTGTATTTGAGAAATCTTACTAGTAACTTCTCGTGAGTCAATGGTTCTTTTCATGGTGTTTTCCTTGGTTCTTCCTCCAATACTTATACTGGCCGTCATGTATAGTCTACTTGTGCTGAAAATGACATTGACCCTACAACAACAACAACCAATTCTCTAGTATCCATCAACCAATTGTAGATTATCAACACCCAGTTATTTCTTATTCACCACCTAATTATCTGCTATCCAGCGCCCACTTTACCATCCAGTATAGATTTGTCTAGAAATATGAGTGGTCCTGATGAAGACTTGTTTTCTTTTGCTTCTTTCTCACTGACCATTAGTCTTCCTGACCATTTCTTCCACCATGTTTCCATGATGTCTTCATGGAAACTATTGGTTATTTCGTCTCTTCAACTGGGATCCAGTCTAGATGACATAGCGTTCTACATTTCTCCCGGGCCTTCAAGTTGGCGTGTGTGTGTGTGTGTGTGCGATTTCGATTTTTAATGTAGTCATAAAACAAATTCAGTCCTATCGCTACGATGTCTGCAGTGTGGCAGTTTATAGTGATGTCTAGCACTGGGTATCATGATGCAGACATGTAGCATGAAGTCATACCCAGTTACCTTAGCCAGACACCAGGCCAACCAGTCAAAACACTAACCTCTTAATGCTGAGCGCCTAGTGAGGCAGCTGTTAGTACCATTTTTATAAGTCATTGGTATGACTCAGCCAAGGTTCGAACCTGGTACCAACCGCATCCGAGGCGGACGCTTTAACAACTAGGCCACCGAAGAAGTTTCAGCAAGTTGGTATTGAGTTGCTTAATGTTCGTTACTCTGTTGTAAGACTCCATTTCTTTTCTATCCTTAACATGTTCTGTTTTCATCACTATTGTTTCCTGTTTGTATTGCAGCCATTTCCAGGTGAACATGATTAAGGATATACCATTGAGAATTCACTGGTTTTAGGAGCTGTTCCAACTACACTGCTTCCTGCGACTTTATCGCCTACCAATTTTCTTAAAGTGTTGTCAGTCTTGTTGGACAGCAAATTATCTGACTAATCATCTTCAATTAAAGTTACGTTTGACCAAGTGGTCATGTGTGACTGGTTAATGTAGACAGTGCATATTTTTTATTCACTCATCAAAACTGGAGCTAGGCACCCACTCTACGCTTAATTGTGTGCGTTGCACACTTAACAAATTGCCGTGTTCTGAACCTGCAATGGAGGAGACGTCGGAGACATGCCAGCATCCTGGTATCACCAGCTGGCTCCTATTTGGCGCGTTTGAAAATTTGGGTATATGTCCAAAATTTAATTATGTCATTTTGCACATTGTTGTTGATTTTTTAAGATACAAACTTAGTACTTATAAAAATGGAACGATATGTTTCACAAGAAGATTTGTGTTCACAATAAACATATTCAACGATATTTAAATGCTAAAGTATAAAACGCAAACGAACGAACGAACAATTAAAATCTGTAACATTGCTATAGTGACTTGAAACTAGAATCATTTGGTTTACTATTTAATGCACATACGTCAACCATATGCAAACTAGAATGATTTGGTTTACGTTACCATACACATACGTCAACCATATGCAAACTAGAATCATTTGGTTTACGTTACCATACACATACATCAACCGTATGCAAACTAGAATCATTTGGTTTACGTTACCATACACATACGTCAACCGTATGCAGACTGCAATCATTTGGTTGACTTTACCATACACATACGTCAACCGTATGGTAACTAGAATCATTTGGTTTACTATTTAATACACATACGTCAACTGTATGGAAACAAGAAATATTTGGTTTACTTTATCATACACATACATCAACCGTATGCAAACTATAATCATTTGGTTTACATTTTAATACACATACGTCAACCATATGGAAACAAGAATCATTTGGTTTACTTTACGATACACATGTATCAACCGTATGGAAAACTGAATCATTTAGTTGATTTTGTCATGCACATACGTCAACCTTATGGAAACAAGAATCATTTGGTTTACTTTACCATACACATACGTCAACCGTATGGAAACATCACTCATTTGGTTTACTTTTATCATACACATACGTCAACCGTATGCAAACTATAATCATTTGGTTTACTTTTTGATACACATACGTCAACCGTATGGAAACAAGAATCATTTGGTTTACTTTACACATACGTCAACTATTTGCAGTTTGTATGCAAGTAGTGATTTAGGTCAAAAGGTATAATAAATATATTATAATAAGCAACAATAAAAAACGTTCTACACAAATGCTCAGTCCATTATATTAAGACGGTTTCGTGAAATAGTAGTCACAAGCTTTGTGTAGTATAAAGGAAGTCACATGATCATACATGGTTAAATAAGGATGGTTCAGCTTTAAAGGCAATGGAGTCGAAAGCATGTTACTTATATCAATGGTTGGATCTCATTTACATATTTAATAATGATATCACGGAAACGAAGTTTCTAACCATTTATGTTCGGATTTAAAGCAAACTATATTGTGAATGACACTTATGTGACTACTGGATAAATTCTCATGAGTTGAAATACTAACAATAAACATTAGTAGGAAGGATTGGCATTAAAAGATTTCAATGTTTTACTTGTACGCATAAATTTTGCTAATTAAACAGCTATTGCAGAATGCTTTTTTTGTTATTTATACTTCTGTACTTTACAATGTATCATGCTGACACAGCTATAAGGATATGTCAAAACGTTTATGTATATTAAGCCAAAACATCTCCTTTTAAACTATGCACTATAAATGAAGTAAAAGAAAGCAGTGCATGGTTTTAGGAAATAGCGATTCCACAAATTTAGACACAAGACAACATTCTGAGTCATATATTGGACTGTTAAATAAAGTATTAAATTCTTTGCATGGGCTGTAAACAGAAATTATCGTCTGGTCCGTTTTTTCTCCTCTGTTGAATATGTTCTTGCATATTACGTAACTCATCAGAAGTAAATCTGTGAATAACAAGCCAAGCAGATGAATAAACTCCAGTAAGAAAAAGCAGGTATCAAGACTTAATCATCTCTTCAACTAATGTATAAAGGTAAATGTGTACAAATTATATCAAAACAGTGGTCAATAATTACTGATTTCTTAAACTCGTAATTACACTTCTCTGTAACTCGTGCAATCTCCATTATGCATAAACGAGTTAACAATTACTAACAATCTTTTGAACTCAAGTATAAATGTAGATGTTGATATCTTAGGTCACAAAGAATATTTGAATGCGGGATTGAGATTTTAATAAAATCAATGTCAGTAAAATGTACCTGGTAATTGAATGGAAAACGTGATCATGACTGTATACACATAAAATTATTCAAATACTTTACTGACAACAGAGTTACAAAGGATCTGTATATATGAGGTCAACGTCAGTTTAAAAAAATATATACGGTTATTTATGTTCATCTCCTGGCCTGGTAAGAGTTCATTAGAGACGTACGTCTCAATATTTTTCTTCACCTCATTGATCTAATCGATAATGATCGATAATCTGTTGATGAATATTGTGTGTAAAGCCTGCACGCTGCAATAAACTATAACTTCATCAATGGCTTAGAAAACAATTTGGACAGGATGGAGAAGGATTATCTATGTTAGGAAACAACGTGACCAAAATTAAGAACCATAATTAATTCATGATTATCATAATTACCAAAGGTTACATGAAATTCGTGTCTATCATGAAAAACAATATTTAAAGTGGTTTACCTAACCAGCTTACAAGAAGGTGATTCACGTGTAGAATAGGAGAGTTGATCAACACTGAGACTGAAACGAAGTATAGCAATTGTCTCAGCTGTTTCAAACAAATTGAAAAGGTTTTACATGGGGTTTATGTGCCAAAAATATGTGGTTGTAAATATCAGTCATTCCTGAACATTGTGGGAAAATCATAAAGTTCATTCTTTGTTTTGTTGGTGACTGTCTGTAATGTATCACTTAAGAATATACGGAATTAAGAATGTGGGAGAAGTCGAATGCATGCCATTTATAACGTTCAGGTACATAATAATGATATCCTTCATCCTGGATAAGCTGGTTGATAAACCAGAAGTTATGCTGGTAATGAAATATGTACATGCATTGTAATTCTAGAAAATACCAATAGTTTTTAAGATGTAAGGTACAATTGTATTTAGATTTATAAATAAGTTTGTCCTCTCCCTCGACCAAAACGTTATTCAGCTGAATATAACAGAAGTGTATGTGTATCAACTCCATTAAATAAAACTACATTGTTACAGTTATCTCTGATCACCTTCAGATTTTGTGTATATATCTGAGTAATATAAATTATATCAATATTTTTGTACCTGCCTCGAGCAAATATTCTTGTCGGATTTGATTGTTCATCCAGCATTACATCATCATAAACAATTATTAATAAATCGTTCAAGTTCATCAACACTCGGCGCTTCATCAATATCGGTGATAAAATTAATTACCTTCTTCATTTAATAATTTTGCATTCTCATTAAAATATTTAAGAACATCGTAGCATCTCTGATCATATATAGATGGGGCCACTACAATAATTTGTCACCTCTGGGATTTTGCCCAGACACTATTAATAAACATTCCCGGCATGTGCTATATAAAAGAAAGGCGTAAACGCCAGTTTTCGTTCGTTTAGTTTAGAGTGTATTCTCAAACTACATTACGAACAAGATAGCCGATGAAGATATTTTCCGCGATACAGTGTCTCAGCAACTAAGAATTTAACACTGTGGTTAAACCTTAAAACCAAAAATGGACGAAGTGGATGATCCAACATATGAAGTGATTGACAAGACAATTGTGTCCGAAGTGGGTAGAAAACAAGCTAACACCCCATTGCTACGTCCAAAATATCTTTCAGAAAAGTTACCATATGATATGGAGTACCATGATGGACCTACTCCACGAGCTGTGAGATCCCAGGATGCTGAATCTTCATCGTCAAGCGATTCCTCGGTAAACTATGAATATACACATCTGTCTGTCTGTCGATTCTGTTTTGTTTCTTTGTTTTGTTTCTTCTTCCTGTAGCCATTTTTCTATCCCGTCGTCCCAGTGTATTTTGGAGATAGATCCGCTCTATTCAGAAGTTACATTTAGTTATTAGTTACATGTTCTCAAAACCGAGTTGATACATTACTGGAATTAAAAGCATCTTAAAAACCTGTTTTATAGTTGGGTTTGTAAATCGTCCTACATCTATGGATAAACTCATTATTGCACTACTCTAGACTGTTATATTTGTGACTTTTAAAATGCTTAAGAAGGGTGGATATTTACAACATTAGAGCAAAATCATTAGATGGTAGCTGGAAATAGTAGCGTATCTCATGACTGATACAATTATTGGATGATATATGGAAGTAGTAGCGTATCTGATGACTGATTCAATCATTGGGTCAAAGCTGGAAATAGTAGCGTATCTCATGACTGATACAATTATTGGATGATATATGGAAGTAGTAGCGTATCTGATGACTGATTCAATCATTGGGTCAAAGATGGAAATAGTAGCGTATCTCATGACTGATACAATTATTGGATGATATATGGAAGTAGTAGCGTATCTGATGACTGATTCAATCATTGGGTCAAAGCTGGAAATAGTAGCGTATCTCATGGCTGATACAATTATTGGATGATATATGGAAGTAGTAGCGTATCTGATGACTGATTCAATCATTGGGTCATAGCTGGAAATAGTAGCGTATATCATGACTGATACAATTATTGGATGATATATGGAAGTAGTAGCGTATCTGATGACTGATTCAATCATTGGGTCAAAGCTGGAAATAGTAGCGTATCTCATGACTGATACAATTATTGGATGATATATGGAAGTAGTAGCGTATCTGATGACTGATTCAATCATTGGGTCAAAGCTGGAAATAGTAGCGTATCTCATGACTGATACAATTATTGGATGATATATGGAAGTAGTAACGTATCTGATGACTGATTCAATCATTGGGTCATAGCTGGAAATAGTAGCGTATATCATGACTGATACAATTATTGGATGATATATGGAAGTAGTAGCGTATCTGATGACTGCTTCAATCATTGGGTCATAGCTGGAAATAGTAGCGTATATCATGACTGATACAATTATTGGGTGATTGATGGAATTAGTATCGTATCTGATGACTGATACAGTCCTTGCGTGATAGCTGGAAATAGTAACGTATTTGATGACTGCTACAATAATTTCGTGGTAGCTGCAAATAGTAGCAAATCTGATGATACATACAGTCATTGCGTGACAGCAGGGGATATTGGTGGTGTATATGATGACTGATACAGTCATTGCGTGATAGTTCGAAAGAAGTGCATATATCATGAGTATATGATGTAAATCATTGGTTAATGATTATGGAGGGCTTGGTTTCTTGCGAGTAGGGTACTTCTATCTTTGGTTAATCTGGACGGCCAAAAGAATTTCACTAATCGTCAGCGTCAAGAAAAAGAGACGAATAAACAGCAGCTAATACTACCACTACTGTGGACTTTGCGGATGTAAATAACGTCTGTATGTGCATTAAAGTAAATGACGTGCTCACATGACTTAAAACCGAATGACGTAATGAAGTTTTGTAGGCTTGTGAAAGCGCGTGTACACGATTACGACTTAGCACACTGACTTGAATGCACTGAGTACTTCCAGTACATGCCCTTCGTCAGAGGTTACTGTGAAGTGTATTTTCGCAGAATCTATCAGAAAACTCAGATTAGGTTAAAGTGTCAGGGTTGATTTGGAGCTAAATATGTTAAAGCAAAATTGGAGTTTCTTTGTAATATTTTATATTTGGTTGTGAAATCCACCCTTGCATACACTGTTAGCAGACTTGTATATTTTATAGTTCGTACGATTTTCCTCTTATCATTAATTTTGAAATACAACACGATAATGATATGGTTATATATGGCATGTTGTGCGTGTCTTAACATAGCGAATTTTACCAATCCACCCCAATCACAAACATCGATTTAAATGTCATACCTTGAAAGCGGTTGAGACAATAGGATGATAAGAATGTGTGTAGTAGTCAATAGGATGATAAGAATGTATGTAGTAGTCAAAAGGATGATAAGAATGTATGTAGTAGTCAATAGGACGATAAGAATGTATGTAGTAGTCAATAGGATGATAAGAATGTATGTAGTAGTTAATAGGATGATACGAATGTATGTAGTAGTCAATAGGATGATAAGAATGTATGTAGTAGTCAATAGGATGATAAGAATGTATGTAGTAGTCAATAGGATGATAAGAATGTATGTAGTAGTCAATAGGATGATAAGAATGTATGAAGTAGTCAATAGGATGATAAGAATGTATGTAGTAGTCAATAGGATGATAAGAACGTATGTAGTAGTTAATAGGATGATAAGAATGTATGTAGTAGTCACTAGGATGATAAGATTGTTTGTAGTAGTCACTAGGATGATAAGAATGTATGTAGTAGTCAATATGATGATAAGAATGTATGAAGTAGTCAATAGGATGATAAGAATGTATGTAGTAGTCAATAGGATGATAAGAACGTATGTAGTAGGTAATAGGATGATAAGAATGTATGTAGTAGTCACTAGGATGATAAGAATGTTTGTAGTAGTCACTAGGATGATAAGAATGTATGTAGTAGTCAATATGGTGATAAGAATGTATGTAGTAGTCAATAGGATGATAAGAATGTATGTAGTAGTCAATATGATGATAAGAATGTATGTAGTAGGCAATATGATGATAAGAATGTATGTAGTAGTCAATAGGATGATAAGAATGTATGTAGTAGTCAATAGGATGATAAGAATGTATGTAGTAGTCAATAGGATGATAAGAATGTATGTAGTAGTCACTAGGATGATAAGAATGTTTGTAGTAGTCACTAGGATGATAAGAATGTATGTAGTAGTCAATATGGTGATAAGAATGTATGTAGTAGTCAATAGGATGATAAGAATGTATGTAGTAGTCAATAGGATGATAAGAATGTATGTAGTAGTCAATAGGATGATAAGAATGTATGTAGTAGTCAATAGGATGATAAGAATGTATGTAGTAGTCAATAGGATGATAAGAATGTATGTAGTAGTCAATAGGATGATAAGAATGTATGTAGTAGTCAATAGGATGATAAGAATGTATGTAGTAGTCACTAGGATGATAAGAATGTTTGTAGTAGTCACTAGGATGATAAGAATGTATGTAGTAGTCAATATGGTGATAAGAATGTATGTAGTAGTCAATAGGATGATAAGAATGTATGTAGTAGTCAATATGATGATAAGAATGTATGTAGTAGGCAATATGATGATAAAAATGTTTGTAATAGACAATAGAATGATAAGAATGTATGTAGTAGTCAATAGGATGATAAGAATGTATGTAGTAGTCAATAGGATGATAAGAATGTATGTAGTAGTCAATAGGATGATAAGAATGTATGTAGTAGTCAATAGGATGATAAGAATGTATGTAGTAGTCAATAGGATGATAAGAATGTATGTAGTAGTTAATAGGATGATAAGAATGTATGTAGTAGTCACTAGGATGATAAGAATGTATGTAGTAGTCAATATGATGATAAGAATGTATGTAGTAGACAATAGGATGATAAGAATGTATGTAGTAGTCAATAGGATGATAAGAATGTACGTAGTAGTCAATAGGATGATAAGAATGTATGAAGTAGTCAATAGGATGATAAGAATGTATGTAGTAGTCAATAGGATGATAAGAACGTATGTAGTAGTTAATAGGATGATAAGAATGTATGTAGTAGTCACTAGGATGATAAGAATATTTGTAGTAGTCACTAGGATGATAAGAATGTATGTAGTAGTCAATATGATGATAAGAATGTATGTAGTAGTCAATAGGATGATAAGAATGTTTGTAGTAGTCAATAGGAAGATAAGAATGTTTGTAGTAGTCAATAGGATGATAAGAATGTATGTAGTAGACCATAGGATGATAATAATGTTTGTAGTAGTCAATAGGATGATAAGAATGTTTGTAGAAGTCAATAGGATGATAAGAATGTATGTAGTAGTCAATAGGATGATACGAATGTATGTAGAAGGCAATAGGATAATAAGAATTTATGTAGTAGTCAATAGGATGATAAGAATGTATGTAGTAGTCTATAGGATGATAAGAATGTATGTAGTAGTCAATAGGATGATAAGAATGTATGTAGTAGACAATAGGATTATAAGAATGTTTGTAGTAGTCAATAGGATGATAAGAATGTTTGTAGTAGACAATAGGATGATAAGAATGTATGTAGTAGACAATAGGATGATAAGAATGTATGTAGTAGGCAATATGATGATAAGAATGTATGTTGTAGTCAATAGGATGATAAGAATGTATGTAGTAGTCACTAGGATGATAAGAATGTATGTAGTAGTCAATATGATGATAAGAATTTATGTAGTAGTCAATAGGATGATAAGAATGTATGTAGAAGTCAATAGGATGATAAGAATGTATGTAGAAGTCAATAGGATGATAAGAATGTATGTAGTAGTCTATAGGATGATAATAATGTATGTAGTAGTCAATATGATGATAAGAATGTTTGTAGTAGACAATAGGATGATAAGAATGTACGTAGTAGTCTATAGGATGATAAGAATGTATGTAGTAGTCAATAGGATGATAATAATGTATGTAGTAGTCAATAGGATGATAAGAATGTATGTAGTAGTCAATATGATGATAATAATGTATGTAGTAGTCAATATGATGAGAAGAATGTATGTAGTAGTCAATAGGATGATAAGAATGTTTGTAGTAGACAATCGGATGATAAGAATGTATGTAGTAGACAATAGGATGATAAGAATGTATGTAGTAGTCAATAGGATGATAAGAATGTATGTAGTAGTCAATATGATGATAAGAATGTATGTAGTAGTCAATAGGATGATAAGAATGTATGTAGTAGTCAATAGGATGATAGGAATGTTTGTAGTAGACAATCGGATGATAAGAACGTATATTGTAGTCAATAGGATGATAATAATGTATGTAGTAGTCACTAGGATGATAAGAATGTACGTAGTAGTCAATATGATGATAAGAATGTATGTAGTAGTCAATAGGATTATAAGAATGTATGTAGTAGTCAATAGGATGATAAGAATGTATGTAGTAGTCAATAGGATGATAAGAATGTATGTAGTAGTCAATAGGATGATAAGAATGTTTGTAGTAGACAATCGGATGATAAGAACGTATATAGTAGTCAATAGGATGATAAGAATGTTTGTAGTAGTCAATAGGATGATAAGAATGTATGTAGTAGTCTTTATGGCACATCAGCATAAAGACGGATATGCAGTGCACAAAAATGGTTTAAACTGTAAAGATTAATTGTACTTAAATAATGGAAGTTAAACACTTGCAAAAGGTAAAATTCATTAAAAGAAAAAAATATTTAAAAAAAAAATATAACATTTTGCACAACACACATACACACACGTGCGCGCGCAAACGCACACACAAAGCTGCAATATGGACTTCATACAGGATTATAAATGAGCTGTATTCATGTTTTATTTTATTGTAGTTATACACAGTACATCATATATACAGCTGAAGTAGTTAGCTGTTGCCACATGATCTGTTTTCATACAGTTGTTCTATAATCCCACTGTGGAAATATAATAAAGAAACGTTATCTGTGAGGTGAGATCAAAACTGGACCAAGTCGAAAGCATTGATGTCGTTTTACACGGTCATCAATTTCTTTCTGGCATTTTGCCAGGCTCTGTCGACAAACGCATATTAGATATTCATGTTGTGCAGGAGAACTATAAAATTCAAACAATTAGATTTTAGTGATTGTTTGTTGGTTATGGGGATTCCGTGATTGCTTTGTTGGTTATAGGGAGTCCGTGATTGTTTTGTTTGTTTTGAGGAGTGCCTGATCGTTTTATTGGTTATGGGGAGTGCATGATTGTTTTATTGGTTATGGGGAGTCGTGATTGTTTTGTTTGTTATGGGGAGCGCATGATTGTTTTATTGGTTATGGGGAGTCGTGATTGTTTTATTGGTTATGGGGAGTCAGTGATTGTTTTTTGGTTATGGGGAGTCGGTGATTCTTTTGCTGGTTATTGGGAGTCGTGATTCTTTTGTTGGTTATGGGGAGTCGGTAATAGTTTTGTTGGTTATGGGGAGTCGGTAATTGTTTTGTTGGTTATCGGGAGTCGTGATTGTTTGGTTGTTTAAGGGGAGTCATTGTTGGAAAGATATTTCTCAACCCGAGTATTTAACCGATATCTGGGAGGAGACATAATAATGTACAAAATTCACGAGAGCTTAATTAATTAAGAAACATGGACTCTACGTAATTCTTAACTGAGGGAATTCTTTGGAATTTTAAGTTTACATGTTAATTAATTGGAGATCGAAATAATTGTTCGTATTGGGTGTTTGGGTATTGTTTTATAAAGCACGGTGTGAAATATTAACATTCAGCTTAGAAAGATTTTAAAAAGTCAAAGAACCACGATGCAAGTGTAAAATTATTAGAGGTTCGTGACGTGTAGTCATTAGGTGATTAGTGATATTTATTGGCAAGGTTTGCGCCTTTAGGAAATTTTTAACTGATGTCTTGAGGTCATTTGAACATAGGCAAACCAATATAATATCAAGCCACGCTCACGTAGGTGTTCTATTTGCACGATATTAGCAGATTTGGCGTTGTTGTTTGTCGCGAAGAAAGCTTTAATCTTAAAGAAAAATATGTATGGGAGTTAAGTTCATATACATGAATTGCTGCACACCCCTACACACATGCACATTCAAAATAAGTATTTAAAAGAAATTACACGTTTTAATTATTAAGCTTTGTTGTTGTTGTAGAAGTATTTAAAGCCATTTTTCAGCAGAAGATATGCAATACATGGCGGCCAGAATAAATGGTGGAGGAAGAACGAGGGAAACCCCGGAAAGACCAATCGACTCACGAGAATCTCCTGGCAGGTTTCTTACATACCAACATTAGCCGAACTTGAGACTCGAACCCACGCAGGTATAGGTGAGATGCACTCTGGGTCCTGAAATATTAGGCAAGATTAGCACCAGCAGCAGGAGGGGTGAGCTTCACTTTTGGTCTCCCATTTTGCAACTTTAGTCCTCCATTCATCAAACGGAAACCTAACAAAAAATCGCTAACTCTCCGTTTATCATTCTGCGACTTAATGATTTTTTGCAACTTTTAGTCCGAACTTAACAAAAAATCGCTAATTCCATTTTTTACCTTATGATTTTTTATACTTCAACTCGCGGAAATTAGGTAACGATTATTCATTATTAAGTAATAGTTATTCATAAAAAATATTACCGTAACTTTTATGAAGAAATTTATTTATGGATAATAATAGTTAAATAATTGTATTAAATAAATATGAATAAGTAACTATAGTTGATAACGAATAATTTGATAACTTAACAATACATTGATAATATGTTGAATAACCAGTGTTTTTATCTTAACATAATATTTTAATAGAGGTGTTAAAACGTCGTTACTTATGTGTTACAAAATAAATTATCATTTTACTCATTACTAAATAAGTTATTTATACCTTATATGAGTTATTTTTACACATTTACTAGATATAATTATTTGTATATAATTATTACAAAAAATATACATCAAAAAATTACGGTAATATTTTTATGAATAATTATTTTTTTACATAAAATAATATTACTCATATAGTATGCCAAACCGAGGAAGATATTTAACGGCCGCCGACGAACAAGATATTATTAAATCGAGAGCGAATAAGAAGCCAATTGATATAGCAAAACAATATGGGATTTCACTTACTCGTGTATATAAAATATGGAAAGATTTTAATCCTAACGAAAAGTTTATCGCTGGATATGTTGGAACTGAACGAGGAGCAAATTTAACGAGGTATATCTCTGATATAGATAAAAAAAATGCAGAAAAAAAAATTGAGTATGAAGAAAAATGTGAAAAATTAAAAGAATACGCTAAAGAAATAAAATTATTGGATGATGCTAGAAAAGAGGGTTATAATAAATTAATTACAAACCTTAGAGCTATTGATTTACTAAAATCATTAGAGGAAGAAATCGGTAAAATTAAGATTAATCAAGAGGTTTATGACGCTTTAGTAAAGAGAAATAAATTACTTAATGAGCAAATTTCTAAACTTGAGAAAAGAGTAACACAAAAAGAGGAGAAATTTATTAAATTAGAAAAACCTAATATCACTGAGATAAATAAAAAATCCGTTGAACAAATAATGTCAGAAAAATTATTAGGAAAATAGGAATCCGTAGAATTGTGAAGATTTACTATAATTCCTAATTTAATTGATAAGAATAATAATAATAATAATAAAAATGTCAAAAATAGGTGAGGCACAAATAACTAGATTAACTCGGGAGAGGTTGGCTGCAATTAAGAAATTTCTTCCAGTAAGAGATTCTTTCCGAGATAATTTACAGGCGAAACAACAAGCAAAAATGGGATATACCGAGGAAACAAGAGAATTATTTAAACCGATCACAGAAGTCACAAAAGAAGTTGGTGAAAAAACTCAACAATATTTAAAAACATTACCTAAAGATATTGCAGAGGCGCAATTTGCTAATATTCCAGATGTTCCACCTCCACCTCCAGTTCCAGATGTTGTTGAGGTAGTCCCTAAAGTTAGTGTGGAAATGAAAGATAAATTTGAAGATGATTTTGTAGAAGATATTATCAATGAGGATGATACAGAGGAATTAGTTCGTTTTACTGTTGATAATTTTCATAAAAGAAATACTTTTTTAAAACCAAAGCAAAAAATTAAGGTTAACAATCTTAAAGATTGGTCTAAGATTGTTTACAGAATTAAAACCGGGGCATCTCAAGCACGAGAAGATGACAATATATATAAAAGTTTTGAAAGTGCTGTAATTTTACAAGATCAATATAATAAAAAAAACAACAAGAACAAGCAAAAATGATAGAGAGTATAAAATCAACTTCACGAGGACGTGGACGAGGACGTGGACGAGGACGAGGACGAAGACGACTAAATCCTGTTATTGAGGATCCTGGATTTGGTATATTTGAAGAAGAAACAACCGGAGAAGGATATCGCGGTGGAAACGTTAAAGTAAAAAATTCTAGATTTATTCCTTGTTCAAGAACTGTTGATGATGATGTATCACGGCTTGAAGTTCTTATAGGAGGAAAGCGAGCTGGAAATAATTCCCCAGAAATCATCAATGAAGCCACTGAAATCTGTCAACGACTATTCCAGGGTAAAGTAATTGGTATGGGTTTATACCGTAATTTAGTTAATGAACTTATTGATACAGATTATTATAGTGATTAAAATTCTTTTAGATTTAAATCTACAATTTACAATTGAAAATTACTTGTAAATTTAAATAATGATAGTACATCGAAGTATGAACAGACCCAGACGGGTTTTTGTCATGAATTCAAGATTACCTGTTTATAAAATTAAACATGGAAATGGACTCGGAGATGTTATCACAAGTTTTGTTACTAGAATTGCCCCGAAATTACTTCCTGTAGCTAAAGAAATCGGGTCTAAGGCTATCGGAGTATTAACAACCAAAGCTGGCACAGAAATTGGTAATCTAGCTCTTCGTGGAATTGATTCAGCCGTAAGTAAAATTGGATCTTTAGTGAGAGGAAAACCAAGATTAGAGTCCACAAATAATATGCCACCAAAAACTGGTAGTGCAATTAATAAGATGGTTCAAGCTCGTTTGAGACGTATTTCTGGTTCCGGACTAAAACGATTAATTATTTAGATTTATCAAATAAATATAATGTTTGAATATGAAATCGATGACGCCTTTGACATAGATTCTAAGGTACAAAAAAATGATTCAGTACGTGATTATCAATATTTTTCATATACCGCCCAATATCCTAATACAGGACGAATTGAACTTAGATTTGATGATACCTCCAAATACTTTCTCCCCGCAGAAGCTTACATTGAGGTCGAAGGTAGATTGGGTATAAAAAATCCACCAGGAAGTTATCTAAATCTTGCAACCACAAATATTGGATTTGTCAATAACGGTATTATGGCACTATTTAAGTCGGCTGAATATCATATCGGTACAACCAGAATTGAATCTATCGATAATGATGTGGATGTTGCAACAACAATAATAGGACTTGCAAGATATTCTGATGATTTTATTAAATCAGCTGGACCTTCAATGATGTTTGCAAAAGATACAAGTAATTCTGCTGACCTTAATCCGTTTACATTAAATGCTGGTAACGTCACAGGAGCTAATCCTAATTATAATGAGGGTTTTGCAAAACTTAAAAAGACGTTAAATGATGATGGTAGGTTTTCTTGTACAATTCCACTCTCACATATATTCGGGTTTTGTAGGGATGTTAGAAAAGTTATCTTTGGTTCTAGTCATAACGTAGTACTACAAAGAAATCCTTCTAATGATTATGCTCTCTGGAAAGCAGTTGGTGTTGAAGATGGTATAGTTGAATTAACAAAACTAGCATTATGGATGCCAGTTATGACACCATCGCTGGATATTGAAACTAAATTGTTATCTTTTATGGATCATGGAGGTAGAAATCTATTATCTTGGCATGAGGTTACAACCTCAACCACAACACATACTGCTAGTGGAGTTTTTACATGGCAGCTTGCACTAACTAAAAATACATCAGCACCAAGACATGTATTTGTTGCATTACAAAGTGTAAATAGAACCAAAACATTACTTGCTCCAGCGTTGCCTGCTAACGCATCACAACAACTTCGATCTCATATGATATTTGATCAGTGTGGTGTTAATGAGGTTTCACTACGTGTAAGTAATCAACAAGAACCTGAAGAACAACTTATTCTTAATTACGCAAATAATCAAATCGGGCGGGTTTATCACCGGTTATGGTCATTTATGGGACGTGATCAAAATATTGATACAGGTCTGCAAATATCTCAGTTAGACTTTCAGCAACAATACCCGATTTATTATTTCTCATTACAACATCTTGATATGTCTAAACACTCTACTGTTGATGTGAAATTCCAGGCTCGTGTTGACGCAGCCCCGGCTGAAGGATTTAGAGCTATTGCTGTAATTCTTAGTGATAAATCGATGATTCTTGAAGGTGATGGTGGAAGAATGAGATTGATTGATACACCTATAGAAACTATGTGAGAAATTCGAAGAATTTCTTAATTTTAGAAATGTTTACATTTCCAATTGAAAATTACAGTACATTTTACAATAAATGTCATATAATACTATCAACGTCACATTGACCCCAGGTCAAATAAAGAAATTACAATCATCAGTTGCTCAACAATGTGGAACTACAATTTCACTGAAACACAGTCAACTAACTGGTGGACCAAATAAAATATCTCTTACAAATACTCAGGTAAAGCAAATAGATACCGCAAAGAAAAATAAAAAGGGGCCCAAATTACATTTTCTAAGGCTGCAGTAGATAATATGGTTAAAACAGGAGGATTTCTTCTTCCATTACTTGGCGCTCTAGCACCTGTTCTTGGGTCGTTAGGTAGTTTTCTCATTGATAAGATTAGTGGTAAGGGGATATCAGGACGAAAAAAAAAGGGGCGAGGACTCAGACTTCCAGGGAGCCGATTCACGAGATATATACCAACATAAATTCGAAGAATTTTAATTCAATGGTTCCTATGTCAAATTATGATCTGTATGACGCGGTTGAAAAATCTAAATCTAGTCAATACCCAATAAAACATTTTAGGGGTGTATTTATGAGAGACCAATTACCAGATCATCCACAAATACCAGAAACAGGAATAATTAATCTTGATGATAATACCGGACCTGGAACTCATTGGGTTTGTTACTTAATCAATCCAAAAAATATTATTTATTTTGACTCATACGGATTACCGCCACCACCTGAATTTGTTAATTATGTGAGAAAATTACAGACGAAATCCAAAAGATTTCCAATTTGGTATTCAACACTTCCAACACAAACAATAATTGATCCTCCAATATGTGGGCCAGAAACTATTAACGCGTTATCAGTATTATCTAACACTAATATTCCAACTAAAGCAATTCTTGAATATACTGCGATGAAAAAATAATCAATCAAATTGGAAAATGGAAAACATAAAATATATAACATGTCAGATATTTTTTTAAGATCAACAACCCGAGGGGAGAAACCTCTATCAGCCAGACAAATATTGAATATGATAAAAAAATATACATTATCAGGGTTAAATCTCGTTGATGTAGATCCAGGAGAATTAGTTGTTTTTGAAGATAGTAACGGTAAATTAAGAACTAGTAATCTATCACTAGATGATCTTTTAACTAAACAACCAACTGCAGATGATGATACTATTGTTGTGTTTAAAAAGGGGAAGTTAGAACCAAGTTATAATATACAAACAATTTCAGATAAATTTAATGAAATAAATCAAATTAATAATCAGGTGGCATCCATTAACACAGATTTAAATAAATTTTTTGGTAGTCCACGAGACACGTTAGATGTACAAATCGCGTACGTCAAGGCTGCAATAGATAATTTAGCGCGATTACGGGTTGAATATGATGATCACGTTAATAATTTTTCTACACTACGAAAAAAATTTAATCTTACTGATAATGCAATTGAAAAATTCTTTAATAAAAAAAATATTAAACCAGTTGATATTACAACAACACTCCTTGATATTACAACTAAAATTCAAAAAAATCTTGATGATATAACTACTGTTTACAACCAGCTAGGAGTTTGGGCTACCCCATTCACAATTTCTGAATCAATCGCGATTAATAAAAAATCAATTGAGGATAACACTAGTGCTATCCGGGATATTAAAACAATCACTGATGGGGTTAAAGAAGATTTTCCAAAAATAGCTCCCAGACTCGATAAAATAAAAGTACCTCACACAGCAAATCAAATTAAAAATCTTACTTATGTGGTTTATAATAATTTACATGATAATATTAAAGATACTTCTGATACTATATTAGTGAATTTAAATAATATAACAGGGTTTTACCGAATTACATTACTTTCTCAACATCAATTTGATATAAGTGGTCTTCCAGAAGGTGGGGTTGTGAGGAGTATTTCTTATAAACATAATAATAATATTTTTTCTTTATTAGTGATTGATGAAGATAGATATACTATAAAAATAACCCCTATTGATTCAACTGTAATTAGATCATCAGTAAGATGTATTGTAGAATTTTTATCAGAGGTGTAATTAAAAATTACTTTGTAATTTTGATTTATAGAAACACCAACATTTTCAAATAAAATGCAACAAAAATCACAGAGTGATTTGAAACAATCACAAGATAATTTAAACATTTCACCATCCCAGTATCGATATGATACAGTGTTAAAATATCAACAACAATTGCAGGATCTTATAGACACTTATACTGTCAAAAAGAAAAAATATCAGCGAAGAATAACAATATTAGATATAACAGTTTACATAGTGTCGGGTGTAATTGTAGGTACTGGAATAGTATTATCATCGGTCACCATGACAGCTCCAGTTGTAATTCCAATTATTATTTCTGCGGTAACAACTCTTACAGGTATATTTACCGGGGTTTCAAATAAAATTTCATCATGTTCTTCACATAAATTACGTGATTACACAATAAAGCTAGACACAGCCACAAATACATATTTAGAAATAACAGCATTACTTTCTAGGGCAATAAGTGATAGTGAAATAACTGAAGAAGAATTTTCTCACATTACTGACAGATACCACTCTGCAATGAAGAAATTAAATACAAGTAATTTTAATAATGAACTCAACAGTAGAAATTCAGGGAATTTTACGAAAATATCAAATAACCAAAAAAAATAATTCGATCGTTTTTTCATGGAAATCTCCAATCGAGTGGTATACAGTTGGAATATCACCAGGTGAATATACGATGAGTGAAATCAATAAACAACTTAATACTAATATTTCTTTGACTATGAGCGGAAATACAAGTGAAAATCTGAAAGATTTGGTACCAAAGATTATAATATCTCCGGCTAACATATTTATAATATCCCCAGAACTTGTGGTTGATATATATCAAAGTAGTATTAGATCAGTAATTGGTTGGTTAGATTCTCCGACGGAGGGCTCTGTAATATTTCTAACAGAAGGTAATTACAGTATTGATTCTTATTCTGAGGATGTAAAATATGATACAGATTGAGAAATTGTTTTAGATTTTTGAAATACAAATATTTCTAAATTAGAAATGTTTAAAAATTAGTAGAATTTTACATTTAAAAATTGCTTTACAATTTGAATAATGTCTCAATCAGAAAGACAAATACTAAATCAGATCGCTAATAATACGGTATCACTGAAAACACTACCGATAAATATTCAAACAAAAACCCCGGAATTTACTTTTGAATTTAATCCTCCTGTAAAAATATCTGAAATTGCATTAACTCGTTTAGGATGTTATTATAGCTGGCCAAATGTGCGATCAGAGCCGTATAAAGGTAAACCCCCTAATAATAGTTTTACATTTTCAGCTAATTATAAACAAAATCCAGATGGATCTATCGCTGATACAACCAAATGGCACACAGTTCATATACCTACAGGCGCGTATGATATTGAGGATATCAGTGAAATAATTATTGAGGAGATTGAACATATTACCGGACCAAATTTGGTAGAGGGTAAAGATACCCCTCTGACGGATACTGACGATAAATATCCAATCGAAATTAAAGCCAAGGAATCATCATTAAGTTCAATAATCGAAATAAATTCACCGGATTACGCGGTAGATATTTGGAACAGTAGTATTAGGGGGTTACTAGGATACCCTGAATCTTACTTAGATACAATTGATCCGAAATCAATACCACCGGAACCGGTGTTAGCTGATTTTTCGTCTTCCAAACAGTCTGATCATGGATTATATTATAATGATATTGATAATGTGTACGAGGACGCGTCCGCAAGTGGATATTTAAGTGTTTCTAAATTTACATACACACGACGTGGAGCTGTAATAGGTGATGCTAATATTCCAGATATCTCTGCAAATCTTGCGTTGATCAACTCCGATTTTGATCGGTTTATAGATTTATTTATATCTGCGGTTGGTGCAACTCCCCCGAATCGTGAGGCTGCTGTTAAATTCGTTGAAATACTTAATCAGATAATTGCAGATGCCATTGATAACAACCAGCATGCAATTGATACAGTATTAACGATTACCCCTGAGGCCAAACAAAAATTTGCTACAACACATAATATTAAAGATTCTCCGAATCTTATTGAAGATATTTCTAGTTTTAAATATCCTGGATATAATGTGCCAGCACAACAGAAAAAACTTAGTGATACTATTTCAGACTCAGTTTCAAAGATTCACCGAGATTGGCTTGATAAACTTCCTGTAACACATCACAGATTACCGGAGCCAGTATTATCTGATTTTATTGATAAACTAACAATATCTCCAACTACTCTTAATTCTCGACAACATCCTGAATTTAATTATAACGATAATAATAATGTGTTTGCGTTATCAATCCCACAGATGCTGGAAAAGTCAAAGTCACGTATAATAACTCCAGGAATGTCTGAGTATAGTAGTGTTGGTCCGATATCATGGTGGGGTGAGTTACGGTGGAATCCTCCATGGGAGTTTTCAATAACATGGAACTCACTACCTAAGATTTTTAGTGCGATGAGAGAAAGATTTATTCAACGAATTCGACAGCAACAAGACTCTTTCAAAACTATAATTAATACGGCACATGAATTTAGTGATGTGGTTAAACATAGCGGTATTTCTAGAGATACAATTGTGCGTAATAATAGAATTCTTAACCAGATAATTGCTGATATGAATTCTCTTAATAAAATATTACTAGATATATCAATCAGAGATCATAAAAAAGAGTTTTTAGAATTAACATCACGCACTGAAAGCACAATACAAAATTATAAATTTCCTAGTTACTGTGTGCCTGAATTACTAGCGATGCAACGGAAAGTCATGGATGAGTATTTCCCGCAGATTCATGCGTTATGGTTTAAATTTATTCCGCCGAAAGAATTACTTACATATAATAACTCACCAAGAAACAAACATAAACATAAATCACCGAATAATGTTAATATATCAGCGGTAACAACTATTCATGTTATTTGTGATGTGATATCAGGTAGTTATACTGTTGATACCACAAAATCTGATAACGCAACACAGGGATATATTTTATATAGCTTTTCACCTAATGTTTCTCCAGGTAGCTTAATTGTAAAAGAACCATCTCCACCAACATATCTTCAAACAATTAACCAGTATATCACAAAAATATTTTTTAGAATTGTTGATCAAGATTTTTCGTTGTTAGATCTTCGTGGAGAGGAACTTCAATTTACGTTGCATGCGATGTCATAATTCGAAATTCTAAAGAATTTCTATCTTTAAAAATCTTAAGATTTTGGATTTTTTATTTAGAAATATATATATATATATATTTTTATAATGAATAAATCGATCGTCGACGATATTGTAATTCAACTTAACCACCTTCACGAAATCCCCGAAATCGCTGCCATAGTCGCACAAAAAAAAATATTACATTTTAACGCTACCTACCTTGTAGATGAATTTCTTAAAATTGAGTCTGCACGGGTTAAGGATTATCCAACTTATCGATCAGAGTATCGTGTTATTAAAACATTGATACGACAGCGTAATATAATAATTTATTATCTTAAGAAATTTGGTAATGATAATGTGTTAGATGAACTTATTGAACTCAGCCAACTTCTTAATCCACTCTTGAAAACGATTGGAGATGTATTTGAAGAGGAAAAAAATATAGCTCAGTTTGCCGAGCAGTTTGATAACAGTTGTATGTGAAAATTCTACGAATTTTTAATCTTTCAGATTTCTGTCTTTAAAAATCTTAAGATTTTGAATTTTGAATTTTTAATGATTATTTTTTTTTTAGAAATATTTTACATTTCATCCCCAACAAAAAACGACTCTACAATCAAATCTATCGGAGTATGATGATCTAATTACATAATTAGCAACTCGTCTTACTGATTCTACATGAATATTAAAAAACTTTGCTGCAGAGTTTATTGAAGGAAACTCTGTAATCTCATCACTAGAAATGTTAGCATTTCCGACTTTATCACGGTAAAAGGCAATAACTGGTCTTGGAATCTTGGGTTTATGATTATAATTTTTATTAAGAGAATTTTCACTTTGAGTAACAATTCGTAAATTATCGACGCGGTTATTTAATTTATTACGATCTATATGATCCACCACATATCCTGGAGGAATTTTTCTGATAAACAATTCCACAATAAAATTATGAGTGAAATAATGTATTTTTTTTCCTTGTAGGTATATACAAACTTTTAAATACCCTGAATTACTAACACAACCAATTTCTCTTCTTGATCGCTTATTTCTAATAATTCCATCAGATGAAGCCTCGTATTGTACGTAAATCGGATGCGTGCGGTATTCGTTTGAACTCATTATATAATTATACTGGAATTTCTTTGTTTAATTGGAATTGTATATTTAATTTCTTTAGATAATCTTCCGGGGTTTGAATAACATCTCCGCGGTGTTTTACATGTTGATGTGTGTCATAATATAATTTTATTGTTCTATAATTTGCAGAGTGATGATCTGCACATAATTCAACTTTACCCCGTACTCCAATACCACATACGATACAAGGTCTTGGCCCTGTACTTCCGCGTTTAATATTTCTATTATGAGTGTAACAATAATCTCCGACGCAGTTTCGCTGACATTTTTTTTTACTACCGATCGGTAACCAATTACACGTATTTTTGTTTGAATCGGATTTCATATCCATATATAATATATATTTTAATTATTTTTTTTTCATTTAAATATAAAACACTATTGTATATATTATAATTGTATATCATGCCAGCAGTAAATAAACGATATTTTTCATTCGATGCAGGATCAGGATTATCTTTGAAAAAGCTTCCTCATCCTCTTAAAAAACTAAGAAAACTTGCTATGAAAGAATTTCTACGTGATGGAGCCACACACATGTATTCCACTTTTAGAATAAGTGATGAAGAAGTTCTATATGACGGTACAATGAATGAAGTTCGTGCGATGAATATAATATCATTACTTGATCATTACATATATTATTGTAAAGTAAAATGGATAAAATACGATGATGAAACTCAACGCTGGGTTATCCGAGATAATTATAATCCGGTGATGAAAGACGGGAGAAATGTAATATTTAGTAGTGATATGAATCCTGGATTGGTCGTTGGAATTGATAACCATTATTATAATAGAGCTTATCCCGAAACTCTTGTGATGTACGGGCTATACAAAATTCATACAGATATTGATCACGATAGAATGTATCCAATGAGAAAATCTGATTTAATAAATTGCGTTGCAGAACGAGTTATGGAACATTTTAAAAATTCTTCACGAGGAAACGGATTAACGACTCAACGAGAAGAAAAGATAACAAGTTGGGGAAAAAGGATGACAGAAAAAGGTGGAGCTACAATTAGTGATGTTGCTGAATTACAAAAAGCCTTAAAATATCCAATTATCGTTGAATTGATAACTGGAGAGGTGTTACAAGATTGTAAATATAAAAAAAATAAATTACCACCGATTAAAATTATCGATCATAATGGGCATGCCTGGAATTCTGGTGTTACTGAATTCCCTAAAAATAAAAATATAAAATATATAAAAGAATTTAACGGGAATATATTTGATACTATTGCCACGGTACACAAAGATGATCCAACTTCAGTGTGGTTATTTAAAAGTGATGAAGATCCTGAAATGGATTTTGATCAATTTGTGAAAACTAATGGGGAATTACACCGTCCTGAAGAATTAAATAATCGTATGAGAGATGTTACAAAGAATTTCGTAGAAGACTTTGATGAAAAAATATTATGTAATTCTTTTACAGTATCATCGGTGACGGCTTATTACGCTCGTGAAAAGAATTCTTGGCGAAAAACCCCTAAAATGTATCTTGAAGATGTAAAATTAAGTTGTGTTGAGTATAGTCACGGAGGATTGTGGAATACTAAATACGATATTAATGGATTAATTTCTGCAGATATGAGCGCTAGTTATCCCGGAGGGTTTTTAGGAATGGGAGAGTGTTCCGAATATTTTAAACGTTTTGGACACCCAACACATGAAATGACAAGAGTTTCGATTAATGGAGATCTACCTGATTTTGGTTTACCTGGATGTGCTAAAGTTACTTCCTTTAAACTCCGTGATGGATTACATCCTTGTAGTTATTTATGGCTTGGTAAACATATGTCTGAAAAGATGTGGATGCCAATAGTATTACTACGATATATGCTAGATAGTGGTATGTTGATAGCGTTAAAGGTTAGTGAAGCAATAATAAGTTATAAATCTCAAAAAGATGTTTGGTTACCAACACCAGATTTAAATAGAGAGATTGAAAAGGTAAAAGAGAATTTCCCGGAATACGACGAAGAACAAATTATTAAAACCGCTAAACAATTATATTGTGATAGAGAGAAATCAGCAAAAGATTTAGGAAGAAAAATAATAGGAAAATTTACAGTTGGAGGGAGATCTAATAATACTAGAACATCTTCTAGATTAGTAATTGATCCAACTGAAGAGAAAATTATTATTAAAAATCTTACTGATACTAATAGATTTGTAACGAGTAGAAAGGTATTATTATCAAATGGGAAAGAATACGGTACTATTATAACTTACATAGATGGAGAAAGTCCTCAATATACACATTTAAGATTTTCAATGTTAGCGTATACAAGTATTAATTTATTCTCGATGATAAATAGATTTCCAAATATTGCTGTAAGAGTTGCTACTGATTCAATGTATTTCCATAAAAAATATATTGATGCGGTTACACCGTATTTAGGTAGAACTGCTAGCAGTTCTGATTGGGGAACTTGGAGAATTAAAAAAGAAAAATTACACTGCTATAATCATCATGTAGATGTTGAAATACTTGATAGTTACCGCGAAAAGAATCCTGAAAATGTTGAAATTTCTAGTGCTCCATCAATATTTGATCCGATAACTCGCTATAAGATAATTTATTTAAATGGCTGTGGTGGAAGTGGAAAGACTGAAAGAGTTATTAGACTGTATAAAAATGAAAAAATAATAGCGCTAACACATACTCATGCATTAGCAAAATCCTTAAGAGAACGCGGAATTATTGCTATGACTTATCACAGCTTTTTCAGGTGGAAAGGTGATAAATGGGATCCTTCTCGAATGGGTAATAAATTTATTCCACAATATATTCTCTGGGATGAAATATGCACAGTACCATTAAATATACTAAAACAATTTCTAGATTGGTTACGCACGAAGAATGTTAAAATAATATTTTGTGGTGATGATGGTCAACCACCTCCATTTGTTGGAGAATCTCCACATCAATGGCTAAAAGAAAACGCTGATTACTACGAAGAAATCACAGAAGATTATAGATCACTAGATAATGAAATAAAAAATTTAAAATTTAGAATAAGACGGCAATCCGATTATGAGCAATGTAGAGTTCTCAGAGAAGTTATTGATGAAACAGTGGAAGATGAATTTTGGAAACTTTGGAAACCGACCGATATAGTATTTCCAAGTAGAAGAATAATTCGTGATGATATTCAACGACAATTATTTGAGATACATAAAAAGAAATTTCCTAATGAAAAAGTACCACTATGTTACAGACCACGTGATACAAGAAAACAAAATATTAATGTTGAAATACCAGGTGGCGGAATTGAGGAATTAGTGTTAAATGAAATTGTACACGTAGACATTGATGTAGTTGAAGATGCATTGCAGGCTGAAAATTCACCTTGGATACTAGGATACGCAGCAACAATACACTCTTCACAAGGATTAACTATTGAGGATACAACTATCTGGATCGTAGATAATCGTATCGAGTGGTCAAATTTAGTTTATTTAGCGGTATCTAGAGCTAGACGAATAAATCAATTGAGAAGAGTTATCATCGAAGATACAGCGAATAGTTCTGATGTTGATATTTACATTATTGAGAAAAAATTATCAGGATATCGAGAGTCGGATAAGAAAAAAAATAGAAATTTTAATATTAACTCAAAACTAATTTTATCACTGAAAGAGCAACAAAATAATCACTGCGCTGCTTGCAACTGTTGTCTGCGATGGAGATTTCATCCTGGAGATTGTCGCCAATTTACCGTTGATAGAATTGATAATAATTTAGGGCATATTAACGGAAATGTAAGATTAACTTGTCTCGCGTGTAATATACGTCACGCTAACTAATTTTTCGTGGTGGTAATTGAGTATCGTGGGGGATAACTTGTAGTTGTTCACGTGTAAATCCTCGCTGAGGTGCGGATGAATCT
Source organism: Unio pictorum (assembly GCA_030141615.1). Taxonomy (NCBI): domain Eukaryota; kingdom Metazoa; phylum Mollusca; class Bivalvia; order Unionida; family Unionidae; genus Unio; species Unio pictorum. Next base: position 4,825,834 of record JARLTB010000194.1, read on the forward strand.
AATCTATAAATTGCTGGTCTAGAAGAAGATCGCGTTGCTGATGATATTTTATGTGTAGTAATACTCCAAATAGGATCAGTGGCTCTTGCGCCACCACCTTCGAGTTCACCTGGTTCATATAAATATCTTACAGTGACGTTACTAAGAATTGGTTGGTTAATATAAGAATTATTTGTGGAATTGTTTACAATTCTAGGTATATACTCTTTTTTTATTGCGATGTTAGGTTTGATGCCAATCATTCTAGTTATTTCGTTATTTAATGCAGATACTACTTTTGGTAACCTTGAAACCCATTCACGAGAGCGAGTTTCTTGAGTAAATTCTTTTGCGTATTGATATCCAAATAATCGCTCAGCGAGAGTTCTATTAAATCTCTCTACAATTGCCTGATCGCGATGTATTGCAGTATGTCCTCGTCTGATGGTGACATTATGAGTTTTCATCGTAGATGTAACAACACCTTGAAATTCCTTACCCGGATCAACTTGTAATAGATTTGGCCAACGTAGTGGACCTTTACGATAAATCTTTTCAAATGCATCAGAGACTTCTTTTGACGACTTTGTTTTTAATGGTATTGCTTGTTTATATCTACTAGCGATATCAACCACAGTTAATGCATATTTGTAACCATTGTCATACGGCAGAAATAATATATCGGCTTGATGAACTTCATTTGGTACAAAAACATCAAAATGAGAATAATTAATTTTTTTAGGACCCGGAAGATAAATTTGCCATAACGCCTGTTTAGATAACCAATCTTTCGCGGTTTTATATTTCACTGATGCGGCGGTGGCTAGTTTTTTAATTGCTGCGTAACCTTTCCAGTAGCCAGTAGGTGAGTAATAAATAGATTCCATGTATAAAACATTAATGTTTTTAAATACTTTTAGATTTTCAATTACCGAATAATATTTTACCCTTCATAGCGGTTTTTATCAATACTGAAGCTAACTTTTCTTTTAATTTTTTATCTGGAATTGCATCTATCGCGTGAATTAACTTTATATCTGCGAGATGTCTTTGTTCAATATCATTACTTCGATATGCAATATCATGTAGTCTACAGGCTTCATCAATAGCATTAATTGGATCTTCACCTGGATTTGGTTGATCATTTTCATTAAGTCTGATATCTAATCGAGTTCCTGGTCCGCAATAACTATATCCTGGAATATGTTTTTCTCCTGGATACTTAGCCCAAGGAAGTCCTGGAAGATTACTTAAACGGTTGGCGATATCTCTACCGGTTTTTTTTTATGAATCTAAATTTTTTTGTGCCACAAATTTCACAGTTACCAGTCGCGGCTAATCTATTATTTTTTGTGGTAACAGTTGTTTCATTGATTGTTGGTGTACGTTTCTTACATTTCACACAATATAAATCCATAACTTTTATAGTAAATAAACGCATATCAATAAATGGAAGTGATTGATTTTAGCGCTACAAAGAAAAAACAACCAGTTAAACATAATGTGATGTTACCAAATTCTATTAGAATGATTATTATTGGACCATCCGGAAGTGGTAAAACCCAACTATTGCTGACATTGATAATGCAACATTTAAAATGGGATAAGTTGTATTTAGTTGCACCAAGTGTGGATGACCAACATTGTTATAATGTAATAAAAGAATATAATGAGACAGCATCTGAAATTGCTGGAGAAGATGTAGTTGAAGTGATAACTGATATTGATGAAGCCCCATCTGTAGAAGATTTAGATGGGAGTGTTAATAATCTTATTGTGTACGATGATGTTATGCTAGATAAACAAAAAAATCCTGCAAGAATATTTTCACGCGGACGCCATAAAAACGCAGATGTTATTTATGTAACTCAGCGGTATACACAAATTCCTAAAGTAATTCGCGATAATTGTAATTTATTAAGTGTGTTTAATGGTGTTGATACACATACCATCAGAAATATTTGGCTAACTTGGTGTTCTGATATGGATTTTAATCAATTTAAAAACTTTTTCAGTAACGCTCAGAGAACTCCTCATGGATTTGTCACAATAGCATTACATGATCCGCGGACAAGATATCGGATCGGACTCGATAAAATATATACTTAATTTCCGCGAGTTGAAGTATAAAAAATCATAAGGTAAAAAATGGGATTAGCGATTTTTTGTTAAGTTCGGACTAAAAGTTGCAAAAAATCATTAAGTCGCAGAATGATAAACGGAGAGTTAGCGATTTTTTGTTAGGTTTCCGTTTGATGAATGGAGGACTAAAGTTGCAAAATGGGAGACCAAAAGTGAAGCTCACCCCTCCTGCTGCTGCACCTAAAGCATCAATCAGGGCTGATTTATCTAACTAGCATCAGACCAGCTATGCACGGCCAATGTAGTTATGCGAAAAAGCTTGCCAATAGCTTCTCGCCGGTCGATAGTTCTTTCTGGGGTTTTCCTCAGTGGATTCTCAACCATTAATACTGGCAGACATGTATATCCTATATTGTGGTGAATAATGGCGTTAAATCCTAAAAAAAACAACAACAATAACAACAACAACCATTTACGCAATACCATTTAATAACTGTACTCACTGAAGCTTTTGCTAAAATGTGGAATTATTGTTAGCAGAGTAATTGTAGATTCTGAGACATATTCTATAATGCTAGTTCTATATTCTAAAATGATTGTTCTATATTCAACATTCATAATGCTATCTTCTACAAGGGTGATTCTGTATTATTCAACGACAGTTCTATATTATACAATGACATATCTATATTATACAACGACATTTTTATATTATTTAACGACAGTTCTATATTTTACAATGACAGTTATATATTATACAATGACAAAGCTATATTATACAATGACAATTATATATTATACATCTACATTTATATAGTCAACAATGAAAGTGTTATATTCTACAACGACAGTTCTATATTATACAACGACAGTTCTGTAGTATACAATGCCAGTTATATTATTCCAAAATGAGAGTTTTATTTTCATCAGTCACAATGCAGTATTCTACAAGGACAATTCAATTATTATTCAACGACAGTTCTATATTATAAAACGACAGTTCTATCTTATACGACAACAGTTATATATTATACAATGACAATGCTATATCATACAAGGACGATTCTATAGAATACGACAGTTCTATATTTTACAATGGCAGTTGTATATTCAACAATGCAAATGCTATATTCTACAACCACAGTGCTATATTATACAACGACGGCTCTGTAGTATACAACGACAATTCTATATTAAACAATGGCAGTTTTATTATTCAACAATGAAAATGCTATATTCTACAACGACAGTTCTATATTATACAACGACGGTTCTGTAGTATACAACGCCAGTTCTGTATTAAACAATGGCAGTTCATGTATATTTTCAGAATGATGACAAACACAGAGAGAAACAATGGGGAAAGAAGATTCAAAAAGGCGAAAGACCGCACAAAGTCAAATGTCGTGAAAAACAGCTTTTCATCAATGGTGAAACGAGAGTATGTGAGATCAAGACCTTCACTTACTATTATAAAGATGAGAAGATCAAACAACATTACATCATTCGGATCGAAGGATCGACAGACATCACTGGAGACACGGGACTCCGGTAAATATGAATGGCCGTATCAATGTGTGATGATATCGGCCGATCGCGCAATGATAATTAGCTTGTAACTTTGCAAAACCATCGTGATCTGCGTACCACATAAGGAAATTTATATACAATACAAATATATAGTAAAATATAAAATAATATATAATAAATATAAAATCAATTTGTAACAAAATATATATAAAATATAAACTAATATATAATATATATAAAGTTAGTATGTAATAAAATTTAAAACAATATATTACAAAGATAAACTTAAGACACAATAAAATAACGATATAAAGGAAACTGTGAAAACTGATATTTGTTTTCTTTGGTGGAACGAATTTTTGTCACGGATGGGAGGTACAACTCTTCCATTGAAAGCCATTGTATGCATTACTTGTGTACTGATACGTGTGTATACGTACAAAGGATAATAAACAAATATTGTATTGGTTAGTTTATCTTTGGAGTTTTGATTTACAGTATATTATATAATTTAAATTGTTTGTGTGCAACTTTTTCCTTGTATCTGACAAGTGTTCATTAACTGAAATGCTTAAAAATGTTAAACAAAACTGAAGTTTAGCGCGTACTGTGCAAAAGTTACGGTGAATATAACCGAAATGCAACTAACTGAATATAATAAACAGCGACTATTTCTCTCATTCTACATTAATACAATACACAGGGGATATTCACTTTGGCTATATTTAAACCATGCACGGTTTTTTTCCCTCATGTTACATTATACAATACACGGGATTTTTTTCTCATGTTATCTTTATACAATGCACAGAGGTTATTTCTCTCATGTTACCTTTTCTACAATACACGGGCTATTTCTCTAATGTTGCCTTGATACAATACTCAAGGATTATTTCCCTCATGTTACCTATATAAATTCACAAGGCATATTTTTTCTCATGTTACCTTTATACAATACACAGGGATTATTTCTCTCAAGCAGCAGACAAGATGAGCAAACCAAGTTTTCAGACCGAAATAACACCTGGGAGCAGACAAGGTGAGCCCACCAGTTTTCAGACCGAAAATAAAACATGGGAACAATCTTATAAAATCGGTCTATACAAGGTTATTGTGCTAAAAATAAGTCTACCATGATAGATTTTATTTTGATTAAAATAATGCCATCCAAGACGATGATGTAGGCACAACGCTCAGAAAAGACGACGTTGAAAATCGCAGATTCTCTAAATTAACCGTATATCCGATCCAGTCCTATCCGATATCGTGTCACGGGGTCGGATACATTTTTCGTTACAAATCCGTGTGGGTTTGCCTGTGCACTACTAAAGAAATTTTTTAAAAAAATGTACAGTGGTAATCCCCACAATATCATGTTTGCCATATATTTCGGAGTGTATGAGTGTCAACTCCGTGAAATACCGCTAACACATTGCAATTATCTCGGATCACTTTTGGAATCTAAGTGTATCGTTGTGTGACGTAGTTCACATCTGTGTTCTTATGTCTACCGTGGGAGAATATCCTCGCTGGATTCATTTGTTTATCCAAGATGGTATCATCGTACACAACTAAGTAGTTGATGTCTCCATCGATGTCTTCCACGGAAGGTGCTTCATCGATATCTGTGATAAACTCAATAGCATCTTCTCCTTCTTTTCTCCTTGTGGCTATTTCATTATATTCATTTAACACTCGATAGCAATGTTAGTAGTCCACACTCGACGCCACCAAATATAATTTGTCCCATGCCATCCATTTCATAATTAAGTTAAGTAGCAGCTGTGTTTTACCGCTACCCGATGGTCCAATAATTATCATCCGGCTGGAGAGTTAGGTAGTATCGGATGATGTTTGACTCGTTGTTTTTTCTTTAGCGCGGAAAAGTCAGTAATTTCCATTAAATATAACTTACTAATATTATGGATTTATATTGTGTAAAATGTAAGGCTAGCACCCAAACGATTAACCCAACGCCTACAACAACGCATAATAACAGAAAAGCTATCACTGGAAAATGTGCGTGGTGCGGTATAAAAAAAGTTAGGTTCGTAAAAAAAGCGGAGGTGATATCGCAGCCAAGTTAACAAAACTCCCAGGGGCGCCATGGGCAAAGTATCCAGGAGAAAAACATCTTCCAGAATATACTAGATGACCGAGATAATCCTGGCCAGGGTGAATATCCAATAAACGCCATCGATAAAGCGTGTCGTGTTCATGATATCTCATATCGTAGTGATAATCTCAAACAGCGTCATCTTGCAGATATAAAATTGATCTACGCGCTAAATTCTATCTGTGATAAATCCTTCAGAGAAAAAATAGCATCCTGAATAATAAAAGCCGCCATGAAGGGTAAATTAATAGCTTGTTTAGGTATTGATATGGAAGCAATTTATTATTGTCAGACCGGATACTACATGGGTAAATCCGCCATCGATAAATTTGCTAGTGCGGCAAGATTACAAACAAAACAGCGGCGGATTGGTTATCCAGACATGCTAGATGGCAAATTTATCTACCACGTCCAACAAAAATTCAATACGCGTCGTTTGATGTCAATACCCCAAATGAAGTTCATCAAGCTGATATATTATTTCTACCGCATGATTCTATCAAAAAACGTGTTTATAAATACGCGTTAACCGTCGTCGATGTCGCGAGTAGATACAAAAAGGCCGAGCCGTTATCAATAAAGAACTCTTCGGAAGTTGCTTCCGCGTTTAAAAAGATTTATCGTCGAGGTGGCCAAATTTCCTTCAGGTTCATCCAGGCAAGGAATTTCAAGGTGAAGCATCATCAACGATGAAGCTATATAATACTACGATACGACGAGAACATACTGCAATCCATCTTGATCAGGCAAGTGTTGTACCAAAAAATGATTTCCTATCGTGAATCTTACCTAGCAATGTCATAGTGAGATATTTATACGAACCTGGTGAACTTGAAGGTGGTACTACAAGGTCAACTGATCTGACATTTAGTATCGCCACACAAACAGTATGTTCCACGATAACATCTAAAAATAGACCAGTATTATATTAACTTGACACAAGTGCACCACAACGAAGTTTTACTCGTGAAAAGTTACAAGTAATCCCGGATGACACTCAATTACCACCGACTAATCTTAAATAATAACAATTCTCCGAAGTTGATTTATTCTTCGTACTCTTGACATTGCGAGATGTACTAGATTTGACCACTCTATGAAGTCATCTACGATCCACAGAGTTGTATCTGTGATGGTTAATTCCTGTGATGAGTCTATCGTCATTGCTTATCCTAACACCCACGGCGATTTATTAGCGCGTAGCGCGTTTTCAACCACGGCGATATCAACGTGTACAACATCGTTTAACACGAGTTTTTGTCATTGTGAAGTTTATCTCTTATTGTTTTTGCTGCTAGCGACAACAACATCGGTGGGTTTCCAAAAACTCGTCAATGGCGGTTTCAGGGATTATTTTACGTGTTATTTCGTATTGTATATGATCCAGTTGTAGTCTTATCGTGGATTTCAACGAATTCAATTCATCGTCGAGTAAACGATAGTCAGTATTGATCTCTTCCTAGTAGTCCACGTTGGTTTTCAACCATTCGTGTGGAGATTCTCCTACAAAAGGCGGTGGTTGACCGTGATCTCCGCACATGATCACCGCGGTGTTTTTCTTTAACAACCACCAAAGGAATATTTTTAACAACTCCAATGATGCAGTACCGATTTCATTCCAAATGGTTATCCGTGGGATATATTTTGTTTCCATGCGATCAGGAGTCCACGTGGTTCCGTTGCATCTCAAGAAACTATGATACGTGCTCACGTTAACTCTCCAGGATTTCATCTCGCGGGCAAGACGATGAATTTTAGTCAGCACAATCATGTCAGAATTCTTCCCAAATAAATCGATTACCCGAGTTGCTTTTCCACATCCTCCTGGATCGTTCAAAGAAACTGTTTTATGTATAGATATCGGATCATGGACACAAGGAAATAATGATATATCATCGTTGGTATCCTTGCGATAATTATCTCTGATGGGAGTATCAGCCGATTCGCAGTATTTGCGTAGCGTCTCTTGTTTTATTCTCCAAGTTCCCCAAATCGCCTTCCAACGTAGTATACTCTTCGACGTATTTCCGATGTTTTACATCGGAGGAAAATGAATCCGTGGCGACTCTAACCGCGATATCAGAAAATCTATTTATGTTGGAGAGTAAGTTTGTCGAGACATAACCAAGCATAGATGATCTTAAATGAGTATACTGCGGTGTTTCTCCTTCAAAATATTCAACGATGGTTCCGAGTTTTTCCTTGTTGGATAAACAGGCTATTGACCTCGACGTAAATATTTTTCTCCAGAATGTATCCGAGATCATAAAATCTAGTTCAGTGTCATCAATCACTGATCGAGTACAAGGCCGTTTATGATCGTCTTTTCCTCCTTGAGTAAATTTCCCTATTATTCTTCTTCCAAGATCCTTCGCTTGTTTTTCCAGAAATCTTTCTATGTCCCAGTCGTAGTGTTTTTTAAGAGTTGGTAAACAAACATCGGTTTGTTTCCGGTACGAAATTATCACCGTGGATACAGTTAACCACGTCAACATCTTTTTATCTAACAAAAACCTTAATAGAGTTTTTGGAGCCCTTTTCTGCACAAAGAAATGTTTACCGAACCATACATAAAATATCGGATGAAGACCATCCGCGAATGTAAATGATGTTATCTTATGAAACCCAGTCAAATCAAAATCAGGTAATGGTCCATTAATAGCTACTCTCTTCATTTCGTGCTTGGGATGACCAGATCGTATAATCGGGTCAAATAACACGTTAAAAATATAATTACCGGTTATTACCACCGGGTATAATTACCCATCATTATCACCAATATAATCACCGACACAATTACCCGTCATTGTTACCCGTCATTGATAATAATAACAATTATTGATTTTCATCACTGAGTATTTATTTAAGACGATCAACGGTCATACACGTGTGAACATAATTCATTATCTGATCGCGAATACAACTAATCATTGTTACGGGGTCACGTTGAAGTTGTCTCTGCTGATGATCCGTGAGCAGAAAGTCCTCATCGCCAAATCTGTCTACGTAGATTTCAAAGTTACCTGTAATTGTTTCATTGAATGATTTTCTTACAGTGTCCTCGAGTTTATCCTTGTCGTAGACGAATACTTGTGAGTGAGTGTACATTATTGTAATTGCTATAATTTTCTAAATTGAAAGTCTTAAGAAGACGAAATCCCCCTTTGAAATTCTTTGAATTTCACGATTTCATATCGAGAGTGATTTCCTGTAAGTCAATCAAGTTAGAGTTCTAATCGACGAGTTTAAAATTCATTCTCGATATCAAAGAGTTATTACACGTTAAATATACCGGATTGATCGGGTTTTGTACGATTAAAATCCAAGAGGAACTTCCGGTGAAAACGTATACAGGATATATCCATGCGCGGCTCTATTTGACAGAGTTGTATTTGCGTGATAACTTCCGTCGAAGATATTGCATATCAAATTTATTGCGATAACCGAGGTTATATCGACGTAGTGCGGTGATACATGTCTACCTGTGTTATCAGCGGCGTTGTTGTAACGGAGAACATCATCTTGTATCTTTTTTTCGTACGGTACTTATCTTGTTGAGATATTCGGTGACAGGAGAACTATCATCCTCGGATAATTGTCTCCACGCGGTATGTATCATTGGGAAAACTAAATCAATAAGATCTTTGAGTGATTTTTTTCAAATCGGGAACATTATACCCGAGAAATTTATAATCGAGTAGTGTTTCCTGGGTTAACGAGTACGCGGTCATAAATTTATCTTTATTTTTTATCGTCTATATCCCTCCTTACACCGTTTAAAATAATATTAATAAAGTTTCCATTGAGATATTCCATATCGGATACAAGAGCTTTAACATTTCAATTTGTTTAATGATTTTATCGCGTGAAGATGTTATATCAAGTAAATATTCCTGAAAATATTTCTGTGTTTGTTCTGACTGTTTTTTGTATTCGTTTGTAATTTTATCAAAATAAACACAGTTTCCATATCCCTGATAGAGGAAATCCTTTTAACAAGGGATCAATAATATATGCGCCAATTACAGGATTATATTTCAGTTCTTTTACTGAATGTACAAAAGTCCATATAGATTTTTCTCTGGGGTCTGTTGGTTTTAAATATTCTCCATAAATCCGACTATACCTATTGAGTATTTTAGGTGCGGTAGATGTGTCAGGATAATCAGTAAATTCAGGATACGTGGACGTTTTATCGGTGGTAACATTAGATCGTTTGGGTTCGGGGAATTTCTTCTTCGCGGATTGTTTTTCTTGTGACGGAGGAGTGATTTCAACTAGTTTTGTTTCGTACGGGGTTTTCTCTGGCAATTCCCATATGATTCTTATCGAACTTTTATATATGTCTACGGTTTATTCAGGTGAGTTTTTCTCGATGGTTGTTGATAACGATGGTTCGTGAACGGTTATCTCGATGTTAGACTCAGTTCCGGTAATTGCTTTTATTCTGCCTTGAATTTCATTGTTGATATCCTCGATCTGGTAACTACCTTTAAGAATATATATTGTCTGTCAATCGGGTTTTCCATCGGGGTATTTTTATACGCGAGCACAAAGCTGTTATTGGGTGTTTTTCCGCGAATGACTCCGACCGGATATTGGGCCAACTATGATAAACGACTAGTTAAGTTAACGCGATTTTCTTTACCGGGATCGGAGTTGGAAATGCGATATGAAACTTTATTTGTGTTGAAGTGGTCGATATCAACGGTGTTTTCATCGGAGCGGTGTTCTCCGCTATTTGCTGTAGTAGTTGTTGCGTGGATGTCTGTGTTGTCATTATTGTAATCTTGTTTCTCTAATTTTGACATCGCGGAGTCAAAGATGTTGACCATCATGGAAAACTCACTATCGGTTATTGTTGTGTCCTCGAGCGACGATGATATCATCGCGGATAATTGCGAGTACGCGGTTGATACCGTATGAACTTTATAATGTAATCTTGCAGTTTACGTTGACTACACGATATTTTTTTGTTTTTTTGGAAATTGTTCCCGGGATGGTTGTCGCTGCGGCTATACAAATCGGAATAGTTACCGGAGCGATCATTATCAGCGAAGAAAATATTATCCCTTCTCCGGTGACTACACCTGAAACCGAGTACACGGTTACATCAACGACGGTAATCCTTCGTCGATATTTGTTTTTTTTTTTTGTCTGATATTCCTCGGAGAGCGACGTGAGCTTAGTTTGTAGCTTTAACACCTGGTTGTATCGATATTGTTGAGTTGTCATTATTAAACAGCGATGATTTCAATTAAGTTGTTTACTCAAATCAGCTACAAATGTTACGTACCATGTTATTGGTACGTTAACTTGATGTCTGTCAAAGGTGGTTATTGTAAATTGTTCCGTTGAGTCCTTGTCGATGATCGTTGTCGATGATCGTTGACAATGTATTGTTAACTCCGAATGAACATGTCGATGAAATATTAAACTGGATCGGAGATACCAATGTTAATCTGTAAATTCCCTTGACGGTCGCGGTGATATTTAACGTGTTAGTTGTTGGAGTCCAAGCGAATGATCCGTGTTGAATCGTGTATACCACGTTGATGGTTTTCTCATGAGGAATTTTTGTTTTATCGAGCATAGCATCCTCGGAAAATCATCTTTGATGGCCTCGTGAGTTTTCCTGATCTCATCAAAGGACGCTTTAATATCCGGGAGTTTTACATCGATGCTGTCTATGGAACAACCAAAGAACTTATTAATGATGTTTTTACAAAAATTTAAAAATTGTCTTACGTGATCTTCATACGCGGATTGTAGTGTCGCTAGTTCATCAATGGCGGTTTTTATATTGGTGAGTTTCAACGGAATATCCGGTGGTAGTTTTCCTAGAAATTTGATCAACTCGGTTTCAACTTGGACGTGATCTCGGAAAAAATCATTATACGTAAGAACATGAACATCATATTCGGATCGTAACGTTGCTAAATTATCAATTGCGGTTTTTATTTTTATGCGTTTTGGCGCGGTCACCGGTGGAATTCCAAAGAAATTGAAAATGACCAGTTGAACATCTGTAATGGATTTTTGTAAACCTGCAAATTGATTTACGTGGGCATCATATTTATCATTGAGGGTTTTTAGCGAGTTTTCCGATGATATATAATTATCATCGAGAGATGTTAACTTAGATTTCATCGTATCAATGAGAACGTTGCTTATCGCTAGTTTTCCCTGACGATTTCCAAATACAACTATTTCATTTTTTTCTGCGTCGACGAAATTTAATATATCAAATTGTACCTTCGATATAAGTTTCTTTACGTCGTCAACGGAAACACCTTTTTTTTTCTCACGAGATAGTGATCTTCCTCAAATATCTACCATGTTATATTATATGATTTCTCTTTAAAAAGCTTTCACTGGTGTACTCGTGCATGATTTTATGAGGCGGATTGGGAGATGTTGAAATCGCCGTTAACACGTTAATAACTTCTCGACCACATGTGGGAGGATCGATTAATGTCTGCGTGGGTAATGTTGAATACCAAACAGGTATTTTTAATTGTGTTACGTATTTGAGGAATTCATTTGGCGGTGCTAATCCATACGAGTGAAAATAAAGAATTGATCGTGGATGTATTACATAAGCTACCCAATGTGTTCCAGGTCCGGTGTTATCATCGAGATTAAATATACCTGTTTTTGGGATACGTGGATGATTTGGTAATTGATCTTTCATAAAAACATCTCTGAAATGTTTTATCGGGGAGGTTTTTCTTTACCGCGGTGATTAAATAAAAATTTGATATCGGTGTTACATTAACATCTTTGCGAGCGACCATGGGGATATTATACCGCCACGATGAGTTCCGGGAGTCTCAAACCGTTTCCTCGGTAAGTTCCTGGAAGCCTCAGACCGTTTCCTTTTTTTGTATCCTCGCCCGAGAATTTTATTCATACCAGCGGAACCAATTGCACCAGCGTCACCTAATCCGACCGCTTTGGTAATAGCGGGTGCCGCGGCGGCAATTAACCCTGGAACCGCGGCGAGAAAGGAAATATTCCACCGGTTTTAATCATGTTGGAAATTTCGGCGGGTGAAACCTCCAACTGGACTCCTGTTTTTGCCTTTAACGCATTATTGAAGTGTTTAAGTTGAATTTTTGTCAGCGATAATTTATTTGGTCCTCCGTTAGCTATCTGTTCATGTTTCAGGGTTATCTTTGCTCCAAACGTAGCAGAGTTTTTCGATTATAATTTCATTATCTGACCGGGTGTCAATTTAACATTAACATGACTATACGACATTTTTATTTAAGTAACAAATCATCTAACTGTTACATGTTTTCTACTGGAGCATCAACGAGTTTCATTCGTCCACCATGACCCTCAAGTAACATTGCATTGTCGCTAAGAATAACAGCTACTGCTCTATAGTTATTATCGGCTACATTAACGCGAAAGATTATATCAACGACAGGAAGTCCATATAAATCAAGATGTTCCAATGAGATGTAATAAATCGTATACAGGATTGTGAATTCTCGCTGAAAAATTTGCATTCCCGTGTCGAGGTCTAAATCACGACATAGAAACGTTGACAAACGATGATACGCTCGTGCAACCTTGTTTCGTCCAAAATGTTTAATTATATATTCGGATGGTTCCTGATGACCGTTCATTCGCAGTGAAACATGTGTAACACCGAGCTGGTCAAATAGCATCGGGTGTTGTAATTGATTGTTTATTCTGTTATTTCGTTGAAGTACAACAAAAACATGTTTCGGAAGTGCTATTCCGTGTTGTGAGGATAAATTCCACGTAAATAATCCTGGAGCGGAGTTACCAGTGGCACTATTTGTAGTTACCGTTTGCCAATACAACAGCGATTTATCATCCGCGATTTACCATCCGCTTCCATAAAAGATATTAATTTAGTTTCGTTGGTAACCGAAGATGTTAATGCGGGCATCCACAATTATAGTTTTGTCAAAATTACTTTACCACGGTCATTTTCCGGAGCCGCTGCATCCATTGGAACCCTACATATTGCATCGTTATCATTCTCTTTTCTATTGAGTAAAATAGTATGTTTTGCAACAAATATAACCTTTTTAACCCAGCGGCAAAATCCGAATATGTGAGACAGAGGAATCGCACATGAAAATATTCCCGCAGCCTTTAACATAACCTTACGAGCAGTGAACCCCAAGTTACGATTTCCATTGTGTGATACAACAGCATTAGCTAGTCCATCACCCGCAGCGTTTCTTACCGGACCAAGGGTAAAAATTCTATTATCTGGCTGATCCGTTGTATCCTTATGAAACATCATAGAAGGTTCAACTGTTCTTTAATCATCCGAATATCTAACTAACCCTAATATGGTAGTTGCTACATCGACATTTTCTTGAATTGTCTTAATCTCTCTTCCATTGATAATATATTTAGCACTGCTAAATAATGCCATTATACCGTTGTTGACAAAACCAGTTCTGTCATTGTCTCCATAATTGGTATTATCGTGTTTTAAAAGATGACCTTCAACCTCAATATATCCCTCCGATGGAAGAAAATATCTATTAGTATCCTGAAGTTGAAGTTCAATTCTACCTCGCTCATTTGGGACTCTCGCGTCGTACGAATACATTTGATAAAAACGAAGCGAAGTATCTCTCAGTACTTTTTCACCGATATCAAACGCGGTGTTAGTTATATCCTCAAACATTGTTATAATACTTGATTATCTTCTAAAACGAAGACCACTACCAGCATCATACTCGAAACAATATTTCGCTCTTGTTGTTCATCTGGTACTCCACTCATCTCTGCTAATTTCTGATTCCCTAGTTGATTAACCACTTTACTGACATTCGCGGCCATGAGCTCGGTAACGGGTAATTTGACAGGTTGTACAGGTTGAGGTTTACGTATTAGTTTCATTATCCTATCCTTGACCGCGGAGAAAGCTTTTCCAGCAAGATCACCAACAGTACCGATAGCCTTATCACGAACAACTCCAATTGCCTTCATCCCAAGGTGCTTAGCATCAACGATACCATTTCCATAGTGCGCTCCATACACTGGGACTCTTGAGTTTATTACTCTGACAGGTTGACGTCGTTGATCATATATGAAGGCTTTTTATCTAATCGCAATGACAAAGTCATCAGTGATTAACCACTATAATAATCACCTACGATCTCATCGATGCGTCCTCGATATATATATATATATATATATATATATATATATATATATATATATATATATATATATATATACATTAATATCTATGATACCACTTTGATATAACCGCTGACAGATAATTGTAGCCTAGCTGATAATTTCAAGGGAATTATTTCCTGTTCATTTTCCCCCGATGAGAACTTCTAACCGGGACATATCGTTGAGGACATTTTCCGGACAGATAGTTAAATTACCTCCAGTAAAACCTTTTCCGGTTGCACCTTGTGTATCATCATCCTTATCTGGGCTAGATGGTGTATAAAATTCTTGAAATTCCTCTTGGGTTTTTTATTCGCGTTGGCGTTGTTCTTTCTCTTTTTGTTGTTCTTCTTCTTTATATATATAGTAATTTTTAACCACCTTTTTTTTATAAACTTGATACTCTAACTAACCCCCTTATTAACCTTATACACCCAATCTAACCAATCATTACGTTGTATTCTTTCTTTATTATGTTCATCCTTTAAAATGTTTTCTCTGGATTGATAACTATCAACAGCAAAAATACTAAATTTGGCATAATCTTCTGGTTTTAGTAATTTTGAAAATTTCCTATTTCTGCTTTACCTTCCTCGGTTCCTATTTCTGCTTTACCTTCCTCGGTAAATTTGTCCATGAATTGAGCTTTACCACCCTCAACTTGAGGCTCAGTGATCTGTTTCAACAATGGATAAATTCCCTTTTCTCTCTCCGAGGCAGGAATATCTCCAAATATAGCTTTTTTCAGTAGCCATAGTTGTCTTTTCAGCAGCCTTTTTAGCGGCCGTAGTTATCGGCTTAAATAATCGCTCTGTGTCGGATACAAAATCAACATCAGAATCTTGTCGGCGTTGAAGTTTTTCTTTAAGTTTAACTCGGGCAGGGATATATTCTTTAATCGCGGCTAACCGCTTTCTAGACAATCTAGAATAATACGATTCTCCGATATTTGCCATATGTTATCACGTATAACATTAATTTAGAAAATCTGCGATTTTCAACGCCGTCTTTTTTGAGCTTTGTGCCTACATCATCGTCTTGGATGGTCTTATTTTAGTCAAAATAAAATCTAACATGGAAGTCTTTTTTTTAGCAAAATAACCTAGTATAGATCGATTTATGAGATTTTTTCCAGGGTTTATTTCGGTCTGAAAACTGGCGGGCTCACCTTGTCTGCTCCCAGGGTTTATTTCGGTTTGAAAAGTTGGTGGGCTCACCTTGTCTGCTGCTTCTCATGTTACCTATATAAATTCACAAAGCTTAATTTGTATCATGTTACCTTTATACAATACACAAAGCTTAATTTGTATCATGTTACCTTTATACAATACACAAAGCTTAATTTGTATCATGTTACCTTTATACAATACACAAAGCTTAATTTGTATCATGTTACCTTTATACAATAAACAAAGCTTAATTTGTATCATGTTACCTTTATACAATACACAAAGCTTAATTTGTATCATGTTACCTTTATACAATACATAAAGCTTAATTTGTATCATGTTACCTTTATACAATACACAAGTTCCTACTCAAATGTTACCTTTTATACAATACGCAGGGATTATTTATCTCATGTTACCATTTCATCAAACACATTGTAACACTGTTTTCAGACCTTATGATGAAATAATATCAGTCAATGGAGTTTAGCTGGAGGGAATGAAACAGAAAGACGTTCTTAAACTAGTAAAGAAGATCAAACCTATCGATCTTATCGATCTGAAACTGGTCAGATTCACTCCTAACAACTTGCGATTGTGCCAACACTTTTGAAGTTTTAAGTACGCCCCTGGGTGTGTGGCTAGGATGGACGGGTGATTTAACATACCTTACAAATAATTAATGAGTTGCACATCGTACACGTTTGACAAATGGCACGTATGATCAATGATCCAAATGTCCATATATGTCAGACAATTTATATTTTATATCCCTACAGCTCATATTAAACATAAGAGAGAGAGAGAGAGAGAGAGAGAGAGAGAGAGAGAGAGAGAGAGAGAGAGAGAGAGAGAGAGTATGCAACTCTATTTGATCCTTGGATCCAAGCCTACCGTCAAGGAGAGGTGATGCTAATAGGCGAAATCCTTTCACAGTCATCTATTCTAAATAACTTGGCAGAGATGAATATTTTTTTTGTCGTTGTTGTCCTTGCAAGAAACAAAATTAAGAGTTCTTATAACAACATAGTGGCTTTCAAGACATAATTTTTTAATTTCTTTACTTTTAAAGATACGCGGACATATTTAAAACTGCTAAAAATTAATGCTTTGAAATATTATCCCCAAATGTAATTATTCGAAACGTAGCATAATGTTTAAAAGGTGATGATTAAAATGCAGATTCAATGTTTTCAGGAATTTCGGCGTTGGAAAGATGCAAATAATGGCTATGTGCGTGTGCGATCAGCATCGCAAGATAAAAATACTGGTCCTGTGCAATCAACAATAACTACAATGCGCCTAGATTTACAGCTGCAACCTGCAAGAGATAAGGGTAAGACATACATGGAAACTGATTTTTTTTTAATAATGACGAAAAACAAATTATCCCCATTATTTGTATCCAACCATCAATTATACTATCAATTATACACGGGAAACAGATTAACACCAATTATGACAGCCTACACCTAATATATGGACATATTTGGCTTTTCTATCATTGCTGGTATTGTTATGAAATGTTCTCTGTTATGTGGGTTGTGTTTAGCATTTCATAACCTTCTTCTCATTTCTTGCTATGAGAAGGAATTACTCGTATGTTAAGGAGCGTCAATATCCACGATGTGTGTGAGAGAGAGAGAGAGAGAGAGAGAGAGAGAGAGAGAGAGAGAGAGAGAGAGAGAGAGAGAGAGAGAGAGAGAGAGAGAGAGAGAGAGAGAGAGAGAGAGAGAGAGAGAGAGAGAGAGGCTCTCTTAAAAGCGCTCCACGAGATAGACAGCTAACTGAAATGATCATCGCCACTACCAAGCTATATCTAACATGATAGCCGCCGCCGCGATGATAAACCACTAACCACATCACATAGCAGACATACCAAACATCTATTTTCATACGATAACTGACTTTTATTTAATTAAACAACAGAAATATATTGACTACATTCTAGAAACACATCTAAAAACGTTATAATAAAAGTTCATGCAATACATAATTAATATTTCCATTTTCCAGCTTCCAACTTCATTTATTCGTATAACTTCTACTTTTTAGAATATTATACAAATAGTTAATTTCAATCATTTTCAAGATAGCCAAGATATAAAAATGTAATGACCATAATTAGTGTAAAAATTAATTTAAAGAAATGCATTTTACTAATTTTAAAATAGAATATTGTCTTAGAATATATTGCTAGATAATATTCTTTCTTACTTAAAGAATACTTTATTTCAATATTAAATCTAAACATGAAGTTGGTAGCAATCTCAACCTTACAATAAAAGGTACATAAATATAATTAAATATAAATTATTTAGAACATTTAAACATTCCGTTACAATATATTATAAATAAAAGCATTTAGTGAACAATGTTGCCAACATAACAATGTTACTATTAAATCTCAACATTAAAAGTACTTATTTCTAAAGAAGTTACGACATATACAATTATTTTACCTGCAATGAGAAGACAAACATCTATTTTCTTTGTCGGTACGGAACTGACCTGACCCTTAAATGCGTGGTCTATTTATATGCATCCTGTGTCAGGTCAACGTACCGTTGGAAAAAGATTTTCATTCTCATCAGGTAAAAATCAGTTTCTCCTGGTCAAAACCGGCTTAATTTGACGTCATCTGACATAAGGTACAACTCAGATTTTTAGTTTATCTATATTCGTTTGGCATTAGTTAGGTCCAAACATGATAATTCCTTAAATTTTCTAAACCAATATTAAGCCAGCTGTAATGTCTGTCAATCTTTAGATAAGAACCATTTTGTAGACACGACTGTCCATCATTAGTTAAGAAGCATTTTGTATTTACGTCGGCACGGAAGCTTGTTCCATGTTTACTGATAAGACTTAGGGGCTGACTGACTTTTGCTTTATAACCTATTTCCACACAATAATGTACATTCGTATAGCTAATGATTTAAGTTGCCAACGTTTTGCTATAAATGCATAAAACATTGCTTTAATAATGCAATTTAAAGAAAATAGTAATCTTATTAATTTTACCAAAAAAAAAATGAATCCTAACAGTATGAATGATAATAATAGACTGACATTCAGTCATTCACTCCAAATGTCGACACGAGATCTGATTATTTTTTAACGTTTATTTCAAAGTAGATGATTCTTAAGTTTAAAACTTCCTGTTCGGTGATAACAAAAATGTTACTAACTTGATGTTCTAATGGTGATTTCAAAAAATCAATAATTCGATGCTTGAACGCGCATATAAATATATCGATAAAGCATGTGAGAGTGTTGGTTATATTAAGAAGCCACATAATCTGGATTCGTTAGACTTTTACTTGACGCAAATTTATCGTTACCGTTTTCTCAATTATTGCGTCACTTTATTAAATCTGTACTTCTGTGTTATGCATTGGCATTTCCACTGCTAACAGTGATAATTTAGTGAGAAGTGTTATGGCATTTGCACTGCAAACAGTGATAATTTAGCGAGAAGTGTTATGGCATTTCCACTGCAAACAGTGATACTTTAGTGAGAAGTGTTATGGCATTTTCACTGCAAACAGTGATAATTTAGTGAGAAGTGTTATGGCATTTCCACTGCAAACATTTATAATTAGGTGAGAAGTCTTATAGCATTTCCACTGCAAATAGTGATAATTGTAATAAAAAGTGTTTTGAAAGTGCAGGATTTAAAAGCAAACTCACATTAATGTATAGAGCTCATTTGATTTATCGTTGCAAGTAAGATAAATTTCGGTCTTGCCACTTTGATGTATGCTTGAAAGGGACATTTCGAAGATGCTCTTTCTTTCGAATGGAAAAGACGTACTTACATACCAAACTGTGCATATGGTGAATGAGAGTTTCTAGCACAGCTATTATCCTAATCATTGATACCATTTTTGTTACGATTTAGGAAGTGGTGGGAGTATTGTTCGAAGAAGGAAAGAGGCGACAGAGTATGAACAGGCATTACCGAAAGGTAACGTCATCAACATTACGTTTCAGTCTCCTGGAAAGGCCTGCATCAAGGTACTGGCCTCTAAAGGGTCGTATCTCTTGGCGAGCGACAATGGCAGCATAAGTGTCGGCCTGTTAGATAACGACGATAGCCGCTTTCAGAGTAAGAAAAGTTTTGAGCTAAAATCTCTCCTCCCCGTGGATTTATTTTGACGCAATTATTAATGACATCCAATGATGTAAAACTTTCCATTTATAAGAAGGGGGTGCGTCCGTTTCGTAATTTTCAAGCGTTATCCTACTATCATGTGAAGTAACAACACTTATTTGTTAGGGCTATTTCGTTAATACAGGCTTTATTTAAATTCTGTGTATCTGCTTGTAGCAAGAAAGCACGCATGCACTTTTGTCTCTTGTTTCATTATTTTAAAATGTTAAAAATGTAAATGTTATTTTAAAAACATACACATGAAATTGATTTCGGGTCAGATATAGTGAAAAGGTAAAAGTTAGAACTGTTCTTGTTTTCATTTTCTTATTTGTTATATATATATATATATATATATATATATATATATATATATATATATATATATATATATATATATATATATATATATATATATATATATATATATATATATATATATAATTTTAATTTTATTTATGTTTTGAAGGGTCGGGGGAGAATAATTATAAGTATATATTAAACATCATTAGTGTGACCATGTTTCTATGCCGAACAATTGTATAAATGAACGATTTCTAATATATTCATTTTAAATCTTTAGTATCAATTTTGAATTGTATTATTTCGTTTGTTTCCCATATGACTTATTCTTGAAATGGTTTAATTTTGTTATTACTTAATCTTCTTAAACATACATTATTTTCGCTCACAGGTAAATCAGAATTTGACATCACGTCATTCCAAGGAAAGGATGTCAGTGCGATGCCTGACGACCTACGCGTGTTTGGTTGTATAATACATCTTACTGTCGACGGTGTCACTATGTACTTGACGAGCTGCCTTAACAACGGTAGTAATAGATTAGTATTTAAGGTAAGTAAAATTTGAATAATCATGATTTTAATTTATTTAAGACTATCCACGTCAACCAAAGATAAACGTATCAGTTGTATATATACGCTATGCTGATGAAAATTGCTAAACCAGATTAAACATAATCTATACTGAAACACAAATTTCTTATGATCAGTTATCGTAATAGTTAAGTTTAATTACCGGTGTCAGCATGTAGCAAAGCTAAGCGAAATATTTATGTATTTCAATGAGTTATTCTAGCGAATATTTTAAGCAAATAATTCTTCTCGAATTATAGCCGAACACAACTGTAAAATCTTCCCACAGACTTATCCAAAACATGAATGAATCATGTATTTATCAAATCCCTATTTATACACATTTTTACTTGATCTAATATCATATATATTAAATATAATAAAATTCAATTGTCAGTAGGCATGGGTATAGAATATTCCGAACTCAAAAGCACTGTAAACATTCTATCTACAACTTAAACTCATAGACAAAAGTTAATTTTGTAAACAATCGGTTTTATTATGTAAAATACAACTTACAATCACGGAAAAAAGTTAAGCACACAATTAAATATAGATAGTAGAGGTCGTGCTTTGAGAAGATATATTCAGGCTTTGATCATTCATAAATGACATAGATTTAATTGGTTATTTCATACCCACAGGTTTGAACATTTAAGTAAAATTTTCTACTGCACTTGCATTTATGAAAACCTATTTATTCATGTTATCGGAAACATGAAAATGTATAAATATTGGAGAATTGAAAATCATGAAACTGATAACCCAAAATAGAGATGCCTCTGTATAGGTTTGTCTTTTATCTACTTGTTTTTCAAAAGTTCTGATTCGTACAATGTCAAATGCATGTGATGCAGTGAATCGATAGAAGAGGGATTCAACATGCCTTCTGGGCACAATGCACAGCCAATGCATAATTAAATTAACTCGACGTGAACCGAATATTCAAGATTTTATAAGGGTACGATCGGCCACTAATGATTTTACTTTTTTCATATTTTACGCCACGGCTGGTAATGTCAGCAATGAGAGAGAAAATATCTCCCACCACCCAACTAATGAGTATGATGTAGTTCTTCTCTAACAACCTTCATAACGATTTTTCATACCGTGTGTATCCAATAAATCATCTCAATCCATAGTCCATTGTAATGAACGTTTTGATGATATTAGTCACTTTTGGTATAACATAAAGAAGGTGGACAACGATGCATAAATATATGCAGTGGTGTCTTCTGTAATATTTCTGAGGTGGGTTCTTTTTTCGATTGTCAGCAGGAACGGAAATGCACATGCATGTTTCAGTTGCCCATTCGAATTTCTTTGTTTTTCAGCAGTTCTCTGGAGACCTTGATCAAACTTTGACAAATTCTCCCGACGATAGGTTTTTCCTTATCCATAAATACGAGGATAAGACAATAATGGAGTCTATGTTGCATCGAGGTAATATAAAGTGACATGTATCATTGATTTACTATAATCTTTTGTGTTTGATGTTAATTGAATCATCTCTTGACATCCATTAAAAACTCGACTGCAGCAAAGTCGTTATCATTTGATTCGCGATGACGTTTAGATTTTGATGTTCCTTGCAAAGCTATCGGAGGAACTCTACAGTTTTGTATTTTGCATAAGGATAAAGTTTAAAAATACGATTTTGCCAGATTTATTCATTATTTAAATCAATACGGAGGTTCATCAACATTCTCTCCACTGTGCGTGTTGCAAATGTAAACAACTTAACCTTAAACCCATTATTCTCTCAAAAGTACGTAATATATTTACAGAGTCGGTATATAGTACTTAGACTGGTCCCATATAACAGTACATTTGGCTAAGTTATAAAAGTGACGTATCTCCATACGGGCTTGGAACCAGGCTATATAGTACTATAACCTCGGATAAAAATGTAATAATCCATATGAACTGATAGACTGGACCGGAAGCAAATATGTTTTGGCATTAGGCGCGATATAGACACTGTAAGTAATTCGGCAGTCGCTTGGGTTTCTGGCTAAAAACAGCAGTTTGGAGAAATTTGTATGTTGGATTAAAAGTGCAGATGTATAGAAACGAAAAGAATTCTTTAATCTAACCGGGTGTAAAGAATTTCTGGTTCCTAAAATAAGTATATCCCCATGCCATAGAAAATATTGATTTTTTTTTTAAATTTGTTCCACACATCATTTGTGTGCATTATCATTTGTCTTAGAAATTGGAAGGAAAATCATAAACATAAAATATTCTATTAGCAGAAACCCAGTCTACGGCTGTGGTAAAAAGAAAAGTCCAGATAAAATTTAATACCAGGCTTTGAAATTGATCATAGAATTAACATACATGAAATCGAATCGCAATTTCCTACGAAGGTCATTTTACAGGAGTTTCAGTCAATACTTATAGCGCCTCCACACGTAGCTGATAAAAGATATAAAAATGTCATGGCATGTGATACAGTTAAATATTTGCAACTTTTCATTTATCGCACTGACATTTGTATCATTTTAAAAGAAATTTCACAGGGCTACTCTTAACCTAATTTACATAGATTAGTTGATATAACTGGTGGTTCAAAAATAAATTTCCGCTAATATTTCTAGAAATATTTTTGTACCTGTAATATTAGATTCAACTAAAGTTAAAATTTCCTCCGTATTTTCAACAACTCAAGAATGTTAAAAATATATCTCTCTATATAAGTTCCGTCTTTTGCTTTTTTGACACATCCTCTAAGAATTATGTTAATTGAGTTGTCAGTGGTGGCTCAACTTTATAAGTAGTAAAACGAAGATGATACAGAACGCGCACTTGAACAACTCTTATGTAATTTATTAAATAAATTATACATTTTATGATAACTTCTTCTGTATTTCAAATAGAATTGAAATGTATTTCAAATTTTTGTCTTACTGTGAAAAGAAGCAAAAACGTTCATTTGCAGCTAAAAAAATTTGAAGGTCCAACTTTTGACAAGTTCGATTCACGTATCAACACTTCGAAAACTACTTTGAGATGTTCGATTAACGTATGACACTTCGAAAACCACTTTGACGAAGTTACCATTTCATGGGTGTAAGGTTGTGTGTGATTGCTAACAAATTATGTTTGTTTTGAAAAATGACTGAATATGTGCATATTTTGTGCATTAGTGATTATTTTTCTCACACATTCTAAGCAAAACCGTGAAGAATATGTGCATATTTTGTGCATAAGTGATTGTTTTTCTCACACATTCTTAAAAAAATCCTGATAATGTGCAATAAAATAAAACAGCAAATGACCGCTAGCATATTGCAATGAGACATAGCTCGTATATATTTCTACTACTACCACTACTACTTCTACTACTACTACTACTATTACTACTACTACTACTACTACTACTAATAATAATAATAATAAATAATAAGAAAGAAATGGGAATTATAGATCAAATTGAATAATGTATGGTATTGTCTCATTAGAGAGAGTTCTAGTTTAAAAACAAATAAGCAGTCTTCTATTTGAAAATAAATTCGTAGATATCTTGTTATTTTTATCGCGTTTTATATTCTATCTTGAAAATTCGATATATTATAGGACTTAAATACATTTATGATAGTACTTTCAAAACTTTTAATATAGTACTTCAATACATTTAACATAGTACTTCAATAAATTTTATATAGTACTTTCAAAACATTTAATATAGTACTTCAAAACGTTTAATATAGTTCTTCAATAAATTTTATATAGTACTTTACTTCAATACATTTATTATAAGTACTTTCAAAATATTTAATATAGTACTTCAAAACATTTAATATGGTACTTCAAAACATTTAATATAGTACTTCAATTAATTTGATATAGGACTTTCAAAATATTTAATATAGTACTTTCAAAATATTTAATATAGTACTTCAATTAATTTTATATAGGACTTTCAAAATATTTAATATAGTATTTCAATACATTTAATATAGTACTTTTAAAATATTTAATATAGGACTTTCAAAATATTTAATATAGTACTTTCAAAATATTTAATATAGGACTTTCAAAATATTTAATATAAGATTTCAAGACATTTAATATAGTACTTCAATAATGTTCTATAGGACTTTTTAATTATTATTATTATAGGACTTAAATATTTTATTAAAACACTTCAATATATTTATTACAGGACATCAATATATTTATTCTAGGAAATACGAATTACGGCAAAAGTGAGATGACTTGGTTATGAACATTACATGAAACAAACCATTTTTTTTGCCTCTGAACTCTTTTTATTGGGGGGTGGGGTGTATTATTACTTCAAGATTTCTATTCCATGATCGATTTTCCGAAATATGATTTTATTACATAATTATTTTATATTAATTAATCTGTTCATAAACAACATTTTATTACAGGTAATTGTGTCCACATTGATGCTCCATCAACTACTCTCAACTTACAGTCTCTCAATATGAAGCACTTAGGCAGCATGACTGATGACAAGTGTGGAGAGTTTCTTCTGAATGTTTTCCGCACGGATCTTACCAATACGTGAATCCAACATGTCAAAAGTTGGACCTACTAATATATCATTTTTATTTTAGCTGCAAATAAACGTTTTCGCTTACTTTCACTGTAAGACATATATATATATATATATATATATATATATATATATATATATATATATATATATATATATATATATATATATATACGTCCTCAGATACACACACATGCGCAAGTACATTCACAGACGTGTCATCAGTTACACACACGCACACACACAAGTATAAACACAAACATATTGTTATTTAATTTAAAATTCCATTCAAGTCATATTCTGTTACATGAATTCATAGTAATGCAGTGCATGTACTAAACCGTAAAGTCTCAGCAATTTGTAATTCCACTGAATAATTGAAAATATAAATCAATGGTACGAAGCTTATCAACAACTAACACTTTGGAACGTATTCTGTAGCAATCAGAAGTAAGTGAAACTCGCGTCTCATGCAAACTCGCTTTTGACATTAGTGATGTCGAACTCGTAACTGCATTGTTGTTCGCATATAATTTTATTAGTCTTGGAATGTTTTACTCATGCAGGTCTTTTAAATTCGAGTCAAGATTTTCAAACTTATCTTGTATTTTAGAATGCAGACCATGATCTGCAGCCCAATGTTGTTGTTTCACATCAGACAACATATAATAAAACAAATCCATAATAAATGAATATGTTTACAGATTGAAACGGGAAATAATCATTTGAAAAACACATTGACGTTCATTCTAGAACGATCATACCTTTCTTAGTAGTGATGATGTTGGCGTTGACATTTGTAGATCAATCATTTATCGTGAAATTCGGTATAATGCCTATATGCCAATTCTTATGCCATACTCTTAAACGGTACATAATGTATTTGTCATCGCCGCTTCAATTTGTTACTAGCATCTCCTCTAAATGTTTGAATATTGGAAAATTTGAAATGAATCGGTCCTCTGAAATATTGATATGTGGAATCATACTGAGGTGTATATATATATATATATATATATATATATATATATATATATATATATATATATATATATATATATATATATATATTGAGCGGAGTCAATTAATATACTTATTCATTGGAATTAAAACGTTCTCAATGACGTTTTGAAACAAAAATACAACGGGATAATTATAATTGATGATTCTTTCGAAGACATTCGGATAATATCATTGTAGTTCATCATGACATTCAAGACTATTGGTACATCAACTTATTCATGACTATTCGAACAGTACATATATATTATTAAATTCCGAAACTTCTGTATTTTTGAACTTGTGATAGAAATTTTAGGATCATGTGGGATTTAATTCACAATACTGTAAGTTCCTTTGAAATCGTAAATTTGTAGTTTGAAAATTAAATTTGTTGCTGAATTTTCTGTTTTATTCCATTACATAGTTTAAGACCATAGATTTGTAACAAAAGTAAATCAGGCACAGTATTATTTATCGAAAGGAGTCGTGTGGAAAGATAATGTATTTAAAGCGAATGTTGCTTTATGTACCCTTGGTTAGAAATGTTTATGGCTGAGAAGATTTAATATTTGCTGCCCGTATGAACTACCTTTGTTAAAACTCGATATCTAATTTCATTTGCAAGGTTAATTAGTTTTTGAAAAGCAACATTAAAAAGGAAATGTTAGACTAATATATCGTAGTAAGAGACAGGCTCATTTTCCATTCAGTGGAATAGGCGCTTGAACACACGTAATTATATACATG
Source organism: Unio pictorum (assembly GCA_030141615.1). NCBI lineage: Eukaryota > Metazoa > Mollusca > Bivalvia > Unionida > Unionidae > Unio > Unio pictorum. The sequence goes on from JARLTB010000194.1 coordinate 4,853,201, forward strand.
TAATGAAATACCACTCACCTCCGCTAATATAAACTCATTTATAACCTAAATCCCTACGAAATGGTGTAGGCGGTCAACGATTAAAACTTAATTTCTTCAAAACATATTATGTGCTCAGTGAATGGATCAAAACGAATGTGTGTGTTTGCTGGCAATACGAGAGGTGGACATGGAACACTGAGAGGATCAAGACATGTCATCATCGTCATGGAGAAAATAAATATATTAATAATGTTGATTTTACATTACTTGTCAATCGAGACAGTTAACGTATAAAAGACGATACTTAACTTAACTTCTTTTCAGATATGCATAGTTTTGTTATCATCACATCGTATCTGATGTACTTAAATATACGTGCATTTGTTTTATCACGTCTATATCTTGTATTTCATATATGCGTGTATTTGTTATAATGACATCTGTGTCCTGTTTTTCAAATATGCGTGTATTTGTTATCACAACATATATATTATTCTTTACCTGTTACCAGCAACTTCTGAAGACGCAAGCTTAACAGACCAAAGGTGCTTGTCAACTACTGAGATGTTTCCTACTTTTTGGCCAAGGAATACGTACCAACAGTGCCAAGGTTCGAGTATATTTAGGAAAGAAAAGATATCACATTTGCCACCAAATCGCCTGATTCTCACTACTATGAACCTTGTCTACGGTTGGACCAGATTCACTCCTTGGACCACTTCGACTTTCGGGAAGAAATGTTAAAATGTTGTCGTTCCGATGTGGATATTTTACAGCGTTGTTGTGGAAAATATCGAGAATTATTCATGGAACATCATGAAGAGAACGATCCTTTGTAAGAAGCATGTACCATTGCCAAACCGTGTTACCTTAGAGTACCTCAAACGATTTATTCCCGAAACACCTTGGCTGCCATATGTCCTCAAACGACAAACTTTGTCTAACTTCAATACTCAGTCAAAGCCCTACGATTACTAAATTACTTGTGCGACAAGGACGAACATGGATCTAACATGAACGCGACGGAGGAGGCGAAAAGACCATCTGAAGGTATTCGGTGAATATCTTGGACTTAGAAAACCCCAAGATCTTGTACGAAATTAACGGTTGCTTATTTCACGAATGTCCCATCTGCTACACCCAATGTGGCAGAAAAATCAAATTTTGAAACGGACCATGGCAGACTTGTAAAAGTCCACTTGCCAGCGGCGCTTGCAATTAAAAAAGAAAGGATACCAAGTAGTGGAAATGTGGGAAAACGAATATGATTACTGTTTGAAAAACCGATCTCGAGTTTAAACGCATCGTGACAAATTACGAGCGTGTGGACCCACTGAACCCACGGGACAGTTTGCAATGTGGGACAGACAAATGCCACCTATTCACTGTACCAATCCGAAGAGTATATAGGAGAGGAAATCAAAATACTTGGATGTGTGATCGCTGTATCATTACATGTGCAAATATTGTCACTTTTACGTAGGTCACACGTAATTACATTCAATAATACGAAGGCTTTTTAAATGTAAAGTTTTGGGTCCCACGGACTTGTACCAATCCGTTTCACCTCGCCATTGCTAAGGAAAACTGATGCTGCCATTGTGCACTATTTGTGCCGAAAAGTGTAACCAAGACCGACATTGTCAGCACACCCAGGAAGAACGAGGCTTGACGGGAACGTGGGTTAGCGTGGTATTGTTTAAGGCTCTGGACCTGGGATACCAAATGCTAGAAGTGTACAATATTTACCACTTTCCCAAGACAAAACAATATCACAAGGGCGACGAGACTCAAAAAGGCATTTTCGCAGAGTACGTGGATGCTTTTATAAAACTTTCAACCTAGTGCCACACTCCTGACGTCAAAAAGAAATTCAAAGAGAAATATTTTTAGCAGGAGTAATAACTTTTGATTCCATCGAGAAAAAAGAAAGAAGTCGATCGTTTTCCAAAGTGGACGTCGCTCGTGTGGGTTTTATCTTAGTCAAAGATCTGGACTTTGTAGAGGGTGACTAATTTAGAAATTTCATCATTGCGGTTTCCGTGACAGCCCATACTCACTTAAAATTGTACAACGCTTTAGAACTATTATGTGACGGTGTGCTGTATTTTAACACGGATAGTTGCATGTACATCAATCGCATGGGTTAATTTTACACGAACATCAAAGAAGACCGTGTACGAATATCGAGAAAAACAAAAAAGTCCACACGGATTGAAAATTGAAAGGATTGGTTCTCAGTTATCGCAACAATCAAATGGTGAACTTTGGGGTCTTGAAAGAAGCTTTGCAGTCCTGAAAGAATCAAGATTATGAAGTGACCATCTACGTACCGCACAAAATTCTACGATTAGCTACACATGCAATCTTGCGCGTCGACCCTTGGAAACGGTATCATATCGTGTACTAAAGCGAGTAAGGCTTCCCAACTACTTCACTTTACGGACATGCCGATATTGGTTAGCATATAAAGGAGAAAACTTTCAAGACTGATATTTCATTGCGAACACAAATACCAAGCGAGAAAGATTAATTTTTTTGAACAGCCAGTATCAAGCGAACGAACACTCGAGTTCTATGCTGCGCATTGCGATTGCAGGGATGCCGTACTCTGTGACCTCAATGATTCAATAGCACGTCATGGGTACATTGCTATGACTACTGACTACGTGACCTACCATGGAAAGTGATGATGTGTGTGCCACACCTGAAGGATGCGAAAGCGACGACACTCGTCATCTTGGACTTCTTACATTTTTTCATAGGGGAAGTCAACCTCCCCGTGAAACTTTGCATCTACCACCCTACGGATGTCATCCAACCCCACGTAAATTGTTACTGTACCCTCATCGAGATGAGCCTACAAAATACTTATATTCTTACCTTGTGCGTTTGCCTAAAATATGCAACTTTAACGTCGATTCAGTTTGTGATATTTGTTCTTACTCGTTCGGCTACACAGTTATTTTCGAAAATTTCATTGGTTTTAGATCATGAACGCTGGGTTTGTCATTCATCGTATTTATCCTATATAAATAAGCCAGGACACAGGATACGCTCGTTCATGATACGGTTTGTAAATACCGGTTTGCATTTCTAGTCTGGAATTTATACTCAATATAGTGCTTGTTCCATTCTGACGGATATGGTCATGTTTGAAATGAAGATAATTAATAATCGTCGCCGCTTGTTGGCCTTTAACTGTAACATCATCGACAACACCGGAGATGACTTCATGATTTTGAATGTTACCCGAAAATGAGACGCATCATTGTTGCGAAATTCGTTTTTGGCGCCTCGAATTCTTTTGATCAAATTATTCATGAGATCAAACAGATCTTTCTTCGGCAAGTCAGAATATTATATCAAGGTCAAATCTAGATTTAGATGGCCTGATTTTCGATAATCTCTCAATCTTTTCCATATTATTATTAAGACAAATATTTTTAAATTAACATGTTATATTATCTACAAATTCAAACATGGTTAATGATAGAGCTTTAAAATACCGTTATCAACAAAACCAAGTCTAATATTACCACGATATGGTGCATTAGCGACGACGTCTGTTATAATTTCACCTTCATCTTCAATAAACGCTTCAGCGGTTAAGAAATATTTACTTGTACCCTGAACATGTAGGTCAATTCTTTCATGCTGATTTGGTTGTCGTGCGTCATAAGAATAGTATTGATAATCGCGTATCAATTCGTCTTTAAGAAACGAAGAATTCATATCTGATGCTTGATCAGATACACGTTTAAACAATTTTATTATTTTTAATTAGTATCGTCAAACACGAAGACTACGTCATACTATTAAGTTTCCAGCTATATTTGTTTCGGCTTCACCAGCCAAATCTGCTAGGTTTTTATATATTTGCGGCTTGATTTATTATTTTACTGACATTTGCAGGTAGAACTTTAGTGCTGTCCAGTTTCACCGGTGATTGTGGTTTTCGTCGCATTCATCGTTCTAGTCTGTCCTTATTTGCTATGAACGTTTTTGCTTTTGGAGCTATTCTTCTAAATAACCCCTAAACAACATCATCGAGTACATCACCGTATATCGCTTTGTATATTGGTAATTGAGAATTTATTATCGTGACCGTGATCGGTTCGTGTTGTGCATTATGCACAGCCATCTTATTTGTTATTCATTGATTTAATTACTGTGATATTTGTTAACACTTTCATTGATGTATGACTTAAAAACATTCCAATCCATGAAACGGCCTGTAAATAATCGTTTACAAATATCAGATATTTCATTAATAATTTATGTAGATTTATTTCCAGCACGTTTGCCTCCAGACTAGAATTTCTAATCGTTCAACATTGGCAAAAATACTTTCCGGACACGAAGTAACTAAACCTTTACCAGTTGTACCATTTGATATTCGCAGTAATCATTCCTTTAAATTATTCAAACTTTTAGTCAGTATCTCGCATTTGCGTCTAATTCTTCTTTTTCCTCACTTATTGGTATGGATTTGTTGCTGTTCTTTATGTTGTTGTTGTAATACTGGATGTGGCTGTAATCGTCGTTGTAGAGAAACAGCAGAGAAGACGTGATCGGAATGAAACGTTAAGGTGGGTAAACATAACAAACTTAAAAAGACTCTAACGACAAAAGCTAATGTAAAAAGCTAACCCAATAAGTTAACTCTTTGTCATTTGGAGGCATAGGTTAGCGTTATTGACCTTATATTTTTTTTTTCGTAGGAAGGTTTATTTTTAAGCAAATGACGTTCCAGCAACAAGTCTGTTCGCCCTCTCTGCTGCTAAGGCAGAAGATAATGAAAAGATAAAAAGAGGAGATAACGGAGAAGGAATAAAAGCAGGAGGATACAAAATAGAAGAAAAATGAATGTGATAGGGAAGTTAACACGCTGGTTGCAAATAAAAAGACAAGGCAGAAATAAGAAGAAAAAGAACAACACGGTTATTTTCAGAAGCAGTCCATTGCCTCGAACAGATAGATATTGTCTCCTGCCTAAATTTTCTTAGTCTATTTTATATTTTATATTTGCGTCGGAAACGTTTACTCTCTTGCCTAAAATTTTGTTTAGTCGATTTTATATTTTAGGTGTCATATATTAATGTCCATAAATCTATGTATGTGCGATATTTATGTATATAACTCTACTGTATTTGTCTATATCTAGAGTAGCGCGTATTCAGGAACACTCTAGCCACATTGTTACCAGTGTCCACTACTGTGACATCACCCACCTGTTTCAGTCCTATAGTCCATGCACAGTCCCAACCGTTTGTCGCTATAAATCTTGTCGCTAAATAGGCTCAAGGATGGGTTTGTGTTTGTAATTCTAATTCCCATTGTCCCTATATCGCCCTACTACACGACCACTATATTGTGTTTTCCACACAGGCACTTGATTCGGGGGTAAACGAATGTGTACACTCACCAATTAACATCAGGTAACTCTCTCCGGTCAAAATCTGACCCCTCGATAACTCCGATTTGTTTTTCCAGTAGTATCTGAGCATTCAGTCATTCATAGCGTACGCCACTGTAACGAAGACACTCCACACATTTCATCCATTACCATTTTAGTAACATTACTGATTCTGAAAGGCCAATTTTACGAAAAGTGTATCCGTTGCTTCGTGTCTTCCGCAGGGATCAACTTCCGGTCTGATTCGGAGTCACTGTGACTATTTGGCATTACGTATACAATCAATGACTACCGAAAATAAATTAAAAACATCCATACTTTTATAAAAATTATTAATTTCTTTAACGTTCATTGGAAAATAAACTTATTTACATTATCTCAACTAATCTGTCCATCTACTATATTGTATGTTTATTGTATTATTGTAGCGGTCATGACCCTTATATATTTGCATCAAAAAGAAACGTTCCAAATGCGATATTACATGACAGCAGGTAAATTCTAAATATTTTTTTCTTGAGAGAGATGTGAAAATCCATTTAGCACCAATGAAGCGTAATAAAACATACTACGCAATTCTATCTAAAATGGAAGAAATTTCAATTCATACGTGGTGTATTCTATATAGACATTTATATTTAGATTCATACCCATCTCCATCCCAATGCTCAGGTACTTGATTCAGGAGGAAAACAATAATTATAACACACCACTTAATTGGCTTATCAATATTCTCTCACTACATCCCCTAATCCAGTATACAAATTGTTTATTTCTTTTACTTGTTTTAAGAAAAAGCTGGGTGAGGCTAATGATCTCACAAGTTTTCTAACATTTTTAAAAAATATCCTTTCCCTGATATATAAACCAATTATATTTTTATTTACTTGCTTTTGGACTGGGACTTTTTCTACAAAGTGTAATTATCATGATTGATAATATATTTGATATGGCTATTTCTATAAATGTGAATATGAATATATCCGTGAATAAATATATCGTTTCCTTAGTTCGACAAGATATACAGGGGTAGACATAAAATCATTGGTATGCATATTTCTAAGAACAAATTGTCATGATATTTTCATGCCATTAATAACCATTATGTTTTTCAATGATTAATTTCTTTACTAAATCACAATGCCAACGTATATGATATATTACAGCTCATAAAGAGAGAGGTAGAAGATGTGAGTTTATAAAATCATGCTAAATAATTAGATCCATACATCACCACTCGTTCAGAAAGAAAATCCTAAACTGATAGTTTTAAGTAAAATATATAATTTGAAACTTAAAACTGCAAAACACACACACACACACACAGTGTGTGGGTGGTGAGTGGGTGTGAATATGGGTGGGTGTCTGTGCGCTTAGATAACCAGTTTTTCAGTTCTGTCCTAGTATGTTCTCATAAATAATCATATCTTAGATTTTAGAACACTATCTCATCCTTCTGAGTAACAGACAATACTTTTTAAAGGAATTTGCTATTATATTTAAGTCTGTCAGAGAATCTTATCATTCATGGGAACAGAAACACAAGCCGGTAGATAGTTATCTTATACTCCATGTTCACAAAAGCTGTATTTAATTAACTTAAAGGTTTACTGAATACAATTGAAAACAGCTGATTATAAACAAAGAGGTTGCACATATTTGACCATGAGCAATTTTCTTTGTCAATATACCGCATCAATGTATCGAAAAGACGAAATTTGGGCAATCGTTTGTGTAAACACCACATCAACAGATCAAAAGGATGAAGTTTGTCCAAGCTTTTATGTATATTTCTATAAGTTTGGATAACAATGTTACTTTAAAAAGTTTAAAACATGAATATTGATTATTCCTGTCTGAATCACTACATTGGTTATTAAAACAACTTGTACATTTAATCAAAATATTTTTTTATATGTTATACAAGGTTCATCAAATACGGTGAACAGATTTACGTTTTTTGTGTGTTATAATAGAACATACTATACTAACTGGCAAGTTGCACAATAATACATATCACTTATTTTTCTCAAGTCATATCAAGGCACTAGAAACTACGTTACACATAACTGACATAACCAAGGAAATGTAGTTTTGATATTTCAAACTGGCAATCCAGACTTAGCTTCTTCTTTTTACAAAGGATGCAGCTGCTCCATTTTTCCTTTCGCAGACGTTGTCATGTTGTTGTTTAATATGCCTCTGCATCTGGTTCTCTCTGATTTCCTGTCCGGTACGAAGGCCAAGTTTTACTTGCATCCACAATACTACAACCAACAAATTTAGTCGAAAACTTAACGGAAAGCTATTAATAAAATAATTTTTTTTATAGAAATTAATAGAAACATAGCTAGTAAAAAATCTAAATAGTTTAAAAACACACAATGACCGGCTCATTTTTGAGGAAACGGAAAAAGTAGTTAACAAGACCGGTGACAGTGGTGTGACCCCTGCAGAGATGGAAAATGCCGACTCGACGGACCATATGACGCTTCATGACATCTTAGACTAAAATGATGACTTTAGCGCTGGAAATCAACATCCCAAAGCCGTAACATCTAAATTGAATGAATACTTCTGGGCTGATCTACATGATCTGATCCTGATGGCTTACCACCCCCTTGATGCCAATTAATAAACTTCGGAGTAACAGCAAGTGTACTTAAGCAAGCAGAAGTGCTGATGACTCTCCACGCTATGAATTACGACATAGACAAAATTGAAGCCCTCCAGAATGCTGGGTCAAATAGGTACATGTTGTAACCCAAGGACAAAAATGTCAAATTTCTGGATATAACAGACATGGAGGCGAAAGGGATTACAGCAACGATAGAAGAAACACCGCCTATCCAGAAAGAAGTAGGGCCAAAACTCGTAGATTTCCAGTCAATGGCCTACCAAGTGACATAAGTACGGAAGAGCTAGTAGATAAGGTGGAAATAAAAATGGGCGCAATAGTGAAATACCGCAAAATGGCGACCATATGGGGTAGCTCCCCCATTTCAATAGGATCGAGAATCCTACCGATGACCAAGGATGATGCTAAGAAAATTTCAATGTGGTTTTATTTGATTGGTTTCACAGTGAAGAGCTGGTATAGGAGTTGTGAAATCGATTAGAAATACCCAAAATGTTGCTGCACGGGACATGGACCGTGGGATTGCAAGCAAGGAGAAGCACCAACAGCAACCCCCAACACACCAAAAATATTTGCAGGTGCGGTAGCACAATTGACACAAAAACACCAACCGGAAAAGTAGGAAAATACCAAAGAGGGAAACAGTACACCAACACAACAGTTGATTCAGATACTTAACCCGAACACTACCAAAGCTAAGACGCCAGGCAAAGGGGAAATAACTACAAAGAACAGGTTCCAGGTATTATACGAAGGGGGATATGAAAAGGAAAACACGGGAATAGAGACGGGGTAAATATCGGGACTAATGCCACTGACTGCATCAAACCCAATGGAGGGGGGTGGGGTGAATAAAAGCAAGCAATTTATCAACCTCGTCCAATGACATCGCATGGAGTGAGGAAATGGGCAAAGAAGAGAAAAGAAGTGAAAGACAGTCTAAAACAAAAGAGTAAAAAAACACGAAAGGAATCTAAGACCACAAGACTAAGTGAAACGGAGAGTGAAGGTGAAACAGAACATGACAGCGCAACGGAAGGAACTAAAACAACGGACATACTTACGGGAGCGGGAAACATTATACATCTATCAAATAACAACTGACTTGTATTTGTCCAAAAGTATCAGTACAATAGGGGATGATCCAAAGTCCCAAAATAAAATTACTTAAGGGCTAACCAAACAAACAAAGCGATAACATGGACTGACACAAAACTGGAAGAAAAGAACTTCCGTTTAATGTCAATAAATGCAAATAGAACAAATAAAGAAAAATCAGACAAGCTCAAAACTATAGGAGACTTTGACATGCTTTTTGTACAAGAGACACATAACGGACTAACAACCGATTTAAAGAGTGAGGGAGAAAGAGATATGGACTGCCATATAATAACTAATGATTTCATAAAAAAAGTATATAAGGGGAGGAGTAGCTGCTTTCAAAAAAAAATAAAAGGGGTATTAATAGGGAAAGGATAGAGGAGGGAGATTTCTTTAAGGGGCGTTTAATATAAATTGAAACTGGAGGGTTAAATTTTATCAATGTGTACATTCGAACAAATAGGTATAGGTAACAGGAGTTTATTGACGAATTGGTTAAGTATCTTGAAAGGTTCACAATGGGGAACCTAATTCTGGGAGGCGACTTTAAATGGGTAAGAGACGAAATAGACAGGACGGGAAAATTGACAACAGAGGACAGGAGATTTAAGGAAAAGATGGAATACATAATGAAGACACAAATATTGGTAGACATTTACAGAGGACTCAACATGCTGAGGGTGGCATTCACTTTCGAATACAGATAAGGGTAGTAGGATAGATCAATTCTGAAGAACATCGAAAGCGACTAAAAATACTTACAATCAGGAATAATTTACTTTAAACTTTCGGACCATAGACTAATATATATATATATTGTTACGTGCTTAGGCTCGAATAAACAGTAACATAGAAAGAGTGAAAATAACAAGCTTGTAAAACTTAATAAACAATTTATTGAGTACAGATATTTTGCAGAAAAGAAAAGTAAATTAAGGTTTAAAAAATCAATTCCAAAATCAATCCAAAAATAATTCAAAATATTATCCACTAGAGAAATTGCAAAAGTCCTGGTAATAAAAGGTCCAAATAATTCCAAGTGCGAATTCCAGCGAAGTATCCAAGATGGAAAACGATCTCACTTGATGAAGTCAGTTCTTGTTAATAAAAATCTATGAGCACAATCCAGATAAATAACAAAATAATTCCTCTTGATCCAAACGAATTGACATAATTTCCAGTAGAAGGTAATTTATAATAACTCAAAAAGACAAAACTTAATATTCTAAAACCCCAACATCTACTGAATAGCTCGCTCCAAAAAATAGTTTATATACCTGTTTTTACGTAAACAAGAAAGGGGTCACGATCTTCTAGAATCTCTGCGAACAAATTTGCGTTCAAGAAATCACGTAATTAGCGTATTACCCAACCAAAATAGAAAGATGTTTATATAAAACTAAATAATGTACTTGGAACCAACCATTCATGTTAAAAGCTTGTGTACAAACTCTGAAGCCAGGTAAAAAATGAGGCCAACACCTGGTGTTTATTCTGTAAAGTACAGGTCGCACCCCCACCATGAACCAATCTTAAAACTTAAAATGACAAATTTAAATCAAACAAACAAACAATAAAAATAAATAAAATGACTTATATTAAATATACGTAACAATATATATATATATATATATATATATATATATATATATATATAGAGAGAGAGAGAGAGAGAGAGAGAGAGAGAGAGAGAGAGAGAGAGAGAGAGAGAGAGAGAGAGAGAGAGAGAGAGAGAGAGAGACAGAGAGAGAGAGAGAGAGACAGAGAGTCAGAGAGAGAGAGAGACTGAGAGAGAGACAGAGAGAGAGAGAGAGAAAACAAATCTAATAAAATGGGGGCGAGGTCAAAGGAAGTTGAATAGTACAAAAATCGCGAAATAGGAATTTGGGAAGAAGATTAGGGAAGAAATAGACAAATTCCCCCAAAAAGGAAATTTTACGTAATAGACGAATGGGATAAATTAAAGGGGAGATTCAAAAGCATTGCAATATATCACTCAAAACTAAGAATAGGGAAATTAAGAATCTAATAAAAACATGCAAAATACAGACCACAAAAAGAACATTAGAAGACAAAATGAATAAGGTAAAAGCAGAAGAATATAGGGGGAGGGACGTTAAAAAGGGAACATTTATTAAATTCCACAAAAAGGGAAGGATTATATAATAGGGAAGAGTTAAGAAGGGGGGAGGGATCTTAAAGTCTTTAAAATTGAAGGGGAAGGGACAATAAGGGTGAAAAAAGAATACTGGAATACATACACAAGTTTTACAAAGAACTGTATACATCGCAGGACATAGATGACACACGAATAGACAAATATCTACAAAAGACAGAATGCGAGACGATATCCCCAGATCATAGAGACTATGTGAGGATTTCGTCACGCAAGAAGAGATATTAAAGCACCAGGTGGAGATGGACTTTTCGCGGAATTCTAAAACAAGTAAAAATTGATATAAAAAGATCAGTGCGACAGGGATGTCCACTATGTATGCTATTATACGTAATAGCGATAGAAATTCTGAGCATTAGAATAAAACTGAGCAAAGAAATTAACGGGATAAACGTTCCAAATATAAGAGAAGAGATTAAAATGCTACAACATGCAGATGACTGCACAAATTTTGTACAAGAAAAACAATCCTATATGACACTCATAGAGGAATTTGAAAAATTTGGAAAACTATCGGTATCACAAATAAACACTGAGAAAACCGAACTATTACTAATAGGAAACTGGAGAGGCAGAAAACATGGTCTACCACTCCCCTTGATTAAGGATAAAGTAAAGACATTAGGGATCTTCTTTGGATAAAATGATAAAAAAGAAAGCCTAAGTAAAGTTAAGGCAACAATTTCAGAAAATGTAATATTCTGGGCTTTAACGCCATTGTCTCTAATGGAACGGGCACACGTTGCTGAAAGAAATATGTATGTGCACTTAAGCTATGTTATAAAAACGTTAGACATAAATAACTTATATATAACGAAATTATAAAATACTTATTGGGCTTTAAAATGCACTACATTAACAAACAAAACACTATACAAGGACTGGAAAAAGGGGGGCCTAGGCCTTCCAAACCCCGTTCTAATTAAGTACACCAACATCCTTAACAGATTCAAGGAAATATAATCTGAGTCAAAAATACATTGACATGGACTTTACATATACTATTTAGGATAAGCTATGAAGCAGAGAAAAGACATATTTAATAATAATAAGGTAATGAAATTCATAAAGGTGGTACGAAAATTCAGATCAATAAAGGAACTATGAAATAAATATAGGGATAATAAGGAATTATGGGAAATCGACACAAAATTTACATACAAATGGATGACAGATAACACCATAAATAAGGTAAAAAGCAAAGTAGAACTAGAAAACATAACTATTAAGTGGGATAGGGCTGGGGGAAATTGGATCAAATTAGGATCACTAAAAATACAGAGCCTCTGCTTCAAATACATGCATAATGCGTGGTTGACGGGAGTGGTAGCAGTGAGACGGGATATGATCAGAGTATCGCCAAAATGTCCACTATGTAACAATGTAGCTTTTAGAAAAAAACGTAATGGTAGAGTGCGAGGTAAACAGGATTGAGCGAGTACATATTTTACAACAAATAAGATAAAACCAACTATATAAGCAAGGTAACAGATTATACTTGGATGGAAACTTTAATAAAACGTTACTATACAAAATTACAGATTTTATCATAGGAAATATGAAGACATGCGGACAAATAGTAGTCATATGGAAACACAATAGATACGAAAAAAATATATAAAGGGGACAGGGACCCTCAAGTGGAAAGTACATGGCTATGACTCCATGACGCTAAATCACAAGGCGCTACGCGAAGTGGAATGGCTTATGGGAGAGTCGAAACATAATCCATTTAGAGGGACACAAAGCATGCAACATGTCAACAGGGGATTAAGCATAAATAGGATTATGTTATACATGTTTCCCAAAACGCATGCCCTTAAAAGGAAAATAAAAGTCACTTGTGAACTAATCTTAACTCTACCTCTGTGTGTGGCTCCCGTACCACACAGAGAGCCCTGCTTAGAGGGCACATAAACATTTTTTGGAAAATTGTTTAATGAAGTAATTTAAAAATGTAGAGGCGACCTAACTCGAGGCAGGGTATGTGCAACTAAAATAAATAAATGTACGTAACTTGTCTTGAATACAGTGGTTCTCAATGAAAATTTTAAAAGAAAAAATAACAGCAAAGACGACACAGTATAAAAGTAAGTTATTTGATTCTTTTTTATAGTTGAATAATAAATAGGTAATAGTACAACGGACTTGCTTCGAATTTCAAGATTCATGGAATAAACATTTTCTGATGAATTAAAAGATGAAAAGTGACGATCTGCTTATAGGTCCGGGTCACCAATCGGTGAACTAGAAAACTGGGAAATATTTGAAATAGGAAAGGCTATCCAAACAAACACAAGGGAAGGAACCCAGAAATGGTGACATAACCAACTCTGAAGAACCGCCCTATAGAAACATTAGGGAAAAGAAAGAAATACCCTTTTCAAAAATATCATATAACCCCGATGATAAAAAATAAAGTTAGAAAGAATTAAATGGAAACAAAAATAAATAACATGAACAACACATCTGAGGGAACACAACACACATGAACACAACCTTTATAGTTTTTTGTAATGGGGTGGGGATATCTGTCTGGTGCCCCCCCCCCCCCCCCCCGAAAAAAAAAAAGAATGTCATCGCTATGAAATGATACACCAAACTTGAAAAGTACTGTAAATTAACTGAAAATTAAAGCAAATTCCCAAATCATATCAAGGCACTAGAAACTACGTTACACATAACTGACATAACCAATGAAATGTAGTTTTAGTATTTTGAACTGGCGATCCAGACTTAGCTTCTTCTTATGACAAGGGATGCAACTGCTCCATTTTGCCTTTCTCAGTCGCTGTTATGTTATTGTTTAAAATGTCTCTGTGTCCAGTTCTCTATGATTTCCTGTCCGGTACGAAGGGCATCGCTAAGTCATGATAAACAAAACTTGAACAGTACTGAAAATTAAAGCGAATTCCAGATCAATTAACCATTTATACTTTCGTGTAAAGGAAGCAAACAGTTTCAGAAATTAAAATCAATCCCTGTGCATTTACATTGTGATGCAATGCCAGAAGCTGTGAAAACAAGGTTCCGGGGTATATAACGTTACTTTGAATAGGCACCATATAGACTGATTGTGTTGACGTGCCTTTATACTAAAAAGATATTCATATATTAAAAGATGTCAAAATATTGTATATAAATGACCTAAAGTAAAAGGATACAGATCAAGTTTATGTTAATACTTCAGTGTGAAGTGGCAAATTTCAGTCGATCTATTAATTAGACATTAGGTGAGACTAGATAGCCATTAGTTAGATTTATGACGACACATCGTGCCAAAAGAGGGATCTGTATAGTAGGATGTGATCCAACATAGGGACCCATAGCTATCCTGCCTTGTCCATATATATGGTTACAGTACTATTAACAAGACTGCCTGTGAAGTTAGACGATAATATACGGGGCCCCTTGAGCCTCGGGTGCCCCGGGCACGTTTCCCACTTTGTCCTATTGATAATCTGGCCTTGTTTCTAGTGATCTAAACACTGAAAATGTAATGGAGTCCCCCACCTTCCAACGAAATGTAAAATTAGCAAAAGGAATATTAAAAGCTCAAGAAGTTGGTATGTACTAGTACTAGTATCATTCAAAATCAAAATACTCGTACATGCATATCAAACGGGTCATATATAATTGATTCACTTTTACTATCAACAATTAATTTTAAATTTGTCTGGTATCCCTGTTGGGCTGGTGACGTAAGAACGTGCTTATAGTGCTTAAAGGGTGGTCCTACTACCTTGTGTCCGTCAGTCAGATGAATTAATATATCAAGAAGTTAACTGGTTACTAAGTAGTGACATGACAATAATTTACTTGTCTTTTTGCCTTTTTCCTTTTCTTCTATTACAACACTTTAGAAGAAGGGCAATGATCAACATGGGACCGATGAATAGAAGAATAGAAGATAATGCAAATACTGCGATCAGGCCTGTATTTTCATCTTTGTTGGTAGAATCGGAAATATTGAAAGAAGCGGAAAATGAGCCAACACAACGTGTATGGGTTCTCCTTCATTAATGTCTTCGAAGTTCAAATGAAGTCTCTAAAATTATTTTACCAAACTTTGTTGGCTTTAATTTCATGAGAGATCATTTTAGCGGAGCTACAAATAAATAGCAAAATGCATACTGCACTATTCAACAGAGATAAAACTTTAGCAAATAGTGTGTTGAATATGTTTTATTTCATTTACAACTTAGACTGATTTTACCAGGTAAATCATACATACATACATACATACATACATACATACATACATACATACATACATACATACATACATCCATCCATCCATCCATCCATCCATCCATCCATCCATCCATCGATCCATACATAATTTTTTTACCGGGATTATATTATATTATGTGTGAAAAAAATAATCCATTAGGACACCTGTTGTGTGTGTGTGTGTGTGTGTGTGTGTGTATTTGTGTGTGTGTGTGTGTGTGTGTGTGTGTGTGAGAGAGAGAGAGAGAGAGAGAGAGAGAGAGAGAGAGAGAGAGAGAGAGAGAGAGAGAGAGAGAGAGAGAACAATTATAATAAATTGGGGGCGAGGTCAAACGAAGTTTAATAATAAAATAAATGGGAAGAGGAATTTGGGAAGAAGATTAGGGAAGAAATAGACAAATTCCCCAACAAGGAAATTTTACATAATAGAAGAATGGGATAAATTCAAAGGGAGATTCAAAAGCATTGCAATATATCACTCAAAACTAAGAATAGGGAAATTAATAACCTAATAAAACATGCAAAATACAGATCACAAAAAGAATATTAGAAGATAAAATGAATAAGATAAAAGCAGAAGAATATAGGGGAGGGAATTTAATGCCGGTAAATTTATTAAATTACACAAAAATGCGGAAGGATTATATAAAAGGGAAGAGTTAAGAAGGGGGGAACCTTAGAGTCTTTAAAAATCGAAGGGGAAGGGACAATAAGGGTGAAAAAAAGAATACTAGAATACATACACAAGTTTTACAAAGAACTGTATACATCGCAGGACATAGATGACACACGAATAGACAAATATCTACAAAAGACAGAATGCGAGACGATATCCCCAGATCATAGAGACATATGTGAGGATTTCGTCACGCAATAAGAGGTATTAAAGCACCAGGTGGAGATGGACTTTTCGCGGAATTCTAAATCAAGTAAAAAATTGATATAAAAAGATCAGTGAGACAGGGATGTCCACTATGTATGCTATTATACGTAATAGCGATAGAAATTCTGAGCATTAGAATAAAACTGAGCAAAGAAATTAACGGGATAAACGTTCCAAATATAAGAGAAGAGATCAAAATGCTACAACATGCAGATGACTGCACAAACTTTGTACAAGACAAACAATCCTATATGACACTCATAGAGGAATTTGAAAAATTTGGAAAACTATCGGGATCACAAATAAACACCGAGAAAACCGAACTATTACTAATAGGAAACTGGAGAGGCAGACAACATGGTCTACCACTCCCCTTGATTAAGGATAAAGTAAAGACATTAGGGATCTTCTTTGGATAAAATGATAAAAAAGAAAGCCTAAGTAAAATTAAGGCAATAATTTCAGAAAATGTAAAAATCTGGGCTTCAACTCCATTGTGTCTAATGGAACGGGCACACGTTGCTGAAAGAAATATGTATGTGTACTTAAGCTATGTTATAAAAACGTTAGACATAAATAACTTATAGATAACGAAATTAGCAAATACTTATGGGGCTTTAAAATGCACTACATTAACAAACAAAACACTATACAAGGACGGGAAAAAGGGAGGCCTCGGCCTCCCAAACCCCGTTCTAATTAAGTACACCAACATCCTTAACAGATTCAAGGAAATATAAGCTGAGTCAAAAATACATTGACATGGACTTTACATATACTATTTAGGATAAGCTATGAAGCAGAGAAAAGACATATTTAATAATAATAAGCTAATCAAATTGATAGAATTGCTACGAAAATTCAGATCAATAAAGGAACTATTAAATAAGTATAGGGATAATAAGTATTTATGGGAAACGACACAAAATTTACATACAAATGGATGACAGATAACACTATAATTAAGGTTAAAAGCAAAAGTAGAACAAGAAAACATAACCATTAACTGGGATAGGGCTTGGGGAAATAGGATCAAATTAGGATCACTAAAAATACAGAGCCTCTGCTTCAAATACATGCATAATGCGTGGTTGACGGGAGTGGTAGCAGTGAGACGGCATATGATCAGAGTATCGCCAAAATGTCCACTATGTAACAATGTAGCTTTTAGAAAAAAACGTAATGGTAGAGTGCGAGGTAAACAGGATTGAGCGAGTACATATTTCACAACAAATCAGATAAAACTAACTATATAAGCAAGGAAACATATTATACTTGGATGGAAACTTTAATAAAACGTTACTATACAAAATTACAGATTTTATCATAGGAAATATGAAGACATGCGGACAAATAGTAGTCATATGGAAACACAATAGAACGAAATAAAATATATAAAGGGGACAGGGACCCTCAAGTGGAAAGTACATGACTATGACGCCATGACGCTAAATCACAAGGCGATTTGCGAAGTGGAATGGCTTATGGGAGAGTCGAAAAATAATCCATTTAGAGGGACACAAAGCATGCAACATGTCAACAGGGGATTAAGCATAAATAGGATTATGTTATACATGTTTCTCAAAAGGCATGCCCTGAAAAGGAAAATAAAAGTCACTTGTGAATTAATCTTAACTCTACCTCTGTGTGTGGCTCCCGTACCACACAGAGAGCCCTGCTTAGAGGGCACATAAACATTTTTTGGAAAATTGTTTAATGAAGTAATTTAAAAATGTAGAGGCGACCTAACTCGAGGCAGGGTATGTGCAACTAAAATAAATAAATGTACGTAACTTGTCTTGAATACAGTGGTTCTCAATGAAAATTTTAAAAGAAAAAATAACAGCAAAGACGACACAGTATAAAAGTAAGTTATTTGATTCTTTTTTATAGTTGAATAATAAATAGGTAATAGTACAACGGACTTGCTTCGAATTTCAAGATTCATGGAATAAACATTTTCTGATGAATTAAAAGATGAAAAGTGACGATCTGCTTATAGGTCCGGGTCACCAATCGGTGAACTAGAAAACTGGGAAATATTTGAAATAGGAAAGGCTATCCAAACAAACACAAGGGAAGGAACCCAGAAATGGTGACATAACCAACTCTGAAGAACCGCCCTATAGAAACATTAGGGAAAAGAAAGAAATACCCTTTTCAAAAATATCATATAACCCCGATGATAAAAAATAAAGTTAGAAAGAATTAAATGGAAACAAAAATAAATAACATGAACAACACATCTGAGGGAACACAACACACATGAACACAACCTTTATAGTTTTTTGTAATGGGGTGGGGATATCTGTCTGGTGCCCCCCCCCCCCCCGAAAAAAAAAAGAATGTCATCGCTATGAAATGATACACCAAACTTGAAAGTACTGTAAATTAACTGAAAATTAAAGCAAATTCCCAAATCATATCAAGGCACTAGAAACTACGTTACACATAACTGACATAACCAATGAAATGTAGTTTTAGTATTTTGAACTGGCGATCCAGACTTAGCTTCTTCTTATGACAAGGGATGCAACTGCTCCATTTTGCCTTTCTCAGTCGCTGTTATGTTATTGTTTAAAATGTCTCTGTGTCCAGTTCTCTATGATTTCCTGTCCGGTACGAAGGGCATCGCTAAGTCATGATAAACAAAACTTGAACAGTACTGAAAATTAAAGCGAATTCCAGATCAATTAACCATTTATACTTTCGTGTAAAGGAAGCAAACAGTTTCAGAAATTAAAATCAATCCCTGTGCATTTACATTGTGATGCAATGCCAGAAGCTGTGAAAACAAGGTTCCGGGGTATATAACGTTACTTTGAATAGGCACCATATAGACTGATTGTGTTGACGTGCCTTTATACTAAAAAGATATTCATATATTAAAAGATGTCAAATTATTGTATATAAATGACCTAAAGTAAAAGGATACAGATCAAGTTTATGTTAATAGATTTAATGCCTTGAAGATAAGCTATGGTTAATGTGATAATGAAAGTTTTGAAGGTCTTCTTTCGAACTCTTTAACAGTTATTTGGAGAAGGCACTATAAATTATGAGAAAGTTTGACCTCCAAATCCAACATAGGGACCCATAGCTATCCTGTCTTGTCCATATATATGGTTACAGTACTATTAACAAGACTGCCTGTGAAGTTAGACGATAATATACGGGGCCCCTTGAGCTTCGGGTGCCCTGGGCATGTTTCCCACTTTGTCCTATTGATAATCTGGCCCTGCTTCTAGGGACCTAAACACTGAAAATGTAATGGAGTCCCCCACCTTTCAACGAAATGTAAAATTAGCAAAAAAAATATTAAAAGCTCAGGTAGTTGGAATGTACTAGTATCATTCAAAATCAAAATACTCGTACATGCATATCAAACGGGTCATATATAATTGATTCACTTTTACTATCAACAATTAATTTAAAATTTGTCTGGTATCCCTGTTGGGCTGGTGACGTAAGAACGTGCTTATAGTGCTTAAAGGGTGGTCCTACTACCTTGTGTCCGTCAGTCAGATGAATTAATATATCAAGAAGTTAACTGGTTACTAAGTAGTGACATGACAATAATTTACTTGTCTTTTTGCCTTTTTCCTTTTCTTCTATTACAACACTTTAGAAGAAGGGCAATGATCAACATGGGACCGATGAATAGAAGAATAGAAGATAATGCAAATACTGCGATCAGGCCTGTATTTTCATCTTTGTTGGTAGAATCGGAAATATTGAAAGAAGCGGAAAATGAGCCAACACAACGTGTATGGGTTCTCCTTCATTAATGTCTTCGAAGTTCAAATGAAGTCTCTAAAATTATTTTACCAAACTTTGTTGGCTTTAATTTCATGAGAGATCATTTTAGCGGAGCTACAAATAAATAGCAAAATGCATACTGCACTATTCAACAGAGATAAAACTTTAGCAAATAGTGTGTTGAATATGTTTTAATTCATTTACAACTTAGACTGATTTTACCAGGTAAATCATACATACAAACATACATACATACATACATACATACATACATACATACATACATACATACATACATGCATACATACATACATACATACATACATACATACATACATCCATCCATCCATCCATCCATCCATCCATCCATCCATCCACCCATCCATCCATCGATCCATACATAATTTTTTTACCGGGATTATATTATATTATGTGTGAAAAAAATAATCCATTAGGACACCTGTTGTGTGTGTGTGTGTGTGTGTGTGTGTGTGTATTTGTGTGTGTGTGTGTGTGTGTGTGTGTGTGTGTGAGAGAGAGAGAGAGAGAGAGAGAGAGAGAGAGAGAGAGAGAGAGAGAGAGAGAGAACAATTATAATAAATTGGGGGCGAGGTCAAACGAAGTTTAATAATAAAATAAATGGGAAGAAGAAATTTGGGAAGAAGATTAGGGAAGAAATAGACAAATTCCCCAACAAGGAAATTTTACATAATAGAAGAATGGGATAAATTCAAAGGGAGATTCAAAAGCATTGCAATATATCACTCAAAACTAAGAATAGGGAAATTAATAACCTAATAAAACATGCAAAATACAGATCACAAAAAGAATATTAGAAGATAAAATGAATAAGATAAAAGCAGAAGAATATAGGGGAGGGAATTTAATGCCGGTAAATTTATTAAATTACACAAAAATGCGGAAGGATTATATAAAAGGGAAGAGTTAAGAAGGGGGGAACCTTAGAGTCTTTAAAAATCGAAGGGGAAGGGACAATAAGGGTGAAAAAAAGAATACTAGAATACATACACAAGTTTTACAAAGAACTGTATACATCGCAGGACATAGATGACACACGAATAGACAAATATCTACAAAAGACAGAATGCGAGACGATATCCCCAGATCATAGAGACATATGTGAGGATTTCGTCACGCAATAAGAGGTATTAAAGCACCAGGTGGAGATGGACTTTTCGCGGAATTCTAAATCAAGTAAAAAATTGATATAAAAAGATCAGTGAGACAGGGATGTCCACTATGTATGCTATTATACGTAATAGCGATAGAAATTCTGAGCATTAGAATAAAACTGAGCAAAGAAATTAACGGGATAAACGTTCCAAATATAAGAGAAGAGATCAAAATGCTACAACATGCAGATGACTGCACAAACTTTGTACAAGACAAACAATCCTATATGACACTCATAGAGGAATTTGAAAAATTTGGAAAACTATCGGGATCACAAATAAACACCGAGAAAACCGAACTATTACTAATAGGAAACTGGAGAGGCAGACAACATGGTCTACCACTCCCCTTGATTAAGGATAAAGTAAAGACATTAGGGATCTTCTTTGGATAAAATGATAAAAAAGAAAGCCTAAGTAAAATTAAGGCAATAATTTCAGAAAATGTAAAAATCTGGGCTTCAACTCCATTGTGTCTAATGGAACGGGCACACGTTGCTGAAAGAAATATGTATGTGTACTTAA
Source organism: Unio pictorum (assembly GCA_030141615.1). NCBI lineage: Eukaryota > Metazoa > Mollusca > Bivalvia > Unionida > Unionidae > Unio > Unio pictorum. The sequence goes on from JARLTB010000194.1 coordinate 4,875,110, forward strand.
GCTATGTTATAAAAACGTTAGACATAAATAACTTATAGATAACGAAATTAGCAAATACTTATGGGGCTTTAAAATGCACTACATTAACAAACAAAACACTATACAAGGACGGGAAAAAGGGAGGCCTCGGCCTCCCAAACCCCGTTCTAATTAAGTACACCAACATCCTTAACAGATTCAAGGAAATATAAGCTGAGTCAAAAATACATTGACATGGACTTTACATATACTATTTAGGATTCTCTATGAAGCAGAGAAAAGACATATATAATAATAATAATAAGCTGATCAAATTGATAGAATTGCTACGAAAATTCAGATCAATAAAGGAACTATTAAATAAGTATAGGGATAATAAGTATTTATGGGAAACGACACAAAATTTACATACAAATGGATGACAGATAACACTATAATTAAGGTTAAAAGCAAAAGTAGAACAAGAAAACATAACCATTAACTGGGATAGGGCTTGGGGAAATAGGATCAAATTAGGATCACTAAAAATACAGAGCCTCTGCTTCAAATACATGCATAATGCGTGGTTGACGGGAGTGGTAGCAGTGAGACGGCATATGATCAGAGTATCGCCAAAATGTCCACTATGTAACAATGTAGCTTTTAGAAAAAAACGTAATGGTAGAGTGCGAGGTAAACAGGATTGAGCGAGTACATATTTCACAACAAATCAGATAAAACTAACTATATAAGCAAGGAAACATATTATACTTGGATGGAAACTTTAATAAAACGTTACTATACAAAATTACAGATTTTATCATAGGAAATATGAAGACATGCGGACAAATAGTAGTCATATGGAAACACAATAGAACGAAATAAAATATATCAAGGAGACAGGGACCCTCAAGTGGAAAGTACATGACTATGACGCCATGACGCTAAATCACAAGGCGATTTGCGAAGTGGAATGGCTTATGGGAGAGTCGAAAAATAATCCATTTAGAGGGACACAAAGCATGCAACATGTCAACAGGGGATTAAGCATAAATAGGATTATGTTATACATGTTTCTCAAAAGGCATGCCCTGAAAAGGAAAATAAAAGTCACTTGTGAACTAATCTTAACTCTACCTCTGTGTGTGGCTCCCGTACCACACAGAGAGCCCTGCTTAGAGGGCACATAAACATTTTTTGGAAAATTGTTTAATGAAGTAATTTAAAAATGTAGAGGCGACCTAACTCGAGGCAGGGTATGTGCAACTAAAATAAATAAATGTACGTAACTTGTCTTGAATACAGTGGTTCTCAATGAAAATTTTAAAAGAAAAAATAACAGCAAAGACGACACAGTATAAAAGTAAGTTATTTGATTCTTTTTTATAGTTGAATAATAAATAGGTAATAGTACAACGGACTTGCTTCGAATTTCAAGATTCATGGAATAAACATTTTCTGATGAATTAAAAGATGAAAAGTGACGATCTGCTTATAGGTCCGGGTCACCAATCGGTGAACTAGAAAACTGGGAAATATTTGAAATAGGAAAGGCTATCCAAACAAACACAAGGGAAGGAACCCAGAAATGGTGACATAACCAACTCTGAAGAACCGCCCTATAGAAACATTAGGGAAAAGAAAGAAATACCCTTTTCAAAAATATCATATAACCCCGATGATAAAAAATAAAGTTAGAAAGAATTAAATGGAAACAAAAATAAATAACATGAACAACACATCTGAGGGAACACAACACACATGAACACAACCTTTATAGTTTTTTGTAATGGGGTGGGGATATCTGTCTGGTGCCCCCCCCCCGAAAAAAAAAAGAATGTCATCGCTATGAAATGATACACCAAACTTGAAAAGTACTGTAAATTAACTGAAAATTAAAGCAAATTCCCAAATCATATCAAGGCACTAGAAACTACGTTACACATAACTCACATAACCAATGAAATGTAGTTTTAGTATTTTGAACTGGCGATCCAGACTTAGCTTCTTCTTATGACAAGGGATGCAACTGCTCCATTTTGCCTTTCTCAGTCGCTGTTATGTTATTGTTTAAAATGTCTCTGTGTCCAGTTCTCTATGATTTCCTGTCCGGTACGAAGGGCATCGCTAAGTCATGATAAACAAAACTTGAACAGTACTGAAAATTAAAGCGAATTCCAGATCAATTAACCATTTATACTTTCGTGTAAAGGAAGCAAACAGTTTCAGAAATTAAAATCAATCCCTGTGCATTTACATTGTGATGCAATGCCAGAAGCTGTGAAAACAAGGTTCCCGGAACCTTGTTTTCACAGCTTCTGGCATTGCATCACAATGTAAATGCACAGGGATTGATTCTTAATTCTGAAACTGTTTGCTTCCTTATTAAAACGCAAAAGATTATAAATGACCTAAAGTAAAAGGATACAGATCAAGTTTATGTTAATAGATTTAATGCCTTGAAGATAAGCTATGGTTAATGTGATAATGAAAGTTTTGAAGGTCTTCTTTCGAACTCTTTAACAGTTATTTGGAGAAGGCACTATAAATTATGAGAATGTTTGATCTCGAAATCCAACATAGGGACCCATAGCTATCTTGCCTTGTCCATATATATGGTTACAGTACTATTAACAAGACTGCCTGTGAAGTTAGACGATAATATACGGGGCCCCTTGAGCTTCGGGTGCCCTGGGCATGTTTCCCACTTTGTCCTATTGATAATCTGGCCCTGCTTCTAGGGACCTAAACACTGAAAATGTAATGGAGTCCCCCACCTTTCAACGAAATGTAAAATTAGCAAAAAAAATATTAAAAGCTCAGGTAGTTGGAATGTACTAGTATCATTCAAAATCAAAATACTCGTACATGCATATCAAACGGGTCATATATAATTGATTCACTTTTACTATCAACAATTAATTTAAAATTTGTCTGGTATCCCTGTTGGGCTGGTGACGTAAGAACGTGCTTATAGTGCTTAAAGGGTGGTCCTACTACCTTGTGTCCGTCAGTCAGATGAATTAATATATCAAGAAGTTAACTGGTTACTAAGTAGTGACATGACAATAATTTACTTGTCTTTTTGCCTTTTTCCTTTTCTTCTATTACAACACTTTAGAAGAAGGGCAATGATCAACATGGGACCGATGAATAGAAGAATAGAAGATAATGCAAATACTGCGATCAGGCCTGTATTTTCATCTTTGTTGGTAGAATCGGAAATATTGAAAGAAGCGGAAAATGAGCCAACACAACGTGTATGGGTTCTCCTTCATTAATGTCTTCGAAGTTCAAATGAAGTCTCTAAAATTATTTTACCAAACTTTGTTGGCTTTAATTTCATGAGAGATCATTTTAGCGGAGCTACAAATAAATAGCAAAATGCATACTGCACTATTAAACAGAGATAAAACTTTAGCAAATAGTGTGTTGAATATGTTTTATTTCATTTACAACTTAGACTGATTTTACCAGGTAAATCATACATACAAACATACATACATACATACATACATACATACATACATACATACATACATACATACATACATACATACATACATACATCCATCCATCCATCCATCCATCCATCCATCCATCCATCCATCCACCCATCCATCCATCGATCCATACATAATTTTTTTACCGGGATTATATTATATTATGTGTGAAAAAAATAATCCATTAGGACACCTGTTGTGTGTGTGTGTGTGTGTGTGTGTGTATTTGTGTGTGTGTGTGTGTGTGTGTGTGTGTGAGAGAGAGAGAGAGAGAGAGAGAGAGAGAGAGAGAGAGAGAGAGAGAGAGAGAGAGAGAGAGAGAGAGAACAATTATAATAAATTGGGGGCGAGGTCAAACGAAGTTTAATAATAAAATAAATGGGAAGAAGAAATTTGGGAAGAAGATTAGGGAAGAAATAGACAAATTCCCCAACAAGGAAATTTTACATAATAGAAGAATGGGATAAATTCAAAGGGAGATTCAAAAGCATTGCAATATATCACTCAAAACTAAGAATAGGGAAATTAATAACCTAATAAAACATGCAAAATACAGATCACAAAAAGAATATTAGAAGATAAAATGAATAAGATAAAAGCAGAAGAATATAGGGGAGGGAATTTAATGCCGGTAAATTTATTAAATTACACAAAAATGCGGAAGGATTATATAAAAGGGAAGAGTTAAGAAGGGGGGAACCTTAGAGTCTTTAAAAATCGAAGGGGAAGGGACAATAAGGGTGAAAAAAAGAATACTAGAATACATACACAAGTTTTACAAAGAACTGTATACATCACAGGACATAGATGACACACGAATAGACAAATATCTACAAAAGACAGAATGCGAGACGATATCCCCAGATCATAGAGACATATGTGAGGATTTCGTCACGCAATAAGAGGTATTAAAGCACCAGGTGGAGATGGACTTTTCGCGGAATTCTAAATCAAGTAAAAAATTGATATAAAAAGATCAGTGAGACAGGGATGTCCACTATGTATGCTATTATACGTAATAGCGATAGAAATTCTGAGCATTAGAATTAAACTGAGCAAAGAAATTAACGGGATAAACGTTCCAAATATAAGAGAAGAGATCAAAATGCTACAACATGCAGATGACTGCACAAACTTTGTACAAGACAAACAATCCTATATGACACTCATAGAGGAATTTGAAAAATTTGGAAAACTATCGGGATCACAAATAAACACCGAGAAAACCGAACTATTACTAATAGGAAACTGGAGAGGCAGACAACATGGTCTACCACTCCCCTTGATTAAGGATAAAGTAAAGACATTAGGGATCTTCTTTGGATAAAATGATAAAAAAGAAAGCCTAAGTAAAATTAAGGCAATAATTTCAGAAAATGTAAAAATCTGGGCTTCAACTCCATTGTGTCTAATGGAACGGGCACACGTTGCTGAAAGAAATATGTATGTGTACTTAAGCTATGTTATAAAAACGTTAGACATAAATAACTTATAGATAACGAAATTAGCAAATACTTATGGGGCTTTAAAATGCACTACATTAACAAACAAAACACTATACAAGGACGGGAAAAAGGGAGGCCTCGGCCTCCCAAACCCCGTTCTAATTAAGTACACCAACATCCTTAACAGATTCAAGGAAATATAAGCTGAGTCAAAAATACATTGACATGGACTTTACATATACTATTTAGGATTCTCTATGAAGCAGAGAAAAGACATATTTAATAATAATAAGCTAATCAAATTGATAGAATTGCTACGAAAATTCAGATCAATAAAGGAACTATTAAATAAGTATAGGGATAATAAGTATTTATGGGAAACGACACAAAATTTACATACAAATGGATGACAGATAACACTATAATTAAGGTTAAAAGCAAAAGTAGAACAAGAAAACATAACCATTAACTGGGATAGGGCTTGGGGAAATAGGATCAAATTAGGATCACTAAAAATACAGAGCCTCTGCTTCAAATACATGCATAATGCGTGGTTGACGGGAGTGGTAGCAGTGAGACGGCATATGATCAGAGTATCGCCAAAATGTCCACTATGTAACAATGTAGCTTTTAGAAAAAAACGTAATGGTAGAGTGCGAGGTAAACAGGATTGAGCGAGTACATATTTCACAACAAATCAGATAAAACTAACTATATAAGCAAGGAAACATATTATACTTGGATGGAAACTTTAATAAAACGTTACTATACAAAATTACAGATTTTATCATAGGAAATATGAAGACATGCGGACAAATAGTAGTCATATGGAAACACAATAGAACGAAATAAAATATATAAAGGGGACAGGGACCCTCAAGTGGAAAGTACATGACTATGACGCCATGACGCTAAATCACAAGGCGATTTGCGAAGTGGAATGGCTTATGGGAGAGTCGAAAAATAATCCATTTAGAGGGACACAAAGCATGCAACATGTCAACAGGGGATTAAGCATAAATAGGATTATGTTATACATGTTTCTCAAAAGGCATGCCCTGAAAAGGAAAATAAAAGTCACTTGTGAACTAATCTTAACTCTACCTCTGTGTGTGGCTCCCGTACCACACAGAGAGCCCTGCTTAGAGGGCACATAAACATTTTTTGGAAAATTGTTTAATGAAGTAATTTAAAAATGTAGAGGCGACCTAACTCGAGGCAGGGTATGTGCAACTAAAATAAATAAATGTACGTAACTTGTCTTGAATACAGTGGTTCTCAATGAAAATTTTAAAAGAAAAAATAACAGCAAAGACGACACAGTATAAAAGTAAGTTATTTGATTCTTTTTTATAGTTGAATAATAAATAGGTAATAGTACAACGGACTTGCTTCGAATTTCAAGATTCATGGAATAAACATTTTCTGATGAATTAAAAGATGAAAAGTGACGATCTGCTTATAGGTCCGGGTCACCAATCGGTGAACTAGAAAACTGGGAAATATTTGAAATAGGAAAGGCTATCCAAACAAACACAAGGGAAGGAACCCAGAAATGGTGACATAACCAACTCTGAAGAACCGCCCTATAGAAACATTAGGGAAAAGAAAGAAATACCCTTTTCAAAAATATCATATAACCCCGATGATAAAAAATAAAGTTAGAAAGAATTAAATGGAAACAAAAATAAATAACATGAACAACACATCTGAGGGAACACAACACACATGAACACAACCTTTATAGTTTTTTGTAATGGGGTGGGGATATCTGTCTGGTGCCCCCCTCCCCCCGAAAAAAAAAAGAATGTCATCGCTATGAAATGATACACCAAACTTGAAAAGTACTGTAAATTAACTGAAAATTAAAGCAAATTCCCAAATCATATCAAGGCACTAGAAACTACGTTACACATAACTGACATAACCAATGAAATGTAGTTTTAGTATTTTGAACTGGCGATCCAGACTTAGCTTCTTCTTATGACAAGGGATGCAACTGCTCCATTTTGCCTTTCTCAGTCGCTGTTATGTTATTGTTTAAAATGTCTCTGTGTCCAGTTCTCTATGATTTCCTGTCCGGTACGAAGGGCATCGCTAAGTCATGATAAACAAAACTTGAACAGTACTGAAAATTAAAGCGAATTCCAGATCAATTAACCATTTATACTTTCGTGTAAAGGAAGCAAACAGTTTCAGAAATTAAAATCAATCCCTGTGCATTTACATTGTGATGCAATGCCAGAAGCTGTGAAAACAAGGTTCTGGGGTATATAACGTTACTTTGAATAGGCACCATATAGACTGATTGTGTTGACGTGCCTTTATACTAAAAAGATATTCATATATTAAAAGATGTCAAAATATTGTATATAAATGACCTAAAGTAAAAGGATACAGATCAAGTTTATGTTAATAGATTTAATGCCTTGAAGATAAGCTATGGTTAATGTGATAATGAAAGTTTTGAAGGTCTTCTTTCGAACTCTTTAACAGTTATTTGGAGAAGGCACTATAAATTATGAGAATGTTTGATCTCGAAATCCAACATAGGGACCCATAGCTATCCTGCCTTGTCCATATATATGGTTACAGTACTATTAACAAGACTGCCTGTGAAGTTAGACGATAATATACGGGGCCCCTTGAGCTTCGGGTGCCCTGGGCATGTTTCCCACTTTGTCCTATTGATAATCTGGCCCTGCTTCTAGGGACCTAAACACTGAAAATGTAATGGAGTCCCCCACCTTTCAACGAAATGTAAAATTAGCAAAAAAAATATTAAAAGCTCAGGTAGTTGGAATGTACTAGTATCATTCAAAATCAAAATACTCGTACATGCATATCAAACGGGTCATATATAATTGATTCACTTTTACTATCAACAATTAATTTAAAATTTGTCTGGTATCCCTGTTGGGCTGGTGACGTAAGAACGTGCTTATAGTGCTTAAAGGGTGGTCCTACTACCTTGTGTCCGTCAGTCAGATGAATTAATATATCAAGAAGTTAACTGGTTACTAAGTAGTGACATGACAATAATTTACTTTCTTTTTGCCTTTTTCCTTTTCTTCTATTACAACACTTTAGAAGAAGGGCAATGATCAACATGGGACCGATGAATAGAAGAATAGAAGATAATGCAAATACTGCGATCAGGCCTGTATTTTCATCTTTGTTGGTAGAATCGGAAATATTGAAAGAAGCGGAAAATGAGCCAACACAACGTGTATGGGTTCTCCTTCATTAATGTCTTCGAAGTTCAAATGAAGTCTCTAAAATTATTTTACCAAACTTTGTTGGCTTTAATTTCATGAGAGATCATTTTAGCGGAGCTACAAATAAATAGCAAAATGCATACTGCACTATTCAACAGAGATAAAACTTTAGCAAATAGTGTGTTGAATATGTTTTATTTCATTTACAACTTAGACTGATTTTACCAGGTAAATCATACATACAAACATACATACATACATACATACATACATACATACATACATACATACATACATACATACATACATACATACATACATACATCCATCCATCCATCCATCCATCCATCCATCCATCCACCCATCCATCCATCGATCCATACATAATTTTTTTACCGGGATTATATTATATTATGTGTGAAAAAAATAATCCATTAGGACACCTGTTGTGTGTGTGTGTGTGTGTGTGTGTGTATTTGTGTGTGTGTGTGTGTGTGTGTGTGTGTGAGAGAGAGAGAGAGAGAGAGAGAGAGAGAGAGAGAGAGAGAGAGAGAGAACAATTATAATAAATTGGGGGCGAGGTCAAACGAAGTTTAATAATAAAATAAATGGGAAGAAGAAATTTGGGAAGAAGATTAGGGAAGAAATAGACAAATTCCCCAACAAGGAAATTTTACATAATAGAAGAATGGGATAAATTCAAAGGGAGATTCAAAAGCATTGCAATATATCACTCAAAACTAAGAATAGGGAAATTAATAACCTAATAAAACATGCAAAATACAGATCACAAAAAGAATATTAGAAGATAAAATGAATAAGATAAAAGCAGAAGAATATAGGGGAGGGAATTTAATGCCGGTAAATTTATTAAATTACACAAAAATGCGGAAGGATTATATAAAAGGGAAGAGTTAAGAAGGGGGGAACCTTAGAGTCTTTAAAAATCGAAGGGGAAGGGACAATAAGGGTGAAAAAAAGAATACTAGAATACATACACAAGTTTTACAAAGAACTGTATACATCGCAGGACATAGATGACACACGAATAGACAAATATCTACAAAAGACAGAATGCGAGACGATATCCCCAGATCATAGAGACATATGTGAGGATTTCGTCACGCAATAAGAGGTATTAAAGCACCAGGTGGAGATGGACTTTTCGCGGAATTCTAAATCAAGTAAAAAATTGATATAAAAAGATCAGTGAGACAGGGATGTCCACTATGTATGCTATTATACGTAATAGCGATAGAAATTCTGAGCATTAGAATAAAACTGAGCAAAGAAATTAACGGGATAAACGTTCCAAATATAAGAGAAGAGATCAAAATGCTACAACATGCAGATGACTGCACAAACTTTGTACAAGACAAACAATCCTATATGACACTCATAGAGGAATTTGAAAAATTTGGAAAACTATCGGGATCACAAATAAACACCGAGAAAACCGAACTATTACTAATAGGAAACTGGAGAGGCAGACAACATGGTCTACCACTCCCCTTGATTAAGGATAAAGTAAAGACATTAGGGATCTTCTTTGGATAAAATGATAAAAAAGAAAGCCTAAGTAAAATTAAGGCAATAATTTCAGAAAATGTAACAATCTGGGCTTCAACTCCATTGTGTCTAATGGAACGGGCACACGTTGCTGAAAGAAATATGTATGTGTACTTAAGCTATGTTATAAAAACGTTAGACATAAATAACTTATAGATAACGAAATTAGCAAATACTTATGGGGCTTTAAAATGCACTACATTAACAAACAAAACACTATACAAGGACGGGAAAAAGGGAGGCCTCGGCCTCCCAAACCCCGTTCTAATTAAGTACACCAACATCCTTAACAGATTCAAGGAAATATAAGCTGAGTCAAAAATACATTGACATGGACTTTACATATACTATTTAGGATTCTCTATGAAGCAGAGAAAAGACATATTTAATAATAATAAGCTAATCAAATTGATAGAATTGCTACGAAAATTCAGATCAATAAAGGAACTATTAAATAAGTATAGGGATAATAAGTATTTATGGGAAACGACACAAAATTTACATACAAATGGATGACAGATAACACTATAATTAAGGTTAAAAGCAAAAGTAGAACAAGAAAACATAACCATTAACTGGGATAGGGCTTGGGGAAATAGGATCAAATTAGGATCACTAAAAATACAGAGCCTCTGCTTCAAATACATGCATAATGCGTGGTTGACGGGAGTGGTAGCAGTGAGACGGCATATGATCAGAGTATCGCCAAAATGTCCACTATGTAACAATGTAGCTTTTAGAAAAAAACGTAATGGTAGAGTGCGAGGTAAACAGGATTGAGCGAGTACATATTTCACAACAAATCAGATAAAACTAACTATATAAGCAAGGAAACATATTATACTTGGATGGAAACTTTAATAAAACGTTACTATACAAAATTACAGATTTTATCATAGGAAATATGAAGACATGCGGACAAATAGTAGTCATATGGAAACACAATAGAACGAAATAAAATATATAAAGGGGACAGGGACCCTCAAGTGGAAAGTACATGACTATGACGCCATGACGCTAAATCACAAGGCGATTTGCGAAGTGGAATGGCTTATGGGAGAGTCGAAAAATAATCCATTTAGAGGGACACAAAGCATGCAACATGTCAACAGGGGATTAAGCATAAATAGGATTATGTTATACATGTTTCTCAAAAGGCATGCCCTGAAAAGGAAAATAAAAGTCACTTGTGAACTAATCTTAACTCTACCTCTGTGTGTGGCTCCCGTACCACACAGAGAGCCCTGCTTAGAGGGCACATAAACATTTTTTGGAAAATTGTTTAATGAAGTAATTTAAAAATGTAGAGGCGACCTAACTCGAGGCAGGGTATGTGCAACTAAAATAAATAAATGTACGTAACTTGTCTTGAATACAGTGGTTCTCAATGAAAATTTTAAAAGAAAAAATAACAGCAAAGACGACACAGTATAAAAGTAAGTTATTTGATTCTTTTTTATAGTTGAATAATAAATAGGTAATAGTACAACGGACTTGCTTCGAATTTCAAGATTCATGGAATAAACATTTTCTGATGAATTAAAAGATGAAAAGTGACGATCTGCTTATAGGTCCGGGTCACCAATCGGTGAACTAGAAAACTGGGAAATATTTGAAATAGGAAAGGCTATCCAAACAAACACAAGGGAAGGAGCCCAGAAATGGTGACATAACCAACTCTGAAGAACCGCCCTATAGAAACATTAGGGAAAAGAAAGAAATACCCTTTTCAAAAATATCATATAACCCCGATGATAAAAAATAAAGTTAGAAAGAATTAAATGGAAACAAAAATAAATAACATGAACAACACATCTGAGGGAACACAACACACATGAACACAACCTTTATAGTTTTTTGTAATGGGGTGGGGATATCTGTCTGGTGCCCCCCCCCCCCCCGAAAAAAAAAAGAATGTCATCGCTATGAAATGATACACCAAACTTGAAAAGTACTGTAAATTAACTGAAAATTAAAGCAAATTCCCAAATCATATCAAGGCACTAGAAACTACGTTACACATAACTGACATAACCAATGAAATGTAGTTTTAGTATTTTGAACTGGCGATCCAGACTTAGCTTCTTCTTATGACAAGGGATGCAACTGCTCCATTTTGCCTTTCTCAGTCGCTGTTATGTTATTGTTTAAAATGTCTCTGTGTCCAGTTCTCTATGATTTCCTGTCCGGTACGAAGGGCATCGCTAAGTCATGATAAACAAAACTTGAACAGTACTGAAAATTAAAGCGAATTCCAGATCAATTAACCATTTATACTTTCGTGTAAAGGAAGCAAACAGTTTCAGAAATTAAAATCAATCCCTGTGCATTTACATTGTGATGCAATGCCAGAAGCTGTGAAAACAAGGTTCCGGGGTATATAACGTTACTTTGAATAGGCACCATATAGACTGATTGTGTTGACGTGCCTTTATACTAAAAAGATATTCATATATTAAAAGATGTCAAAATATTGTATATAAATGACCTAAAGTAAAAGGATACAGATCAAGTTTATGTTAATAGATTTAATGCCTTGAAGATAAGCTATGGTTAATGTGATAATGAAAGTTTTGAAGGTCTTCTTTCGAACTCTTTAACAGTTATTTGGAGAAGGCACTATAAATTATGAGAATGTTTGATCTCGAAATCCAACATAGGGACCCATAGCTATCTTGCCTTGTCCATATATATGGTTACAGTACTATTAACAAGACTGCCTGTGAAGTTAGACGATAATATACGGGGCCCCTTGAGCTTCGGGTGCCCTGGGCATGTTTCCCACTTTGTCCTATTGATAATCTGGCCCTGCTTCTAGGGACCTAAACACTGAAAATGTAATGGAGTCCCCCACCTTTCAACGAAATGTAAAATTAGCAAAAAAAATATTAAAAGCTCAGGTAGTTGGAATGTACTAGTATCATTCAAAATCAAAATACTCGTACATGCACATCAAACGGGTCATATATAATTGATTCACTTTTACTATCAACAATTAATTTAAAATTTGTCTGGTATCCCTGTTGGGCTGGTGACGTAAGAACGTGCTTATAGTGCTTAAAGGGTGGTCCTACTACCTTGTGTCCGTCAGTCAGATGAATTAATATATCAAGAAGTTAACTGGTTACTAAGTAGTGACATGACAATAATTTACTTTCTTTTTGCCTTTTTCCTTTTCTTCTATTACAACACTTTAGAAGAAGGGCAATGATCAACATGGGACCGATGAATAGAAGAATAGAAGATAATGCAAATACTGCGATCAGGCCTGTATTTTCATCTTTGTTGGTAGAATCGGAAATATTGAAAGAAGCGGAAAATGAGCCAACACAACGTGTATGGGTTCTCCTTCATTAATGTCTTCGAAGTTCAAATGAAGTCTCTAAAATTATTTTACCAAACTTTGTTGGCTTTAATTTCATGAGAGATCATTTTAGCGGAGCTACAAATAAATAGCAAAATGCATACTGCACTATTCAACAGAGATAAAACTTTAGCAAATAGTGTGTTGAATATGTTTTATTTCATTTACAACTTAGACTGATTTTACCAGGTAAATCATACATACAAACATACATACATACATACATACATACATACATACATACATACATACATACATACATACATACATACATCCATCCATCCATCCATCCATCCATCCATCCATCCATCCACCCATCCATCCATCGATCCATACATAATTTTTTTACCGGGATTATATTATATTATGTGTGAAAAAAATAATCCATTAGGACACCTGTTGTGTGTGTGTGTGTGTGTGTGTGTGTGTGTGTGTGTGTGAGAGAGAGAGAGAGAGAGAGAGAGAGAGAGAGAGAGAGAGAGAGAGAGAGAGAGAGAGAGAGAGAGAGAGAGAGAGAGAGAGAACAATTATAATAAATTGGGGGCGAGGTCAAACGAAGTTTAATAATAAAATAAATGGGAAGAAGAAATTTGGGAAGAAGATTAGGGAAGAAATAGACAAATTCCCCAACAAGGAAATTTTACATAATAGAAGAATGGGATAAATTCAAAGGGAGATTCAAAAGCATTGCAATATATCACTCAAAACTAAGAATAGGGAAATTAATAACCTAATAAAACATGCAAAATACAGATCACAAAAAGAATATTAGAAGATAAAATGAATAAGATAAAAGCAGAAGAATATAGGGGAGGGAATTTAATGCCGGTAAATTTATTAAATTACACAAAAATGCGGAAGGATTATATAAAAGGGAAGAGTTAAGAAGGGGGGAACCTTAGAGTCTTTAAAAATCGAAGGGGAAGGGACAATAAGGGTGAAAAAAAGAATACTAGAATACATACACAAGTTTTACAAAGAACTGTATACATCGCAGGACATAGATGACACACGAATAGACAAATATCTACAAAAGACAGAATGCGAAACGATATCCCCAGATCATAGAGACATATGTGAGGATTTCGTCACGCAATAAGAGGTATTAAAGCACCAGGTGGAGATGGACTTTTCGCGGAATTCTAAATCAAGTAAAAAATTGATATAAAAAGATCAGTGAGACAGGGATGTCCACTATGTATGCTATTATATGTAATAGCGATAGAAATTCTGAGCATTAGAATAAAACTGAGCAAAGAAATTAACGGGATAAACGTTCCAAATATAAGAGAAGAGATCAAAATGCTACAACATGCAGATGACTGCACAAACTTTGTACAAGACAAACAATCCTATATGACACTCATAGAGGAATTTGAAAAATTTGGAAAACTATCGGGATCACAAATAAACACCGAGAAAACCGAACTATTACTAATAGGAAACTGGAGAGGCAGACAACATGGTCTACCACTCCCCTTGATTAAGGATAAAGTAAAGACATTAGGGATCTTCTTTGGATAAAATGATAAAAAAGAAAGCCTAAGTAAAATTAAGGCAATAATTTCAGAAAATGTAAAAATCTGGGCTTCAACTCCATTGTGTCTAAAGGAACGGGCACACGTTGCTGAAAGAAATATGTATGTGTACTTAAGCTATGTTATAAAAACGTTAGACATAAATAACTTATAGATAACGAAATTAGCAAATACTTATGGGGCTTTAAAATGCACTACATTAACAAACAAAACACTATACAAGGACGGGAAAAAGGGAGGCCTCGGCCTCCCAAACCCCGTTCTAATTAAGTACACCAACATCCTTAACAGATTCAAGGAAATATAAGCTGAGTCAAAAATACATTGACATGGACTTTACATATACTATTTAGGATTCTCTATGAAGCAGAGAAAAGACATATTTAATAATAATAAGCTAATCAAATTGATAGAATTGCTACGAAAATTCAGATCAATAAAGGAACTATTAAATAAGTATAGGGATAATAAGTATTTATGGGAAACGACACAAAATTTACATACAAATGGATGACAGATAACACTATAATTAAGGTTAAAAGCAAAAGTAGAACAAGAAAACATAACCATTAACTGGGATAGGGCTTGGGGAAATAGGATCAAATTAGGATCACTAAAAATACAGAGCCTCTGCTTCAAATACATGCATAAGGCGTGGTTGACGGGAGTGGTAGCAGTGAGACGGCATATGATCAGAGTATCGCCAAAATGTCCACTATGTAACAATGTAGCTTTTAGAAAAAAACGTAATGGTAGAGTGCGAGGTAAACAGGATTGAGCGAGTACATATTTCACAACAAATCAGATAAAACTAACTATATAAGCAAGGAAACATATTATACTTGGATGGAAACTTTAATAAAACGTTACTATACAAAATTACAGATTTTATCATAGGAAATATGAAGACATGCGGACAAATAGTAGTCATATGGAAACACAATAGAACGAAATAAAATATATAAAGGGGACAGGGACCCTCAAGTGGAAAGTACATGACTATGACGCCATGACGCTAAATCACAAGGCGATTTGCGAAGTGGAATGGCTTATGGGAGAGTCGAAAAATAATCCATTTAGAGGGACACAAAGCATGCAACATGTCAACAGGGGATTAAGCATAAATAGGATTATGTTATACATGTTTCTCAAAAGGCATGCCCTGAAAAGGAAAATAAAAGTCACTTGTGAATTAATCTTAACTCTACCTCTGTGTGTGGCTCCCGTACCACACAGAGAGCCCTGCTTAGAGGGCACATAAACATTTTTTGGAAAATTGTTTAATGAAGTAATTTAAAAATGTAGAGGCGACCTAACTCGAGGCAGGGTATGTGCAACTAAAATAAATAAATGTACGTAACTTGTCTTGAATACAGTGGTTCTCAATGAAAATTTTAAAAGAAAAAATAACAGCAAAGACGCAACAGTATAAAAGTAAGTTATTTGATTCTTTTTTATAGTTGAATAATAAATAGGTAATAGTACAACGGACTTGCTTCGAATTTCAAGATTCATGGAATAAACATTTTCTGATGAATTAAAAGATGAAAAGTGACGATCTGCTTATAGGTCCGGGTCACCAATCGGTGAACTAGAAAACTGGGAAATATTTGAAATAGGAAAGGCTATCCAAACAAACACAAGGGAAGGAACCCAGAAATGGTGACATAACCAACTCTGAAGAACCGCCCTATAGAAACATTAGGGAAAAGAAAGAAATACCCTTTTCAAAAATATCATATAACCCCGATGATAAAAAATAAAGTTAGAAAGAATTAAATGGAAACAAAAATAAATAACATGAACAACACATCTGAGGGAACACAACACACATGAACACAACCTTTATAGTTTTTTGTAATGGGGTGGGGATATCTGTCTGGTGCCCCCCCCCCCCCCCCGAAAAAAAAAAGAATGTCATCGCTATGAAATGATACACCAAACTTGAAAAGTACTGTAAATTAACTGAAAATTAAAGCAAATTCCCAAATCATATCAAGGCACTAGAAACTACGTTACACATAACTGACATAACCAATGAAATGTAGTTTTAGTATTTTGAACTGGCGATCCAGACTTAGCTTCTTCTTATGACAAGGGATGCAACTGCTCCATTTTGCCTTTCTCAGTCGCTGTTATGTTATTGTTTAAAATGTCTCTGTGTCCAGTTCTCTATGATTTCCTGTCCGGTACGAAGGGCATCGCTAAGTCATGATAAACAAAACTTGAACAGTACTGAAAATTAAAGCGAATTCCAGATCAATTAACCATTTATACTTTCGTGTAAAGGAAGCAAACAGTTTCAGAAATTAAAATCAATCCCTGTGCATTTACATTGTGATGCAATGCCAGAAGCTGTGAAAACAAGGTTCTGGGGTATATAACGTTACTTTGAATAGGCACCATATAGACTGATTGTGTTGACGTGCCTTTATACTAAAAAGATATTCATATATTAAAAGATGTCAAAATATTGTATATAAATGACCTAAAGTAAAAGGATACAGATCAAGTTTATGTTAATAGATTTAATGCCTTGAAGATAAGCTATGGTTAATGTGATAATGAAAGTTTTGAAGGTCTTCTTTCGAACTCTTTAACAGTTATTTGGAGAAGGCACTATAAATTATGAGAATGTTTGATCTCGAAATCCAACATAGGGACCCATAGCTATCCTGCCTTGTCCATATATATGGTTACAGTACTATTAACAAGACTGCCTGTGAAGTTAGACGATAATATACGGGGCCCTTTGAGCTTCGGGTGCCCTGGGCATGTTTCCCACTTTGTCCTATTGATAATCTGGCCCTGCTTCTAGGGACCTAAACACTGAAAATGTAATGGAGTCCCCCACCTTTCAACGAAATGTAAAATTAGCAAAAAAAAATATTAAAAGCTCAGGTAGTTGGAATGTACTAGTATCATTCAAAATCAAAATACTCGTACATGCATATCAAACGGGTCATATATAATTGATTCACTTTTACTATCAACAATTAATTTAAAATTTGTCTGGTATCCCTGTTGGGCTGGTGACGTAAGAACGTGCTTATAGTGCTTAAAGGGTGGTCCTACTACCTTGTGTCCGTCAGTCAGATGAATTAATATATCAAGAAGTTAACTGGTTACTAAGTAGTGACATGACAATAATTTACTTTCTTTTTGCCTTTTTCCTTTTCTTCTATTACAACACTTTAGAAGAAGGGCAATGATCAACATGGGACCGATGAATAGAAGAATAGAAGATAATGCAAATACTGCGATCAGGCCTGTATTTTCATCTTTGTTGGTAGAATCGGAAATATTGAAAGAAGCGGAAAATGAGCCAACACAACGTGTATGGGTTCTCCTTCATTAATGTCTTCGAAGTTCAAATGAAGTCTCTAAAATTATTTTACCAAACTTTGTTGGCTTTAATTTCATGAGAGATCATTTTAGCGGAGCTACAAATAAATAGCAAAATGCATACTGCACTATTCAACAGAGATAAAACTTTAGCAAATAGTGTGTTGAATATGTTTTATTTCATTTACAACTTAGACTGATTTTACCAGGTAAATCATACATACAAACATACATACATACATACATACATACATACATACATACATACATACATACATACATACATACATACATACATACATACATACATACATCCATCCATCCATCCATCCATCCATCCATCCATCCATCCATCCACCCATCCATCCATCGATCCATACATAATTTTTTTACCGGGATTATATTATATTATGTGTGAAAAAAATAATCCATTAGGACACCTGTTGTGTGTGTGTGTGTGTGTGTGTGTGTGTATTTGTGTGTGTGTGTGTGTGTGTGTGTGTGTGTGTGAGAGAGAGAGAGAGAGAGAGAGAGAGAGAGAGAGAGAGAGAGAGAGAGAGAGAGAACAATTATAATAAATTGGGGCGAGGTCAAACGAAGTTTAATAATAAAATAAATGGGAAGAAGAAATTTGGGAAGAAGATTAGGGAAGAAATAGACAAATTCCCCAACAAGGAAATTTTACATAATAGAAGAATGGGATAAATTCAAAGGGAGATTCAAAAGCATTGCAATATATCACTCAAAACTAAGAATAGGGAAATTAATAACCTAATAAAACATGCAAAATACAGATCACAAAAAGAATATTAGAAGATAAAATGAATAAGATAAAAGCAGAAGAATATAGGGGAGGGAATTTAATGCCGGTAAATTTATTAAATTACACAAAAATGCGGAAGGATTATATAAAAGGGAAGAGTTAAGAAGGGGGGAACCTTAGAGTCTTTAAAAATCGAAGGGGAAGGGACAATAAGGGTGAAAAAAAGAATACTAGAATACATACACAAGTTTTACAAAGAACTGTATACATCGCAGGACATAGATGACACACGAATAGACAAATATCTACAAAAGACAGAATGCGAGACGATATCCCCAGATCATAGAGACATATGTGAGGATTTCGTCACGCAATAAGAGGTATTAAAGCACCAGGTGGAGATGGACTTTTCGCGGAATTCTAAATCAAGTAAAAAATTGATATAAAAAGATCAGTGAGACAGGGATGTCCACTATGTATGCTATTATACGTAATAGCGATAGAAATTCTGAGCATTAGAATAAAACTGAGCAAAGAAATTAACGGGATAAACGTTCCAAATATAAGAGAAGAGATCAAAATGCTACAACATGCAGATGACTGCACAAACTTTGTACAAGACAAACAATCCTATATGACACTCATAGAGGAATTTGAAAAATTTGGAAAACTATCGGGATCACAAATAAACACCGAGAAAACCGAACTATTACTAATAGGAAACTGGAGAGGCAGACAACATGGTCTACCACTCCCCTTGATTAAGGATAAAGTAAAGACATTAGGGATCTTCTTTGGATAAAATGATAAAAAAGAAAGCCTAAGTAAAATTAAGGCAATAATTTCAGAAAATGTAAAAATCTGGGCTTCAACTCCATTGTGTCTAATGGAACGGGCACACGTTGCTGAAAGAAATATGTATGTGTACTTAAGCTATGTTATAAAAACGTTAGACATAAATAACTTATAGATAACGAAATTAGCAAATACTTATGGGGCTTTAAAATGCACTACATTAACAAACAAAACACTATACAAGGACGGGAAAAAGGGAGGCCTCGGCCTCCCAAACCCCGTTCTAATTAAGTACACCAACATCCTTAACAGATTCAAGGAAATATAAGCTGAGTCAAAAATACATTGACATGGACTTTACATATACTATTTAGGATTCTCTATGAAGCAGAGAAAAGACATATTTAATAATAATAAGCTAATCAAATTGATAGAATTGCTACGAAAATTCAGATCAATAAAGGAACTATTAAATAAGTATAGGGATAATAAGTATTTATGGGAAACGACACAAAATTTACATACAAATGGATGACAGATAACACTATAATTAAGGTTAAAAGCAAAAGTAGAACAAGAAAACATAACCATTAACTGGGATAGGGCTTGGGGAAATAGGATCAAATTAGGATCACTAAAAATACAGAGCCTCTGCTTCAAATACATGCATAATGCGTGGTTGACGGGAGTGGTAGCAGTGAGACGGCATATGATCAGAGTATCGCCAAAATGTCCACTATGTAACAATGTAGCTTTTAGAAAAAAACGTAATGGTAGAGTGCGAGGTAAACAGGATTGAGCGAGTACATATTTCACAACAAATCAGATAAAACTAACTATATAAGCAAGGAAACATATTATACTTGGATGGAAACTTTAATAAAACGTTACTATACAAAATTACAGATTTTATCATAGGAAATATGAAGACATGCGGACAAATAGTAGTCATATGGAAACACAATAGAACGAAATAAAATATATAAAGGGGACAGGGACCCTCAAGTGGAAAGTACATGACTATGACGCCATGACGCTAAATCACAAGGCGATTTGCGAAGTGGAATGGCTTATGGGAGAGTCGAAAAATAATCCATTTAGAGGGACACAAAGCATGCAACATGTCAACAGGGGATTAAGCATAAATAGGATTATGTTATACATGTTTCTCAAAAGGCATGCCCTGAAAAGGAAAATAAAAGTCACTTGTGAACTAATCTTAACTCTACCTCTGTGTGTGGCTCCCGTACAACACAGAGAGCCCTGCTTAGAGGGCACATAAACATTTTTTGAAAAATTGTTTAATGTAGTAATCTAAAAAAGTAGAGGCCACCTAACTCGAGGCAGGTTATGTGCAACTAAAATAAATAAATGTACGTAACTTGTCTTGAATACAGTGGTTCTCAATCATTTTAAAAGAAAAAATAACAGCAAAGACGACACAGTATAAAAGTAATTTATTTGATTTTTTTTTATAGTTGAAAAATAAATAGGTAATAGTACAACGGACTTGCTTCGAATTTCAAGATTCATGGAATAAACATTTTCTGATGAATTAAAAGATCAAACGTGACGATCTGCGTGTAGGTCCGGGTCACCAATCGGTGAACTAGAAAACTGGGAAATATTTGAAATAGGAAAAGCTATCCAAACAAACACAAGGGAAGGAACCCAGAAATAGTGACAAAACCAACTCTGAGGAACCGCCCTATGCAAACATTAGGGAAAAGAAAGAAATACCCCTTTCAAAAATATTGTATAATCCCGATGATAAAAAATAAAGTTAGAAAGAATTAAATGGAAACAAAAATAAATAACATGAACAACTAACCTGAGGGAACACAACAAACATGAACACAACTTTTATAGTTTTTTGTAATGGGGTGGGGAGATCTGTCTGGTGCCCCCCCCCCCCCCCCCCGAAAAAAAAAGAATGTCATCGCTATGAAATGATACACCAAACTTGAAAAGTACTGTAAATTAACTGAAAATTAAAGCAAATTCCCAAATCATATCAAGGCACTAGAAACTACGTTACACATAACTCACATAACCAATGGAATGTAGTTTTAATATTTTAAACTGGCCATCCAGACTTAGCTTCTTCTTATGACAAGGGATGCAACTGCTCCATTTTGCCTTTCTCAGTCGCTGTTATGTTATTGTTTAAAATGTCTCTGTGTCCAGTTCTCTAAGATTTCCTGTCCGGTACGAAGGGCATCGCTATGCCATGATAAACAAAACTTGAACAGTACTGAAATTAACTGAAAATTAAAGCAAATTCCAGATCAACTAACCATTTATACTTTCGTGTAAAGGAAGCAAACAGTTTCAGAAATTAAAATCAATCCCTGTGCATTTACATTGTGATGCAATGCCAGAAGCTGTGAAAACAAGGTTCCGGGGTATATAACGTTACTTTGAATAGGCACCATATAGACTGATTGTGTTGACGTGCCTTTATACTAAAAAGATATTCATATATTAAAAGATATCAAAATATTGTACATAAATAACCTAAAGTAAAAGGATACATATCAAGTTTATGTTAAAAGATTTAATGGCTTGAAAAAAAGCTATGGTTAATATGATAATGAAAGTTTTGAAGGTCTTCTTTCGAACTCTTTAACAGTTATTTGGAGAAGGCACTATAAAGTATGAGAAAGTTTGACCTCCAAATCCAACATAGGGATTCATAGCTATCCTGCTTTGTCCATATATATGGTTACAGTACTATTAACAAGACTGTCTGTGAAGTTAGACGATAATATACGGGGCCCCTTGAGCCTCGTGTGCCCTGGGGACGTTTAACACTTTTTTTGTCCTATTGATAATCTGGCCCTGCTTCTAGGGACCTAAACACTGAAAATGTAATGGAGTCCCCCACCTTCCAACGAAATGTAAAATTAGCAAGAAGAATATTAAAAGCTCAAGAAGTTGGTATGTACTAGTACTAGTATCATTCAAAATCAAAATACTCGTACATGCATATCAAACGGGTCATATATAATTGATTCACTTTTACTATCAACAATTAATTTGAAATTTGTCTGGTATCCCTGTTAGGCTGGTGACGTAAGAACGTGTTATAGTGCTTAAAGGGTGGTCCTACTACCTTGTGTCCGTCAGTCAGATGAATTAATATATCAAGAAATTATTTGGTTACTAAGTAATGACATGACATTAATTTACTTGCCTTTTTGCCTTTTTCCTTTTCTTCTATTACAACACTTTAGAAGAAGGGCAATGATCAACATGGGACCGATGAATAGAAGAATAGCACATAATGCAAATACTGCGATGAGTCCTGTATTTTCATCTTTGTTGGTAGAATCGGAAATATTGAAAGAAGCGGAAAATGAGCCAACACAACGTATATGGGTTAACCTTCGTTAATGTCTTCGAAGTTGAAATGAAGTCTCTAAAATTATTTTACCAAACTTTGTTGGCTTTAAATACATGAGAGATGATTTTAGCAGAGCTACAAATAAATAGCAAAATACATACTGCACTATTCAACAGAGATAAAACTTTAGCAAATAGTATGTTGAATATGTTTTATTTCATTTACAACTTAGACTAATTTTACCAGGTAAATCATACATACATACATACATACATACATACATACATACATACATACATACATACATACATACATACATACATACATCCATACATACATACATACATACATACATACATACATACATACATACATACATGCATGTCAACATCCATCCATCCATCCATCCTTCCACCCATCCATCCATCCATCCATAGATAATTTTTTTACCGGGATTATATTGTATTATGTGTGGAAAAATAATCCGTTAGGACACCTGTTGTGTGTGTGTGTGTGTATTTGTGTGCGTGTGTGTGTGTGTGTATGTGTGTGAGAGAGAGAGAGAGACAGAGAGAGAGAGAGAGAGAGAGAGAGAGGAGAGAGAGAGAAAACAAATATAATAAAACGAGGGCGAGGTCAAAGGAAGTTAAATAATAAAATAATAGGGAAGAAGAAATTTGGGAAGAAGATTAGGGAAGAAATAGACAAATTCCCCAAAAAAGGAAATTTTACATAATAGAAGAATGGGATAAATTAAAGGGGAGATTCAAAAGCATTGAAATATATCACTCAAAACTATGAATAGGGAAATTAATAACCTAATAAAAACATGCAAAATACAGATCACAAAAAAACATTAGAAGATAAAATGAATAAGATAAAAGCAGAAGAATATAGGGGAGGGAAGTTAAAAAGGGTACATTTATTAAATTACACAAAAATTCGGAAGGATTATATAAAAGGGAAGAGTTAAGAAGGGGGGAACCTTTAGAGTCTTTAAAAATTGAAGGGGAAGTTAAAAAAAGGGTGAAAAAAGAATACTAGAATACATACACAAGTTTTACAAAAAACTGTATACATCGCAGGACATAGATGACACACGAATAGACAAATATCTACAAAAGACAGAATGCGAGACGATATCCCCAGATCATAGAGACATATGTGAGGATTTCGTCACGCAAGAGTCCTAGTCTCAGGCCTTTTCCGCTGTACCATGAATACGGGGTTCCTGGTAGTCTTAGACCCTTTCCGCTGTACCATGAATACGGGGTTCCTGGTAGTCTTAGACCCTTTCCCTTTTTTTATATCCTTGTCCAGTTGCCTTTTTCAACGCCATTCCTGCTGCAGTACAAACAGCTCCTAACGCTGCCGCTTTAGCCACCGCTGGAGCTGCTGCCGCAATCAATGCTGGTATTGTAGCTAACAGTGGAAATATACCGCCGGTTTTCATCACATTTTTGATAGCAGCCGCAGAAAGAGTAATCTGAACACCCTTTTTTGCTACTAGTGCATCATTGAAATGTTTCACTTGACGAGTTGTCAGCGATAATTTATTTGCACCACCAGTCATTTGATTAGGTTTCAACGTGATTGTGGTTCCACATTGCTTAGCTGATTTGGATTGTAGTTTTTTTAATTGACCGGGTGTCAAAGACACATTGATATTACTATACGACATTATACAATAACAGATTGATTCTAAATCGTTTACGATTTCAATCAAAGATTTTCCACTGGCGCATCTACCACTCTCATTCTTCCACCAACACCTTCGAGTAGCATTGATTTGTCGCTGAGAATGACAGCAACCGCTCTGTAATTAATAATACCACCAGGACGGGTTACACGGGCTCTAAAGTGTATATCAACGACTGATTGTCTCATCAAATCAAGATGTTCCAATGAAAAGTAATAAATCGGATAGAGGCTTTTAAAATCCGATTGTGATATTTGCAAACCAGTATCAACATTTTGATCACGTGCCATAAATGACTATAGGTTATGATACACGCGTGCAATATGATTCTGACCGTAATCAAGTTGTACTTCCTCGGATGGTTCCTGCTGTCCGTTTATTCTCAGCGAGACTTCTTTATCACCTAACTGATCAAATATCATATGACTACGTTGTTGACTACCAACTCGCTCATTATTCTGTAACGCCACAAATATATGACGTGGAGCTGAAACGCCTTGTCGCGCTGCCAGGTGCCATGTGAATATATCATCAACATTATCAGGTTTAATATCCGTACTCACTGATAACCAACTCAACAATGATTTACCGCCTGTTTCCATAAATGACAGTAATCGCTCTTCTGCTGTGATTGATGGAGTTAACACTGGCATCCACAATGATAGTTTTGTTAAATGGACTTTACCCTCGGGAACACCAACATCACGCCAGATTGCATCATTATCAGTACCCTTTCGCACAAGCGCTACTGTATGCTTCGCTCCATAAATAACTTTTCGGACGTTTCTACAGAATCCAAATATATGATGCAGTGGAATCGCGCATGAAAATTGTCGACGCTGTCCTTGCAACGTTAATACGCGTGTTGCAAACCCTAGGTTGTAATTAGTAACATTATTTATGACATCAAAATCACCAGCTGGTCTTACATATCCGGCTGGTGCTGGATTAACTGAAGAAGCATGTGTTGCCTTTACTCTAGAATACTGGACGTGTTCAGGGTGATCAGTAATATCCTTAGAAAACATCATAGATGGACCCGCTGATCTTGTATAATCATCAGAATATCTCGCTAACCCTATGATTGTTGTAGCCACATCAACTTCACGGTCAATGGATTCAATTTCTTTTCCATCAATGAGATATCTAGCGCTTTCAAATAACGCCATGATACCGTTATTGACAAAACCGACTTTGATAGTTGGGTTATTGTCATATGGTGGATCATTATGAGCAGCATCGTTTGTTACAAGTTCTCCTTCTACTTCAATAAATGCCTCACACGGTAGAAAATATTTACTGGTATCATGAACTTGAAGTTCAACTCGCGATCGGAGATCTGGTTGTACTGCGTGATAAGAATAAAATTGAAAATCGCGTACAGAATCATTCCTGAGTACTGGGGCATCCATATCAAATGCTGGATCAGGTGACCTTTTGAACATTTTATTCTATTTATCAGAGTCTAAATCGTAAAATCGTAAACGATTTTCACCGTAGGATTTTCATCGTCGTGTTTTTTAAAGCCACTCCCCGCTATCATGTTTGCTATCATGTTATTTTGGTCACTTGGAGTCACCAATGACGCTAATTTTTCGTCTACTGCGTTATTTATAATTCTACTAACACTTGCAGGCATTTCCGCTGTAGACGGTAACGGTTTTGAAAATCCTTTGGATTTCATCCGTGATTTCACTAATGATGTTATTTTATTCTTCGCAGCTGAAAACGCTTTTCCGGCAAGATCTCCAACAGCACTAATACCCTTATCACGAATAACATCAATGGCTTTCATTGATAATTGTTTAGCTAACGGCATCACTTTTGGAGCCATTCTCGAAAATAATCCTAAAATGGTATCACCGAGACCATCTCCGTAGTATGCTCTATAAACAGGCAATCGTGAGTTTACCACATAGACGCTAGTTGTTTTGTCATGATTGTAGTGTATGATCATTATTTAAAATCAGAAACAATTTTTCAATTGTAAAAAAATTTATCAATTGTGAAGTCATTCCCGGTGATGAGAATCCAAGGGATTTTCAGTCGCTGTGATACCCGCTTGATAACTCGCCAATGAAATCTCGATATGTTTTGATATCCATGATACCACCTTGAAATAACCGCCTGCAGATATCAGCTGCCTCATTAATTATTTCCGGTGAGTTATTTCCAGCTTGGAACCCTCCTACAAGAACTTCTAATCGTGATATATCACTGAGAACACTATCAGGACATGAAATCCTTGGATTCTCACTGGAATCTCGCAATCCACTTCCGCTATAACCCATTGCTTCATCCAGTTTTTCATTCAGTTTTTCTTCATCCGTGGGTTGTAAATAACCAGTAGGATCATCATCATCATCATCATCAGGTGGTAGTTGTTGTTTTTCAGGCGAGAAAAATATCTTTGCAGGTTGTTGTTTTCCAGGCGAGAAAAACATTTTCTTTGCAGATTGCTGTCGCTGCCTTTGCAATTTTGGCGGTTTTTGTTGTTGTTTTAGTTTTTCGTATTGATTATACACGTGATCCACCACATTGATATATTCAATGTATGATGCACTATCTGTCTTAATCTGACTTGTTTTAGTTTTGATTTTGTAGAATATATCAGCCCAATGAGCTATTCTTCTAACAAACTTATGATGTTCTGGTTTCAACATATTTTTCCTGTTTTCATAAGTCGTAACAACAAGCGCAGGAATTTCTGTTGGATCAGTCTTATCAATTGCTGCTAACCCTTCCTCGTTAAATCTCACGCGTAAATCATCTACTGTTCTTTTTGATTCTATTTTTTGTACAGCCTGTTTTGTTTGTTCAGTTTTCGCTGCTATTTTTTCGAGTTCACCGATAACAGATTTCCCCGTCTCGGGATCATCTCCCAGTATAGCACGCTCTACCCCTTTCGTTGCTGTGGTTACTGGTTTAAACAATTCTTCAGATCCCGCAGCAAAATCAGTCTGAAGACTCTGTCGTTGTTGCAGTTTATTTCTTACAGAGTCGCGAATTGGTATAAATCTCCTGATTGCATCCAGTCGTTCACGAGCCAATCGGGTCGTTAATGCTTCATTGACCATTATTTGAAATCAGAAACAATTTTTCAATTGTAAAACAATTTTCCGGAACCTGACCTAACAGACGAAAACATTTGACATGTCGGATTTTGAGGGCGAAAACCCGAGGTTTTTTACACAGGATTTTCGAGATTTTTTATCAAAAAGGGCTAAATCATGCAAATCTTACATGAATTTCAATCAAAAAATGCTAAAAAAAAATGAAAATCTGATACGAATTATGGCTAAAAAGTGTATTCTGATAAAAAATCTCGAAAATCCTGTGTAAAAAACCTCGGGTTTTCGCCCTCAAAAACCATGAAATGTCTTACCTGTTTGAGCAATTTTATCTTGAAAACTATGTTTTATTCATCGCGGGTGGGTAAAAATACACAAAAATTCTTAAAACTTGAACAGTTTTAACAAAAAAAAAAAATTATTACTAACCTGTGAGATGATTTTGACATTCAATCAAAAAATGCTAAAAAAATGAAAATCTCTCTGAGGAGGGTCGATGACAAAATCTCTTTGAGGGTTGGTCACGGTCAAAATCGTTCATTTTCTTGAATTAACGCTCGTAGGTTTCTAACTTTAGAATTGATATCCTTTTTCAATTCGTATTCGCTACCTAATTCTTTTCGTATTCCCTCTACGATAGTATATAACGGGACGAACGTACTTACTTCACTGGAGAATGCAAGAGAGTCCCGAATAGAATTCTGAATTCTCTTGATGAGCGCGTATTTCTTTGGCAGCATATACTTGTTGTTGTTAACTCCGTATTCTATATCCTGAAAATCAGACTTGATTTGATCAGGATTCAACCCATCTGATAGTTTAATATCCCGACTTTTCAATTTTGAAATCTCGGATATAATGCTATTCATATTTTCAGAATTCATATTCTATGATAATGATATGCTTCTAAATGAAAAATATGACGCATTAGACATAACTGAATTGAATTTTTTGTTCGGTCTTTTTTGAAATCGCAGATCGACAAATCCCCTCTGCAACTCTTTGTACAGAAGGTGGACAAATACCGAAGTGCCTACCTGCTTCATTCATTTATTGAAATATTTTTTCTTCGTTAGTTGCCGTATTAAAAGATTTTACTGGTCTCGCTTTTTTTGAGCAAATGCCAGTCTTTCCTCGTTTGGTATTCTCACCTTGTGTAACAGCCTGCAGATTTGATAAAGAATTGTTCTTTGGATTAGAATCCTTGTGATCAATAACAAAATCATCCTCGATCAATCCATAAAAGCATTCAAATACGAAACGATGATTGAGATAAAATTTCTTTCCAGCGCCAAACTTCAAATACCCCATTCCATTATCAGAACCAACTGGTTTCTTCAGTCTACGGTTTCTTACAACACCATCACTGGATGCTTCATAATTTTTAATCAAAAGGTGTAGTCTGAATTCTTGGTTCATTCGTATGCTAAATACTATTTGTCTAATTCATTGTTTGGTCTAATGATTACATCACTGGAAAATCTTTCGATGTAGTCTTGAGGGGTTCTTATGATTTTATCCTTGACTCTGTCAGCGTCAAGGACTGTGTCCTTGACAGAGTTAAGGTCAGGGACTTTTTCAGGGTCAGATTTTTTTTATTGATTTTCCATTTTTGATTCTTTTATCATAATAACGCTTCAACTCCCTATATCGTTTGCCACCACAATTCAAACACAACTGAGATTTTCCCCTAACCCCAACCCCACATCGTATGCAAGGTAACGGACCAAGGCTTCCACGACGAAAGCTTTGCATATGATACCCACAGAATTCATTTCTGCATGATTTGTTACACGGGGTTACTGATCCAATCATAAGCCATTTGCAGTGATTCATTATACATAATCTTTCATTTAAATGCTTGTTTTAATTATAGTATGGAGGAGTTCAAGAGATTATCGAAAATTAAGCCCTGGAAAAATGTTAAATTGATCGATTATACCATGAAAGAATTCCAAAGATTATCGAAAATTAAGCCCTGGAAAAATGTTAAATTGATTGATTATACCATGAAAGAATTCCAAAGATTATCGAAAATTAAGCCCTGGAAAAATGTTAAATTGATTGATTATACGATGAAAGAACTCCAAAGATTATCGAAAATTAAGCCCTGGAAAAATGCTAAATTGATTGATTATATCATGAAAGAATTCCAAAGATTATCGAAAATTAAACCCTGGAAAAATGTTGAATTCAATCTCGATAAGGAGTTCAAGAGATACTCGAAAATTAAGCCCTGGAAAAATACTGAATTCAATCTCGATAGAGTCTCTGATACACCAAAACGTCTAATCGGTGATAGAACCATACTAGGTAAAATCAGGGAGTGTTTTAATGAATTCTACCGAGACGGTGCAGCATACTGTTGGTCGACATTTCGGATTATTGATGAAGATGTTAATGTACCGAACATCGATGCTACCATGAACGATGAAAGAGCAGCTGAGATAATCTCACACCTTGGCGAGCCAACGGGGTGGAAATCCAAAGGGTAAATTCAAAGAATTTTATCAAGGAAAATCAAAGATGGAAATCCAAAGGATTTCAAACAAAACAATTCCCATCAGAAGTATTTTTTCAGAATAAAATTCATTATCGAAGTCGAAGGCAAATGGATTATCAGGGATAAATTTGAACCAATCCTTAAGGATAAAAAAACTGTCATTGTGAGTAGAGATTCCAAACCAGGAATTCTAACTGGAATCGACAAACCATACTACGAGAGATCTTATCCTGTAACAGCAATCGTTTATGGGATATATCCGTTAAATAATTAACCCGATATTGCAAAACTAGTTCCTATGAAATATTCTAGTTCACTGAATTGTGTAGCAACACGGGTAATGGAACACTTCACAAATGCATCCCGAAGAAATAAACTAACTGATCTGCGACGTAGGAAAATAACCGAATGGGAACTGACAGTGAAACAGCACGGTGCAAAGATTTCTGATATAGCTAAATTAGAAGCATCATTAAAATTCCCAATATCAGTAACGACAATAACCGGAGAAGTATTATACGAACCGAAATATCAATCGCGAGGGGCTCCAATTAAAATTATTGATCATAACAAACACGCTTGGACACCTGCGGTAACAATATTTCCACTAGAACGAACCGTGAGATATATCCCCCCGGAATTTTCCGGGGAGTTCGTCGGGGATGTTTTCTATGAAGAGAAATTATTCGATGCTATTCATGCGTTGTGTAAAGATGATCCTGTGCCAGTGTGGTTACTTAGAAGTGATGAAGATCCCGAAATAGGATTCGATCAATTTGTAAGACCAAATGGTGAATTATATCGCGTTGAAGAATTAGATAACAGAATGAGAAAAATCGCTAGTGATTTTTCACCGGAGAGTTTCCATGAAAAACTACTCACGGATAGTTTTACTATTCCATCAGTGGTAGCTCACTTCGCAAGAGAAAAAAACTCATGGCGTCCAACACAAAGTGATTTTCTCGAGGACGTTAAATTGAGTTGCGTCGGATTTGGTCATGGAGGACTGTGGAATACGAAATACCATCGTGACGGTATGATTTCAATTGATATATCCGCGTGTTATCCTGGAAGTTTTCTCGGGTATGGGGAATGTGCTGAGTACTTTAAACGATTTGGACACCCCACGCATGAAATGACTCGTGTTGCGATTAATGGACCATTACCTGATTTTGATTTAACCGGATTCGCTCGTGTGATATCATTCGAATTCGCTACAGGGTTACATCCGTGTAGTTATCTTTGGCTTGGTAGACATATATCTGAAAAGGCCTGGATGCCAATAGTGTTACTACGATATATGATTGATTGTGGTATGCTGATATCACTGATTATTTAAGAAGCAATTATATGCTATCGAGCTCAGAAAGAAGTTTGGCTACCACAACCCGATCTAGATCGTATAATTGATGAAATACGAAAACAGTTTCCAGATGGAAATTCTTCGAATTTCAGTGAAGAACATATCATGAATTGGTCTAAGAAGTTATTTGAAATTAAAAAAGAACGAGCAAAAGATTTTGGACGAAGAATAATCGGTAAATTTACCCAGGGCGGAAGATACGACAATGCAAAATACTCTTCGCGGTTGATCATAGACGTCGCTGAATACGATTTTATTGTAGCGGATTTAACGAAACAGGGAAAACTTGTATCCCGTAAGGATGCTTTTCTATCCAATGGTGAGAAATTAGGTACGGTTGTTACCTACTGTGATGGATATAACTCTCAGTACACACATTTGAGAAGTTCTATGCTAGCCTATGCTTCTATTAATCTATTTTCGATGATAAATAGATTTCCTAATACCGCGGTTAGAGTAGCCACTGATTCGATGTATATACACAGTAAATACAAATCAGCTGTAGCGGCATTCACAAATCCCGAGGAAGCGTGGGGGCGTTGGCGATTTAAAAAGGAAACGCTACATGAGTATTGTGAATCCGCAGACGTTACCATGGATGATAAATATCTTTCATATAACCGTATTGAAATTCAATCAGAATTTTCTAATGCACCACCGGTATCTGATCCAGTGTGTAGATTATTTAAACGGTTGTGGTGGGTCAGGAAAGACAACTCGTGCAATTGAATTATTTCGTCGGTCAACCATGATTGTCCTAACACCTACTGACAGACTCGCCAGAGAGATGATACAGCGAGGGGTAAATGCCCGTACCTATCACAGTTTTTTTCGATGGAAGGGTGACAAATGGACTCCTGAGCGTATGGGTGATAAATTCATTCCTGAAATCATAATTTGGGATGAAATATGCACAGTGTCATTAGATGTATTACAAACATTTCTCGAGTGGTTGTTAAACAAAAACACAAAAGTCGTCATGTGTGGTGATCACGGCCAACCACCACCATTTATCGGTGCATCCCCACATGAATGGCTAAAGGGTTTTGTAGACTATTATGAAGAAATCACCACTGATTATAGATCACTTGATGAACGATTACGAGAATTCAAAGCGCTAATTAGACTACAACCGGATAGAATCCAATGCGAAATAGCGCGTGAAGTGATTTCAGAAACTCCAATGAATGAGTTTTGGGAAACGTGGAGACCAAACGATTTGATAATTGCAAGTAGAAAAATAGTCAGAGACACACTTCAGATGAAATTATTTGAAACGCATAAAGAAAAATTTTCAACGCTTCCTGTGCCTCTTTGTTATAGGCCTTCGGATACACGAAAACAGAACATTGAAGTTGATATTCCAGGACAACGTGAAAAACAAATTCTCGTATTAAATGATATTGTGCTGGTTGATATCAGCGTCGTCGAAAATGCATTGCGTGCTAATAAATCCCCGTGGACGCTAGGATACGCAGCAACAATACACTCCTCACAGGGATTGACTATATCGGATACAATTGTTTGGATAGTAGATAATCGCATTGAGTGGTCAAATTTAGTTTATCTCGCAGTATCCAGAGTACGAAGAATAAATCAACTCCGAAGAATCGTTTTAGATGATGATGACACTACAATAAGTGATATTGTCAGCGTCGATGATATCATCGGGACATAATCAGAAAAAAACTCTGGTTATAAACAACAGGATAAAAAAAATAATAGAAAATTTGACATTGATGCTGAATTAATAATTTCGCTGAAGCAACAACAGAATAATCACTGCGCGAGTTGCAATTGTATAATGCGTTGGAGTTGGTTGGATAAAGACCCTCGCCAATTTACCGTAGACAGAAGGAATAGCAGCATTGGTCATACTAGAGATAACGTTATGCTGACTTGTCTTGAGTGCAACAGACGAAGAGGTGCTAGTCAAGACCACGCGGTGGTAATTGAGTATCCTCGGAAATTACCTGTAGTTGTTGTCGAGTAAATCCTCGCTGAGGAGCAGTTGAATCCAGTTTATAGATTGCTGGTCTACCAGTTGATCGTGTTATACTAGATATTTTATGTACTGTCACACTCCAAATAGGATCAGTAGCTCTTTTTTTACCACCCTCAAGCTCTCCTGGTTCGTATAAATACCTAACAGTGACATTACTACCAAGAATTGGTTCTTTGAAATCTTTTTGTGGTTGTGCGGGTATAGACTTCTTTTTAATAGCGTTGCTAGGTTTCATGTTGATTGTTCTAGTAATCTCATTATTGATTGCGGTAACTACACCTGGTAATCTCTTAACCCATTCACGGGATCTTTTATCCTGAATAAACTCCTTCGCGTATTAATATCCAAATAACCGCTCAGCAAGTGTCCGATTAAATCGTTCAACAATTGCCTGATCGCGATGTAGTGCAGTATGCCCTCGTCTGATAGTGACATTATGATCTTTCATCGCTGATACAACAGCGCCTTGAAATTCCTTGCCAGGATCGACTTGTAATAGATTTGGCCAGCGTAGTGGGCCTCGTCGATAAATCTTTTCAAATGCAGAAGCAACTTCAGGTGATGATTTTGTTTTTAACGGTTCTGCTTGTTTGTATCGACTCGCAACGTCAACTACGGTTAGCGCATATTTGTAACCGTTGTCATGTGGTAAAAACAATAAATCAGCCTGATGAACTTCATTAGGAGCGGTCACATCAAAATGCGAGAAATTAATTTGTTTAGGCGGTGGTAGATAAATTTGCCATAGTGCCTGTTTGGATAACCAATTAGCCGCAGTAGCCTTTTTCACTTTTGCGGCGCTGGCGAGTTTATTGATTGCTGCCTTGCCTCTCCAGTATCCTCTTGGGGAATAATAAATTGATTCCATATTATTAATTACCGGCACCTAACATCAATTTACCTTTCATAGCCGATTTTATCAAAAATGAAGCTATTTTTTCTTTGAAGGATTTATCGGGAATAGCATTTAACGCATGAATTAATTTCACATCTGCTAGATGCCTGTGTTGCAGATTATTGCTTTTATAAGCAACATCATGAAGGTGACAGGCCTTATCAATGGCGTTTATTGGTTCTTCACCGGGTCGGGCTGATTTTGATCATTGAGTCTGATATCAAGTCTGGTTCCCGGTCCACAGTAGCTATATCCTGGAAGGTGCTTTTCTCCGGAGTATTTTGCCCATGGGGTTCCAGGGAGTTTTGCCAATTTGGCTGCGATATCACCCCCTCGCTTTTGTTTTAAATCATCATTTCCTGCAGATCTCATAGACACAAATCTAAATTTCTTTGTACCACATTGCACGCATTTACCAGAAAGCGCTGATCGGTTATTTCTAGTTGTAATCGTCGTCAAGTCATCTGTGCCAGTACGCGTTTTACACTTCACACAATATAGATCCATAATTTATGTATAGAAATATGGATATAATTGATTTTTCAGCGACTAAAGCAAGAGAACCGGTTAAGCATCATGCAGCGCTACCAAACTCTATCCGGATGATTATAATCGGGCCATCTGGATCCGGTAAAACGCAATTGTTGCTCAATTTAATAATGAGATGGATGAAGTGGGATAAGTTGTATTTAATTGCCCCTAGCGTAGATGATCAACGATGTTATGAAGTGTTAAAGGATTTTAACGAGAATGCATCAGAAATTAAAGGTGAGAACGACATTGATTTTATAGCCGATATTGACGAGGCGCCATCCGTGGATGACCTTGATGGGAGCATTAACAATTTAGTCGCATACGACGATGTGATGTTGGATAAACAAACAAACCCAGCTAGAATATTTTCCCGAGGCAGGCATAAAAACACCGACGTGATATATGTAACTCAACGATACACTCAGATTCCAAAAGTGATCAGAGATAACTGCAATATCCTTGCTGTATTCAACGGAGTTGATACTCATACTCTTAGAAATATTGGCAGACATGGTGTTCCGATATGGACTTCAATCAATTTAAAAATTTCTTTAGTAACGCTCAGTCAACCCCGTACGGATTCGCAACAATAAATTTGCATGATCCTCGGACACGATATCGTATCGGACTGGATCAAATATTTGGTTGAAATCATTTATTATTCTTGTTAACCCATAGCAGCAGAGAGGGTGAATGACCACATCGTTGAGACCAAAATTGATTGAAAAATCGTAAAGTCTCCATTTGCTAAATGGAGACTTATTTTTTTTGTTAAAATGAGATTTCGTTGGAAGCCTTATTTTTGCTCGAAAACGTGGTCTGTTCACCCTCTCTGCTGCTTATGAACACTAATTTGATAATATATTACATGGTTTGTATTTTATTAATGTCGCATATATCCCCTGACAGCGAGGCATTTATATATGTACTGGATATTAGCCTATGGAGTTTTCAGCTTTTATCAAAGGTTTCATAATAATAGCTACTGAAAATAATATAGGATATTTACCTCGTGAAGAAAGTAACATTGTATCTGTTATCACTAATGGAAGAAGCTTCTATCCAGTTCTCTGAATTTTCATCACTGATTAACCATTCCACCAGGTCTACGTCACCATTGCTGCACGCAAAATATCCAAGACAAGGAAACTTCACATCTACTCCGAAAGATCTGATATACTGATCCTCAGGGTTGGGGTATATAGCAAATGGACCTCTTACAATATCATCACATGCTAGAAAGTACAAGACAAATTAAATGGTATCCGTCACCGTAAGTCTTCAACATGGTTGAAGTTGTTAGTATTCTAAACAGCGAGATTTCTGATAGCGAATACCCTGAAAGTTGATTGATTATGTTTATTAAGTTAAAGCAATTTGTGTTTCGAGAGAAGAAAACTGTCACTAATGATAAGTTTTTTTTAAATTAGTATTTTGATGAGAGCTTTAATAATTTTTCAGTCATCTCGCTACGTTGTATACAGTGAGGCACTTTATAGTGATGTCTAGCACTGGGGCATCATATCGCAGACATGTAGCA
This sequence comes from Unio pictorum, assembly GCA_030141615.1. NCBI lineage: Eukaryota > Metazoa > Mollusca > Bivalvia > Unionida > Unionidae > Unio > Unio pictorum. The sequence continues at coordinate 4,911,564 of JARLTB010000194.1, forward strand.
TGATGTCCCACCCTGTCACATTATCCTGACACCAGGCCGACTAGTCCTGAAACTAACCTAGTAATGCTGAGTGTCAACCGAGACAGCTGTTAGTACCATTTGTGATTTGTGTAACTTTGGTATGACACGGCCGGGGATCGAACCCACGACCTCCCGCTTCCGTGGAAGACGCTCGAACCACTAAGCCACCTTAGCGGTTCAAATGATAAGTAAACTAGGACCTGTAAATGTACAGGCTTCATATATCACACTTAGGACCTGTAAATGTACAGGCATCCTATATCACACCTAAGACCTGTAAATGTACAGGCGTCCTATATATATCACACAGCCATTTTTAAGATGATTTGATATACCGCTCTTCCTTTTGTTTTACACTATGTAATACAGTTAAAACATTTACAGTATTGCCACATTTCGCGAGCCTACACAAACCTTTTGGGTTTTTAGAACCAGTAACCTCTCAGGTTGTTATTGTTTGAAATATCTTTTCCAAATATTCATGATATCCAAATCAACGTAACAAGAGGGATATTTTTAGTTTAATGAATTTTAATTTTATGTTTCTAGGTTATACTCACCAACTACGTTAACTTGAAATTGTTGCTGCATGAAGTCATTGCTATCTTTAACTACACATTTATAAGAAGTTGTATCAGAAACGTCTGCATCTTTTATCTCGAGTACTTGGCCATCTTCTATAATATCTGGTTTGTACTTGCTACACTGTGTATCAGCATTACAGGGGAGGTAATCCATCCATGTCCCTGCTGACTGATTCCATCTGTACCACGTGATATTGTCGTAGTTTGAACTACAACATTCTAATGCAATGTAGTGCCCAATTCGGACATACTCCATCCGAAGGACGTTTGGTATGAACATCTTTTGATCTAAAGCAACAACGAAATTAAAAAAAGACAAGTAAGGTAATGAAATATTTCATGAAAGCATTTACCCCACCCCCACCCATCCATAAAATGAAGAAAATAAAAACGAAGAAACACCAATGTAACTAAAATCAGATCTCCAGTGTCCTGCATGAAAATTTGACAGCAACCACTAAAGGGTTGGATACTTGTGACCTATGTTATTACCAATATGAGCTAATTGTATCAGCCAATCAGATGAAGTCTAATATCATAGCGTTTGGGAGACTGAACGGTAAGGCTGAAGAGAAATGATGTCTGCTGAACGATTTGATTCACTTTCAGATTTCGGTCACTGTCATATCTTCGCCCAAGACAGTGGAAAATGGATTTTAATCAGATTTTTAAAAAATAATAATAATTTGATATTCATGAAAAGTTTTAGTCCAGCCTCTTTTTGTGATCAACAAGAGTTGTACTTTTATGTTAGAACTGAATTTAATATGTTACAGGATTCATAAACTCGTAGAGTTTAAAAACTGATAACACACTCTCTGAACTTTCGTGGTGATGTGTCACCAATTAAGTCATCTTTAATTATTTTTATTTGCGACATTTTAATTTTGGTAAAAATAAATGAATTAGAAAACAGTTACCGTTTCTGTTCTCCCCTCCGAAAAGCATTAGAACCTTCTTCTTTACCGAACTGACTTTAAACAATCACCTGTCATGAAGTTAACTTCCTTCCTGATCTGCCTAATTGTAACAATAATTGTTACTTTTAAAATTTCCTTTGCCATGTTTTACCCTTCCTAGCTATATGTATTAACATGTCATTTCTGTTCGAATCGACCCTGATTTCTCATCCCAAATCAATTAGCACAAATTATACCCTTTAAATGTGAAAGCTTTTTCAAGGTGTCCTTAAAACAAACTAGATTACATGATATAAGCTGATTTATTTTTACAATATACTTTTATCAATGAGCGAATCGTGTAAACTTGTATCAGTCATATTTGCCAAATGTAACAACTTCGTGAAAAAATAACGCCAAAAATACTGATCGGTGTCTGCTTCATTTACTATCGCCACCACAAAAACGTAATATACCTCCTTTCAATTGTATTTCATTATCCTCATCTTTGTTCTTTATTCAAATGCGACTACTCGAAATGAAACCAATCGTTGATTTTAATACATCCCTTTATCAAAATGATCCTCCCATTTGTACTTTCTTGCATAAATTTACGAATCGTAGCTAACTATATGCCCAAAGCTGCCATTCAGACCACCTCGGTTATTTATGAAAAAAGGACTGGATTAGAAGTTGCGAATGAATTGAGGTATTTTTTTTAGAAACTTCTCCATCAACCCTACGCTCAGTTCAATCATATAAATAGTCGAAGTGGTACTAAGATAGTGTTTTATACCAATACAAAATCTGGCTAGCAAAATGTGTTATCTTTCTCTGGAAATTTTACGACGCCGATATATGTCAAAATTTTATTTTTGTTTCGCTGAAATAGCTGAGGTGGTCTGAATGTCATGCATCCCCCTCCCTCGTTTTGATGCAGCGTTACCGTCGGTTTTGCTCCTGATGCTGGGACATATTCTAGACTGGCATCCTGTAATAATTAAGATGGCAAGTATCGGAAAGGCCCTTGCACTATAATCCATTTCAATCTTGAATTGTTGAGTACGGGTCTGAAATAGACAAACAATATACAAAGTGTAGTCGACAGCGTATATTTAAAGACAATCGAACCATGTGACCTTGTGTCATGCTGTACATGGCTTGAATAACTTCCTCTAAAACGATAGTTACCGTTCTATATATATATATATATATATATATATATATATATATATATATATATATATATATATATATGGACACTGGACACTATTCGTGTGGATGACTTGTTAGGAACACAATATGTGTTCTGTATTAATCTTATCTCATGACTGTAATCAAATTATAAATTACCTAAGGCTACTATATAATACCTATGATACAAGCTTTTATCAATCCAGATTTTTAAGAAACCAATTGACACAGTCAGCATTCTCATTACCAAAACGTAAATCTATGTAAACATATCAATATGATTAAAATCAGATCTCTGCTGTTATACATGAAGAACTGACAGGAACCACTTAGAGGTTATGTTCTGGTAACCTAGTGTATTATCCTAATCACTAATTTTATCAAATAGTCAGATTAAGTTTTATATCTTCACGTTTGGAGACAGAGCACTGTGAATGAAAAGCATGAATGTGTACCGAATGATTCAATTCACCTTTCGAAAACAGAGCTAAGACAGACGAATTACAAAAGTCTTCTTGGTACAGTGACGTCATAACAAAAAGCAGTTTCGCTTTTATGCTACAATCATGAATGTAGTATTTACTGATGACTCCACTCATTTTACTAACGTTCATTGCCGGGAAAGAAGGCCTCGCACTGAAATAATACAATATTGTCAACGCCCATGTATGTGAATATGAATCATTTTCAGTTAGAATAATTTCATTATGTATTGTCTGAACGGCACGTAAAAACGTAGCAGCATTCAGACTAGACAATGTTGGTAATGGGTGGGGTGGAGGTGAGTGCTGAAGGTCATGTATTTCTACACAGTTCTTAAACAGGTTTTAATAGCCTATATATACATGCATACGTTTTGAAATAGAATACAACATACAATAGAATATTGCAAAGGAAGATACCTCAAATTCAAATTAAACATACTTTTCTATTTATTTAAGAGAGGCATTCTTCATCTTAAAAATAAAATCTGTTTCTTGGATATATTTCATTTTTACTGAAAAACGAAGCCGCGTGCAAGACACTGAGAAGAATTAGCCCATATTCAAAATGTTTTTTGGGAAAGTATAACCTCTTTTTCAGACTTGTCCTAAAACATAATTATTTTAATATATCTACTAATACAGAATGGCCCTTCCCAAACACTCCAGTGATATTCGTATACAATATATGCTTACCAACCAACACATATTTGGGACTTAAGGAACAGATGTTCTCAAATAAGAGGTTGAAATGAAAATAAAATAAAGAGGCTAATCTTGTTCTTTATGAGAGGTGTACATGTTATCGACCCTTGCGGTGGCATAGTGGTTAGAACGTCCTCCGCGGAAGCGGGAGGATGTTGGTTTGATCCCCGGCCAAGTTATACCAAAGATTTACACAAATGGTATTAGTAGCTGCCTCGCTTGGCGCTCAGCATTAAGAGGTTAGTGTTAGGACTGGTCGGCCTGGTGTCAGGATAATGTGACTGGGTGTGACATCATGCTACATGTCTGCGGCATGATGCCCCAGTTATAGTTTCACTATAAACAGCCTCACTGCAGACATCAATATGTGACTGAACAATTGCGTAAGCTATGTTACAAATTCAAATCACACACACACACACAAACAGACACACACACGCGTTATCGAGTTGTCTGCTACTACAGGCTCTCGGTATCTAATAATTTAAGTAGTCTGTACATACACCTGTCAACCGCCAAGCCATTTATTAAAAAAACAGAATACAGACAGCTGATAGAATTTCATGTTGTAATGCATCAAATTGTTCAGATTGCGAGCAAAAAAAAGATTATTCGGAGCCGAAACTAAGTTAGAACTAGAAAACATGGATGGAGAACTTATATGTTTATGATCAGAAATTATGAAATAATAATAATAATAATAATAATAATAATAATAATAATAATAATAATAATTAATAGTATTATTATTATTATTATTATTATTATTATTATTATTATTATTTAGACAATGACTTAAGGCAAGTAGGTTTCATGAAATAATATAAATTAAAATATGTTTATTATTATTATCAACACTTCATATAGAGCAACATGGTTGATACTAAATGACTTGACATTAATAATTATGTTGACTTCTTCACGAACAACGAATGTATTTTTTAAAAAAAACTTGTATGAATGCATGTTAATAATTCCTGATGAAAAATACCGGAAGAAATTTAATTTATACAATTAAAAACATGTGAATGTTCTTCTTCAAATGTTACACTCTCTTTTAGACCATATAATCTTATGACTATGATAATTTCGACTCGAATTCACTTAAGTAACACGTGAGTGAACGTTGAAAACAAACTCACCAATGCGAACAAGTTCTTTGTTTTGAAATAAGGTTTGAATAAGACCAATGCAAGTCAAATTGATGGAAAGTGGGGAAGAAGGATTGTAAAGGATAATTGATCTGAATCAATAAAATTAATTCTCAAAGCGAGATAACATTATAACATTGCTAGTCACTACAACCCCCGTAAACATTGTTGCCACTAACTCACTCCCCTCTTCCTTATCAACGATATACATTTATTCATGATATATAACACTTTGCGAATAGACGATGCAGTCTTGTAACGCTTAATTCAACTTACCTCGAGGTTGACTTGGTGAAATGCACAATATAAGTTTTCACCGAATGATTTACTTCAAAATACTCTCAGAGTAAACTGTTTACTTGTCGTGTATGCATTTTCTTCTAGAAACGCGGAAATTCGATGAACTGTACGGCGCAAAATTGAAATATAGAACTTTCCTAGTGAAAAGTATATCTGTGCTATTTATAGTCTTGACAACACTCAGTAGGCTTTCTATTAGTACTGCTGATCTATATCGGTAATCATCAGAACATTCTCGTTTGTTTCCCGATGCGAGATGACCAATTTAAGATGCATGGTGGTACTTCCCAAAACGATAAGTCTTTAGTGAACGTTCATAATAATAATACTAATAATGAGGACTTGGAATAGCGCTTAATATTTAGAAACTTATGCGCTTACAACATTTATAATGATATGAATACCCTCCCCAACCCCCAACCCCCCAAAAAAATAAACAAACAAAACAATCCACCATCAAAACGTAAAGTACAAAAGAAATAATTTTAAAAAATGCTGAACATATTTAAGGAAGGAAACATTTTTAGGTCTTTAAGTTTGTTATTACAGTCGAGAACGGTGAGTTTTAAGAGCACTCTTAAAGGGATCACTGTGTCTTTGTGTCTAATTTTAATGGGCAATTATTCCACGTGGCTGGGCCCTGGTATGCATAAGAGCATTGCCCATATCATTTCGTTTTCATAGTGTGAATAATGAGTATCCGATTGTCAGAAGAGGAGCGTAAGTATCCTGCTGAGGTTTACACATGGGTGAGGCCGGATAGATACGCCGGACACACAGAGACCAAATTTTGTGCTTGATTCTGGATCGAATGGTTAGCCAGTGTGGGTTACATGGCAGCGGGGATGTGTGATCTGATGGTAGTACTCAAAAGATGATCCCAGCAGCTGTGTTTTGAACTTTTTAATGTTTCTGGAGTAGATACTGAGACGAACCAGAAAGAATTGCTACAATAGTCCAGTCTTGAAAGCACTAAAGAAGACACAAGTGTTTTAGTGGCATCAACTGAAAGATATTTGCGAATGGAGCTGATTCGTCTCAGCTCAGTATATGTAACCTTGCATATGTTCATGACATGTTGGTGCAATGTGAGAGTAGTGTCTAGAGTAACATTTTCATTTCGTACTGACTGCAGGAACTTAATGTTGTTGATGCTGATATTTATTGTTTGAGGGAAAAGATGTGAATGAGAAAGTGTTTGTGTTGTGATCAGAATGGCTTCAGTCTTATATATTCATTGATCTGCAGCTTGCCATCTATGATTTCACATCAGAAATACACATCTCTACTCCTTCGATGGTAGCATCAATTTCAGTTGCGTGGCAAGACTTGCATATGTGGGTGTCATCAATCTACAATTTGTGAGACATTTGCTGACGATCTATGACACTTGAGAGCGGCTAAGGGTATAGAATGAAGAGAACAAGTCCAAGAACAGACCCCTGTTGAACACCACAACATAGATCATCTGGGCTGGAGTGTATTCCATTTACATATACAATTTGTGTCAAGTAGGACTTTAACCAATGTAAGGCTGTATTTTGAATGCCAAATACATGCTGGAGACGGTGAAGTAAAAGATCATGATCTATTGTGTCAAATGCTGTCGACAAATCAATGAGGGTGAGGACTGTACCGTTTCCGCTATCCGAAAGTAGAGAAAATGTCATTAAATACTTTCAGAAGAGTAGTTTCAGTATGGTGGCAAGGGCGATATGCAGACTGTATATCGCTAAAACGACTGTTTGAATTCAAATGAGACACAAGTTGGGTTTGAACAACTTTTCATAATATTTATTATATGAACGGGAGATTAGAAACTGGGCGGTAGTTCTATAAATAGTTATGGTCAAGTGTTGCTTTCGTCAGCAGACGCTTTACGATGGCAGCATTGAAAAATGATGGGAATTCCCCGGATGAGAGAGATATTGATAACATCAGTTAGTGAAGACGGTTTTGGGTCTAAGTACTCAAGCAGCAGTGATGATAGAATTGGATCAAGTTCACATGACTTTGGTGCACTCTTCATCACGTTTTATCGTACTAAATCCATAGAGACAGATTCAAATACTCCTAATGGTTGTCGTTGAAATTCTGTATTGTAATTGTATGGAGTCTACGCGTCAATTGAAATTGTGTTGTCAAGCGAATCTCTAATGGTTTGTACTTTGTCAAGGAAGAAATTTGAAAACAGGTCGAAAGTCTACCGGAGAGAAGGTACATGGAAGTGGTGTACATTTGTTCCTTGACATTAGTATATTAGTTATCTCGAAGAGCTCTTTGCAGCTGGAACACTCAATGATGTTATTACTGTTTGTTTGTTTGTTTAATTAGGATTTTTAACGTAGCTATAAGAATTTTCCAGTCATATCGCTACGATATCTGTAGTGATGCAGTTTGTAGTGATGTCTAGCACTGGGGCATCATGTCGCAGACATGTAACATGATGCCCCACCCAGTCACATTATCCTGATACCAGGCCGACAAGTCCTAACACTAACCTCTTAATGCTGAGCGCCAAGCGAGACAGCTGTTAGTACCATTTGTGTAACTCTTTGGTATGAATCGGCCGGGGATTGGACGTTCTAACCACTAGACCACCTGCATCTGTTAGTGTGTATGTACATAATTCTGTATGTATTCTAGTACAATGTAAATGTAAAATAACAGATCTAGATTCTTTTGATGCCTCAATATAGGTATTCCAAACACTTTGTTAGGATATCAGCAAATACATTTAAAAGCAGTAAGATGTTGTTACCATCCATAAGACCTTAATATGAATAAAAATGTTGAAAACATCATGCAAATCGGTAAAATATTTTCAAGATGTGAATTTCTAAAGTTTTTGTGGGACTTTGGTAGTATGCTATCCTACCACCAATATTGAAAATACCTTCAACTTCAGATGAGTGTAAAAACATGATTTGAAGCTATACAACAGTGGCATTAACCGCAAAACTAGACATGTTCCATTTTATTGAAGAAATGCAAACATTATTTTCCGTCTTTGTAATATTTGCCTCCAAACAACAGAGGTCTACGCACGTTTTGAGGGTGTACTTTCGAGGTGTAGGGTGGAGCTAACCGTACACTACATTATTAACACAGTATTACATTCCGTAGTTTGCTGAAATATTCGAAATTTTTCCCATTATGTTCATTCCCATAGGTACACATACTTTATACATAACAATAATTTCCTGTTGAAAAATGTACTCAATTATCAGATTTCTCCCATTCGTAGAATTATCAGCACCGAATTGAACTTTCTATGAGTTCTAAAACGTATATGTTACCAAAATTAGAATCTACAGTTGTTTCTCCTAATTTCCCAAGATGGGTATCTGCCCTGTTCACGATGGGTAACATACAAAGCTAGACGAATTTTGTTACATCTAATAATAAAATAAAAAACCAATATAAAGTGGACCTTTTCTTCTGGAAACCTATGAGGTTGTCATTTATTTGTCGGGCAATTTGTAACATTTCTTTTTATTAAATATTTCGGACATTTTGTTTTTACTCTAATGCTGAGTATCATACTGCATAGTTACCAGCTTGAGCTACATCACCTAACACACGCAAACAACAATTAACATCGCCAAAAATACCTACGGAAGTTTGCAAATAAAGAGCTATAAAGAGAAACAATTATGAATTTGTTTCACTTCCCTATTGCTGTTATGTGCACAGGTTACCGCTTGTTGGTAGTTCCTATGTTCTGCAACTATATATGGTTGTATTTTCACCGCCATTGTTTCTACTATCCAATTTGAATGAACAGGATGGTAAAGGGATCTACAAAATTAAATACAGTACTCACCTCTGGGATTTGCCCAGACACTATTAATAAACATTCCCGGCATGTGCTATATAATAGAAAGACGTAAACGCCAGTTTTCGTTCGTTTAATTTAGAGTGTATTCTCAAACTACATTACGAACAAGATAGCCGATGAAGATATTTGCCGCGATACAGTGCCTCACCAATTAAGAAATTAACACTGTGGTTAAACCTTAAAGCCAAAAATGGACGAAGTGGATGATCCAACATATGAAGTGATTGACAAGACAATTGTGTCCGAAGTGGGTAGAAAACAAGCTAACACCACATTGCTACGTCCAAAATATCTCTCAGAAAATTTACCACATGATATGGAGTACCCCGATGGACCTACTCCACGACCTGTGAGATCCCATGATGATGAATCTTCATTGTCGTCTCATTCATCGTCATCGTCGAGCGATTACTCGGTAAACTATGCATTTACACATATATCTACATCTTGTATGTCTGTCTGTCGATTCTTTTTTTTTTCTTTGTTTTGTTTCCTCTTCCTGTAGCCATTTTTCTATCATGTCGTCCCAGTGTATTTTGTAGATAGATCCAATCTATTCAGAAGTTACATTTAGTTATTAGTTACATGTTCTCAAAACCGAGTTGATACATTACTGGAATTAAAAGCATCATAAAAACCTGTTTTATAGTTGGGTTGGTAAATCGTCCTACATCTATGGATAAACTCATTATTGCACTACTCTAGACTGTTATATTTGTGACTTTTAAAGTGCTTAAGAAGGGTGGATGTTTAAAATATAGATGGTTGCTGGAAATAGTAGTGTATCTAATGACTCATACAATCATAGGGTCATAGCTGGAAATAATAGCGTATATTATGACTGATACAATTATTGGATGATATATGGAAGTAGTAGCGTATCTGATGACTGATTCAATCTTTGGTTCATAGCTGGAAATAATAGCGTATATTATGACTGATACAATTATTGGGTGATTGATGGAATTAGTATCGTATCTAATGACTGATACAATCATTGGGTGATAGCTTGAAATAGTAACGTATTTGTTGACTGCTACAATAATTGCGTGGTAACTGCAAATAGTAGCAAATCTGATGACTAATACAGTCATTGCTTGACAGCAGGGGATATTGGTGGTGTATATGATGACTGATACAGTCATTGCGTGATACCTGGGAATGGTGGTGGTGTATATGATGACTGATACAGTCATTGCGTGATACCTGGGAATGGTGGTGGTGTATGTGATGACTGATACAATCAGTGGGTGATAGTTCGAAAGAAGTGCATATATCATGAGTATATGATGTAAATCATTGGTTAATGATTATGGAGGGCTTGGTTTCTTGCGAGTGGGGTACTTCTATATGTGGTTAATCTGGACGGCCAAAAGAATTTCACTAATCGTCAGCGTCAAGAAAAAGAGACGAATAAACAGCAGCTAATACTACCACTACTGTGGACTTAGCGGATGTAAATAACGTCTGTATGTGATTTAAAGTAAATAACGTGCTCACACAACCTAAATCCGAATGACGTAAAATAGTTTTGTAGGCTTGTGAAAGCGCGTGTACACGATTACGACTTAGCACACTGACTTGAATGCACTGAGTACTTCCAGTACATGCCCTTCGTCAGAGGTTAGTGTGAAGTGTTTTTTTTTTTTAGCAGAATCTATCAGAAAACTGAGATTAGGTTAAAGTGTCAGGGTTGATTTGGAGATAAATATGTTAAAGCAAAATTGGAGTTTCTTTGTATTACCTCATATTTGGTTGTGAAATCCACCCTTGCGTACACTGTTAGCAGACTTGTATATTTTATAGTTCATACGATTTTCCTCTTATCATTAATTTTGGAATACAACACGCTAATGTTATGGTTACATATGGTATGTTGTTCTATAATCCCAGTGTGGAAATAGAATTAAAAAAACGTTATCTGTGAGGTGAGATCAAAGCAGGACCAAGTCGAACGCATTGATGTCGTTTTACACGGTTAGCGATTTCTTTCTGGTATTTTGTCAGGCTCTGCCGACAAACGCATATTTGATTTCAGGTTGTGCAGGTTAACTATAAAAATTCAAACGATCAGATTTTAGTGATCGTTTTATTGTTTATCGGGACTCGGTGATTGTCTGTTGGTTATGGGGATTCCGCGATTGTTTTATTGGGATTCTATGATTGTTTTGTTGATTATGGGAAGTGCATGATTGTTTTATTGGTTATAAGGAGTTGTGATTGTTTTATTTGTTATGGGGAGTCCGTGATTGCTTTGTTGGTTATAGGGAGTCCATGATTGTTTTGTTTGTTATGGGGAGTGCATGATTGTTTTATTGGTTATGGAGAGTCGTGATTATTTTATTGGTTATGGGAAGTCAGTGATTGCTTTGTTGGTTATAGGGAGTCCATGATTGTTTTGTTTGTTATGGGGAGTGCATGATTGTTTTATTGGTTATGGAGAGTCGTGATTGTTTTATTGGTTATGGGGAGTCAGTGATTGTTTTGTTGGTTATGGGGAGTCGGTGATTCTTTTGTTGGTTATGGGGAGTCGGTAATTGTTTTGTTTATTATTGTGAGTCGGTGATTGTTTTGTTGGTTATGGGGAGTCGTGATTGTTTTGTTGGTTATAGGGAGTCATTGTTGGAATGATATTTCTCAACCCTTGTATTTAACCAATATCTAGGAGCAGACATAATAATAATGTACAAAATTCACGAGAGCTTATGACAGCATGGATTAGTTTAGAAACATGGACTCGACGTAATTCTTAACTGAGGGAATTCTTTGGAATTTTATGTTTAGATGTTAATTAATTCGAGATCGAAATAATTGTTCGCATTGGGTTTTTGGGTATTGTTTGAGAACGCACGGTGTGAAATATTAACATTAAACTTAGAAAGATTTTAAAAAGTCAAAGAAACACGATGCAAGTGTAAAATTATTAGAGGTTCGTGACGTGTAGTCATTAGGTGATTAGTGATATTTATTGGCAATGCTTGCGGCTTTAGAAAATTTTTAACTGATGTCTTGAGGTCATTTGAACATAGGCAAACCAATATAATATCAAGTCACGCTCACGTACGTTTTCTATTTGCACGATATTTGCAGATTTGGCGTTGTTGTTTGTTGCGAAGAAAGTTTTTATCTTTAAAGAAAAATATGTATGGGAGTTAAGTTCATATAAATGAATTGCTGCACATCCCTAAACACATGCACATTCAAAATAAGTATTTAAAAGAAATTACACGTTTTATTTACTAAGCTTTATTGTTGTTGTTGAAGTATTTAAAGCCATTTTCAGCAGCAATACACGGCGGCCAAAATAAATGGTGAAGGAAGAACGAGGGAAAACCCCGGAAAGACCAATCTACCCACGAGAATCTCCTGGCAGGTTTCTTACATACCAACATTAGCCGAACTTGAGAGTCGAACCCACGCAGGTATAGGTGAGATGCACTCCGGGTCCTGAAATATTAGGCGAGATTAGCACCTAAAGCATCAATCAGGACTGATTTCTCTAACTAGCATCAGACCAGCTATGCACGACCAATGCAGTTATGCGAAAAAACTTGCCAATAGCATCTCTTGGGTCGATAGTTCTTTCTGGGGTTTTCCTCAGTGGATTCTCAACCATTAATACTGGCAGACATGTATATCCTATATTGTGGTGAATAATGGCGTTAAATCCTACAACAACAACAACAACAATAGCAACAACCATTTACGCAATACCATTTAATAACTGCTAAAATGTGGAATTATTGCTAGCAGAATAATTGTAGATTCTGAGGGATATTCTATAATTCTTGTTCTATATTCTAAAATGATAGTTCTATCTCCAACATTCACAATGCTATATTCTACAAGGGCGATTCTGTATTATTCAACGACAGTTCTATATTATACAATGACAAAGCTATATTATACAATGACAATTATATATTATACAACTACACTTATATATTCAACAATGAAAATTTATATTCTACAAAGACAGTTCTATATTATACAACGACAGTTCTGTAGTATACAATGCCAGTTATATTATTCCAAAATGAGAGTTTTATTTTCAACAATCACAATGCAATATTCTACAAGGACAATTTTGTATTATTCAACGACAGTTCTATATTATAAAACGACAGTTCTATCTTATACAACGACAGTTATATATTATACAATGACAATGCTATATCATACAAGGACGATTCTATATAATACAACGACAGTTCTATATTTTACAATGGCAGTTGTATATTCAACAATGAAAATGCCATATTATACAACGACAGTTCTAAATTATACAACGACGGTTCTGTAGTATACAACGACAGTTCTATATTAAACAAAGGCAGTTTAATATTCAACAATGCAAATGCTATATTCTTCAACGACAGTGCTATATTATACAACGACGGTTCTGTAGTATACAACGCCAGTTCTGCATTAAACAATGGCAGTTCATTTATATTTTCAGGATGATGACAAACACAGAGATAAACAATGGGGAAAGAAGATTCAAAAATGTGAAAGACCGCACAAAGTTAAATGTCGTGAAAAACAGCTTTTCATCAATGGTGAAACGAGAGTATGTGAGATCAAGACCTTCACTTACTATTATAAAGATGAGAAGATCAAACAACATTACATCATTCGGATCGAAGGATCGACAGACATCAAGGGAGACACGGGACTCCGGTAAATATGAGTAGCCGTATCAATGTGTGATGATTTCGGCCGAACGCGCAATGATAATTAGCTTGTAACTTTGCAAAACCATCGTGATCTGCGTACCACATAAGGAAATTTATATACAATAAAAATATATAGTAAAATATAAAATAATATATAATAAATATAAAATCAATTTGTAATAAAAATAAATAATAAAAAATAAACTAATATATAATAAATATAAAGTTAATATGTAATAAAATTTAAAACATAATATATTACAAAGATAAACTTAAGACATACTAAAATAACGATAAAAAGGAAACTGTAAAACCTGATATTTGTTTTCTTTGGTGGTACGAATTTTAGTCACGGATGGGAAGTACAACTCTTCCTTTCAAAGCCATTATATACATTACTTGTGTACTGATACGTGTGTATACGTACAAAGGATTGTATACGTACAAAGGATGATAAACAAATATTGTATTGGTCAGTTTAGCTTTGGTGTTTTGATTTACAGTATATTATATAATTTAAATTGTTTGTGTGCAACTTTTTCCTTGTATCTGACAAGTGTTCATTAACTGAACTAGATACAAATGTTAAACAAAACTGAAGTTTACCGCGTACTTTGCAAAAGTTACGGTGAATATAACCGAAATGCAACTAACTGCATATAATAAACAGCGACTATATCTCTCATTCTACAAAAATACATTACACAGGGAATATTCATTCTTACTAAATATAAACCATGCACGTTTTTTTTTCTCATGTTACATTATATAATACACGGGATATTTTTCTCGTGTTATCTTTATACAATGCACAGAGGTTATTTCTCTCATGTTACCTTTTCTACAATACACGGGCTATTTCTCTAATGTTGCCTCGATACAATACTCAAGGATTATTTCCCTCATGTGACCTATATAAATTCACAAGGCATATTTTTCCTCATGTTACCTTTATACAATACACAGGGATTATTTCTCTCAAGCAGCAGACAAGGTGAGCCCACCAAGTTTTCAGACCGAAATAACCCCTGGGAGCAGACAAGGTGAGCCCACCAGTTTTCAGACCGAAAAAAACATGGGAACAATCTTATAAAATCGGTCTATACAAGGTTATTGTGCTAAAAATAAGACTTCCATGATAGATTTTATTTTGACTAAAATAAGACCATCCAACACGACGATGTAGGCACAACGCTCAGAAAAGACGGCGTTGAAAATCGCAGATTCTCTCAATTAACCGTATATACGATCCAAACCTATCCGATATCGTGTTACGGGGTCTTATAAATTTTTCGTTACAAATCTGTGTGGGTTTGCCTGAGCACCACTAAAGAAATTTTAAAATTTGTGATAGTCGTAATCCCCACAACACCATATTTGCCATATATTTCGGAGTGTATGAGTGTCAACTCCGTTAAATACCACTAACACATTGCAATTATCTCGGATCACTTTTGGAATCTGAGTGTATTGTTGTCTGACATAGATCACATCTGTGTTCTTATGTCTACCGCGGGAGAATATTCTCGCTGGATTCATTTGTATATCCAACATGGTATCATCGTACACGACTAAGTTATTGATGTCTCCATCGATGTCTTCCACGGAAGGTGCTTCATCGATGTCTGTGATGAGCACAACAGCATCTTCTACGTCTTTTCTCGTTGTGGCTATTTCATTATATTCCTTTAACACTCGATAGCAATGTTGGTCGTCCACACTCGGTGCCACCAAATATAATTTGTCCCATGCCATCCATTTCATAATTACGTTAAGTAGCAGCTGTGTATTACCGCTAACCGATGGTCCAATAATTATCATCCGGATGGAGTTAGGTAGTATCGGATGATGTTTGACTCGATGTTTTTTCTTTAGCGCGGAAAAGTCAGTAATTTCCGTTAAATATAACTTACTAATATTATGGATTTATTTTGTGTAAAATGTAAGGCTAGCACCCAAACGATTAACCAAACGCCTACAACAACGCGTAAAACAGAAAAGCTATAACTGCAAAATGTGCGCGGTGCGGTATAAAAAAAAGTTATATTTGTAAAAAAAAAAAAAAGCGGCGATAATATCGCAGCCAAGTTAACAAAACTCCCAGGGGCACCATGGGCAAAGTATCCAGGAGAAAAACATCTTCCAGGATATAGTTATTGTGGGCAGGGAACCCGGGTGATTATCCGATAAACGCCATGGATGAATCCTGTCGTGTTCCTGATATCGCATATCGTATTGGTAATCTCGAACAACGTCATCTTGCAGATATAAAATTGATTTATGCGCTAAATTCTATCCTTGATAAATCCTTCAGAGAAAAAATAGCATCCTGGATAATAAAAGCTGTCATGAACGACAAATTAATAGCTGGTTTAGATATTTGATATGGAAGCAATTTATTATTATCCGACCGGATACTACATGGGTAAATCCGCCATCGATAAATTTGTTAGTGCGGCAAGGTTACAAACAAAACAGCGGCGGATAGGTTATCCAGACAAGCTATATGGCAAATTTATCTACCACGTCCAACAAAAATTCAATACGCGTCGTTTGATGTTAATACCCCAAATGAAGTTCATCAAGCTGATATATTATTTTTACCGCATGATACTATCAAAAAACGTGTTTACAAATACGCGTTAACCGTCGTCGATGTCGCGAGTAGATACAAAGAGGCCGAGCCGATATCAACAAAGGCCTCTTCGGAAGTTGCCTCCGCGTTTAAAAAGATTTGATCGTCGAGGTCCTCTAAGATGGCCAAATCTCCTTCAGGTTGATCCAGGCAAGGAATTTCAAGGTGAAGTATCATCAACGATGAAGCAATATAATACTACAACACGACGAGGTCATACTGCAATCCATCTTGATCAAGCAATTGTTGTACCAAAATATGATTTCCTATCGCGGATCCTACCTAGCAATGTCATAGTGAGATATTTGTACGAACCTGGTGAAGTCGAAAGTGGTACTACAAGGTCAACTGATCTGATATGGAGTGTCACCACGCAAACAATATTTCCACGATAACATCAAAAAATAGACCCGTATTATATTAATTTGACCCAAGTGCACCACAACGAAGTTTTACCCGTGAACAGTTACAAGTAATCACGGATGACACTCAATTACCACCGACTAATCTTAAATAATAGCAATTCTCCGAAGTTGATTTATTCTTCGTACTCTTGACATTGCGAGATATACTAGATTTGACCATTCGATGAAGTCATATACGATCCACATAGTTGTATCTGTGATGGTTAATCCCTGTAATGAGTGTATCGTCATTGCGTATCCTAAAATGTATTAGCGCGTAGCGCGTTTTCAACCACGGTGATATCAACTTGTACAGCATCGTTTAACACGAGTTTTTGTCGTTGTAATTTTCCTAGAATGTCAGCTTCTATATTTTGTTGTGGTGTATTCATAGGCCGGTAACATAATGGAACCGGTTGCATCGGGAATTTTTCTTTGTGGGTGTTAAATAATTCTACTTGAAGTTTATCTCTTTTTTTTTTCTTCTGCTAGCGACAACAACATCGGCGGGTTTCCACGTATCCCAAAACTCGTCAATGGTGGTTTCAGGGATTTTTTTACGTGTTATTTAGTATTGTATATGATCCGGTTGTAGTCCTATCGCGGATTTCAACGATTTCAATTCATCGTCGACTGAACGATAGTCAGTATTGATCTCTTCGTAGTAGTCCACGTTGGTTTTCAACCATTCGTGTGGAGATTCTCCGACAAAAGGCGGTGGTTGACCGTGATTCCCGCACATGATCACCGCGGTATTTTTCTTTAACAACCACTCAAGGAACAACTCCAATGATACAGCACCGATTTCATTCCAGATGGTTATCCGTGGGATATATTTTGTTCCCATGCGATCAGGAGTCCACGTGGTTCCGTTGCATCTAAAGAAACTATGATACGTGCTCGCGTTAATTCTTCGGAATTTCATCTCGCCGTCAAAACGATGAGTTGGAGTAAGCACAATCATGTCAGAATTCTTTCCAAATAAATCGATCATCCGAGTTGTTTTTCCACATCCTCCTGGATCGTTCAAAGAAACTGTTTTATGTATGGTTATCGGATCATACACACAAGGAAACAATGATATATCATCGTTGGTATCCTAGCGGTAATTTTCTTTGATGGGAGTATCATCCAATTCGCAGAATCCGTGTAGCGTCTCTTGTTTTGTTCTCCAAGTTCCCCAATCGCCTTCCAACGTAGTATACTCTTCGACGTATTTCCGATGTTTTCCATTGAAGTAAACTGAATCCGTGGCGACTCTAACCGCGATATCAGAAAATCTATTTACGTTCGAGAGTAAATTTATCGAGACATAACTAAGCATAGATGATCTTAAATGAGTATACTGCGGTGTTTCTGCTTCAAAATATTCAACGATGGTTCCGAGTTTTTCCTTGTTGGATAAACAGGCTATTAACCTCGACGTAAATATTTTTCTCGAGAATGTATCCGAGATCATAAAATCTAGTTCAGCGTCATCAATCACTAATCGAGTACAAGGCCGTTTATGATCGTCTGTTCCTCCTTGAGTAAATTTCCTATTATTCTTCTTCCAAGATCCTTAGCTTGTTTTTCCAGAAATCTTTCTATGTCCCAGTCGTAGTGTTTTTCAGGAGTTGGTAACCAAACATCGGTTTGTTTCCGGTACGAAATTATCGCCGTGGATACAGTTAACCACGTCAATATCTTTTTATCTAACAAAATCCTTAATAGCGTTATTGGAGCCCATTTCTTCACAAAGAAATGTTTTCCGAACGATACATTAAATATCGGATGAAGACCATCCGCGAATGTAAATGATGTTATCTTGTCAAACCCAGTCAAATTAAAATCAGGTAATGGTCCATTAATAGCTACTCTCGTCATTTCGTGCTTGGGATGACCAGATCGTATAAAATATTCATGCCATTCTCCGTAACGGAGAAAACTTCCCGGGTAGAACGCTTCCATATCAACGGAGATCATATCGCGTAAATTGTATTTTGTGTTCCATAATCCACCGTGACGATATCCTACACAGCTAGCTTGAACATCGTGGAGAAAATCATGTCTGGTCGGTTTCCAAAAATTTTTCTCTCTGGCAAAGTGAGCTGTGACAGCTAGTATTGTAAAACAATTTTTAGTTATTTCGTCGGGTTTATCGGTGTACTTTATCGCGAGAGTATTTATATAAGTTTGGAGTTCTTCTGTTCGGTATAAATCCCCGTTTGTTCTGACAAACTGATCATATCCTCCTTCTTTGCTCTTAAACAATCATACGAAAACAGGATCGTTTTTAATATTTTCGCTGATTGTGTCAAATATATACCCGGAATAATATTTTCCCGTTTTATTCACCGGAAATACTCTAATGGAACTACTGTTGTTCTTTTCTTTTTATAGTGACCGGACTCGTGTAAAATATATCCGGTGATGGTTTTTACGATAATCGGGAATTCTAACTTTTTTTCTAACTCGATAACATTTATTATTTATTTTTGTTTTGATTGTTTGTTTGTCAGATTCAAATTTGACATTTTAAGTTTAAGATTCATTCATTGGGAAATGACCTGTACTCTACAAATGAACACTAGATGTTGACCTCATTTCTGACCTGGCTTCAGAGTTGTAAACAAGCTTTTAAAATGATTGGTTGATTCCAAGGACATTATGGAGCTTTGTTATAAACATCTTTCTATTTTTAGTTCTTGAGAGTAAAAATAACTGATTCTCATCTTGGTCATACGGTGTGTATCAGATTTTTTCAACGTAAATTTGTTCTAAAGATTCTAGACGCAAAAATAGGTATAAAAATGGTATTTTAGAGAGAACTATTTAGTAGAAGTTGGGCGGTTAGAATACTAAGTTGTGTGTTGTTTTGAGTTATTTTAAATTACCTTGTACTGGAAATTATTTCAATTCGTTTGGATCAAGTGTATTTATTTTGTTATTTATCTGGAAAAAAAATTGTGCTCATTAAATTTCATTAGACCAGAACTGACTTCATCACGTGACATCGTCTTCCATTTTGGATGCTTCACTGAGACTCGAACTGGGAATTATTAGGACTTTTTATTAGCAGGACGTTTGTAATTTCACTAGTGGATTATATAATTTGAATTATTTTTGGATTAATTTTGGACTTGATTCTAAAAACCGTAAGTTTATTTTTCTTTTCTGGAAAATATTTGTGCTCAATAAATTGTTTATTAAGTTTTTACAAGATTGTTATTTTCACTCTTTCTATGTTACTGTTTATTCGAGCAATATCTAGAATCACATACAGCACGTCGAATACTTTTTTAATCGTTGATAATCCCTCAGTAAATTTTATCTTGTCATTTAGGTCAGATATGATTTTCTGACGATTTTTTGTCTGAATAGGGAAAATTTTCCATAAGGTTATAATTAAACCAAGTATTTAAATAAAAAGCTTATTATATATGCGTAATTGTATTTGGTTGCATATTGATTCAGCTGTTATATGTGGTAAATTATGTCGAAAGAAGTTCTGTGGAAATCATATGCAAAATATACGACAAGGAAGCTTAGGTCCGACACCTTGGATACGTTTTGGTATTGGAGTACGAGGTAAATCACAATTATGTGCTAGTTGCGGAGGTACATAATACCTAGAACTCAAAAAGATATTACGATAAAACCGCCAACGTTTCTCACCGTGTCAAAATTATACAATCTCCTGTTGATTATATCAACCGAAATAACGATTTAAATAAACAAACACATATAAAAAAAAACGAATAACGAATTCATCCGATTTACGTTAACTACGAAACTTCACGAGATGGAATCGTCCGACATCGACGACGAAAAGTCCCACTCGGTCACATTAGTAATATGGGGTAAATGATGATAACAATTGGGAAAATAAATTATTACATTCATTGAATCATCGCTGAGTGTTTCATAGGAAATATCGGTAACGGTTTCGTAGTTGACCATATCAATAGAAATCCTCTTGATAGTCGCATAGAGAATTTACGATTAGCAACTCAGCGTGAAAATGTACTCAACACGAATTCTCTCAAATATAGAAATGGTAAACTGAGACCTGTAACAGCGTTCATGGATAGTATGCTCATCGATTTTCCGTCAACGAATTTCGCTACTAAATACTTTGATGTTAAACGTGCATCTGTGAATTACGCTGCATCTGGTATATATCTGACAGTCTACTTGAAACAATTCAACAACAGGATTTCATTTGCATTTGCGTATTTTTTTTAATATATCAAAAATTATAATTTAGACAAAATATTTATATGTGAACAAGACATCGACGATCTCCGAAATAATTTACTACATAGCTGGACTCTACGATGATGTCGATTTCGACGACGGAGAAATTTACGACGACGAAGAATATCCGGCTTGGCTTTACGATGATGTAATCGTTTCGTAGGTTTTCAACGACGGAGAAATTTACGATTATTTTCCCGTCGATGATGAATTTGACTCCGATGTTGATTATTTCTATGGTAGACAATACCACGCATAATGGAAATATAAGATTTACGGTGTTAGTCACAACTATTATTATAAATTAGACTCCGATGATGAATTATGTCCCGATGATGGATTAGATCCCCCGGATGATGAATTGCATGAGAGATACAAAAATAAAATTTACAATAATATACTTTCCATATTGAAATTCAAATATGTAAATCGTATATGATTTCAATAATGAAAAATTCAAGGGGTATTTTTTATTGCTAGCATTAAAAGTCGTAATCGATGAAATTGCTAGTAATTTAAAGAAATGATAATTATTGTATATAAAGAACAACGAATCCATCTCCGAATTGAAAAACGAACTCGATCGTATACGACAATATCACCGTAGTAACTTATTTACCAGTGATTACGTCGACGTCGAATACTCAATAATAACCTCAACGCCACGGTTAAATTTTCCCACTACAAGTCAGAATATAGCGTAGCGAAATCCTCATCCGGGAGCGAAATCTTATCATCTATGAAAACCGCAATAAACATTTCCCAGAACATGAATTCATTGCTGTGTCAGCGATGTTAAAAAGATTTTAAGCGCCATTGGAAAAATATTCAATGAGGAACATCTGATAGAATCCACCGCGAAAGAATTTGAACAAAAATTAAAAATTTCACTGGTAAAATCCTTAAGGCGTAAATAAAAAAATCTTTGATTTTCACTTTTGGATGAAATTGGAAATTCATAAAATTTCAAAGACATAAATAAAAAATCTTTGACTTTCACTTTAGGATTTCAGATCAGGGCCAAGAAACGCTAATTCCATTTTTTCTTCCGTGGATACCCGAGGGAAAGTTTCATCGATAATTTTTTTTTGTTGTTCGATTTTTTGTTGCGTTTGTTGTTCTTGCGATATCAGCTCGAGCTGTTGCTTGTGTTGCGCTATCAACCCGAGTTGTTGTTGCATATGCTGTTCGTGATGCCGTTGTTTAGTGATATTTGTTTCAATGCATTGTCGTAGTTGTGTTTCTTGACATTGCAATAATTTCTAAAACACTATCATTGATATTAGTTGTTGTTTTTTATTATTATTTTCGCTATATTTGGCGCGTTCGGTTTTTAATTTATCAGCGCGTTGACGTACATGCTTAATTTTATCATTTTTGTTCTCAATTGTTTCCGTTAAATGTTTACCAGCTTCCGTACCAGCTAATCCTCCTGGACACTTTTTTTTCTGATGCGGATCCATATTTTATATAATCGAGTTAACCCGATGCTGTACATGCTAGAGATTTCACGTGTTTGTATAAAAATACCCAAAAAATTATTATTACCAATATAAATAATTATGACGGGTAATTATACCATCAGTAATTATGTCGGTGATAATGATTAAGAATTATAACACCGTTTAAGTCTCAACGGGTAAAATAACACGTTAAAAATATAATTACCGGTAATTACCACCGGGTATAATTACCCATCATTATCACCGACATAATCACCGACATAATTACCCGTCATTGTTACCCGTCATTGGTAATAATAACAATTATTGATTTTCATCACTGAGTATTTAATTAAGACTATCAAAGGTCATACACGAGTGAACATTATTCATTATCTGATCGCAAATACAACTAATCATTTTTACGGGGTCACGTTGAAGTTGTCTCTGCTGATTATCCGTGAGCAGAAAGTCCTCATCGCCAAATCTGTCTACGTGGGTTTCAAAGTTAACTGTAATTGTTTCATTTAATGATTTTCTAATAGCGTCCTCTGGTTTATCCTTGTCGTAGACGAATACTTGTGAGTGAGTGTACATTATTGTAATTGTTATAATTTTCTAAATTGAAAGTCTTAAGACGAAATCCCCCCTTGAAATTCTTTAAATTTCACGATTTCTTACCGAGAGTGATTTGTAATTCTTCATCCTGTAAGTCAATCAAGTTAGAGTTCTGATCGACGAGTTTAAAATTCATTCTCGATATCAAAGGGTTATTACACGTTAAATATACCGGATTGATCGGGTTTTGTACAATTAAAAAACCAGGAGGAACGTTCGGTGAAAACGTATACAGGATATATATCTGCGCGGCTCTATTTGACATAGTTGTATTTACGTAATAACTTTCGTCGAAGATATCGAATATCAAATTTATTGCGATAACCGAGGTTATATCGACGTTGTGCGGTGATACATGTCTACCTGTGTTATCAGCGGCGTTGTTGGAACGGAGAACATCATCTTTTTTTTTTTTTTTGCACGGTATTTATCTTGTTCAGATATTCGATGACAGGAGAAGTATCATCCTCGGATAATTTTCTCCACGCGGTATGAAAACTCCAACTGGACTCCTGTTTTTGCCTTTAACGCATTATTGAAGTGTTTAAGTTGAGTTTTTGTCAGCGATAATCTATTTGGTCCTCCGTTAGCTATCTGTTCATGTTTCAGGGATATCTTTGCTCCGCACGTAGCAGAGTTTTTCGATTATAATTTCTTTATCTGATCGGGTGTCAATTTAATATTAACGTGACTATACGATATTTTTATTTAGATAACAGATCATCTAATTGTTACATGTTTTCTATTGGAGCATCAACGAGTTACATTCGTCCACCATGACCCTCAAGTATCATTGCTTTGTCGCTAAGAATAACAGCTACTGCTCTATAGTTATTATCGGCTACATTAGCACGAAAGATTATATCAACGACAGGTTGTCTATATAAATCAAGATGTTCCAATGAGAAGTAATAAATCGGATATAGCATTGTAAATTCTCACTGAGTTATTTGCATTCCCGTGTCGATGTCTAAATCACGACATAGAAACGTTGACAAATGATGATACGTTCGTGCAACCTTGTTTTGTCCAAAATGTATAATTATATCCTCGGATGGTTCCTGATGACCTTTCATTCGCAGTGAAACTTATGTAACACCGAGCGGGTCAGATAAAATCGGGTTTTGTAATTGATTGTTTATTCTGTTATTTCGTTGAAGTAATACAAAAACATGTTTCGGAGGTGCTATTCCGTGTTGTGAGGATACATTCAACGTAAATAATCCAGTGGCACTATTTGTAGTTACCGTTTGCCAATACAACAGCGATTTACCATCCACTTCCATAAAAGATATTAATTTAGTTTCGTTGGTAACCGAAGGTGTTAATGCGGGCATCCACAATGCTAGTTTTGTCAAAATTACTGGAACCCTACATATTGCATCAATATCATTCTTTTTTCTATTGAGTACAATAGTATGTTTTGCACCAAATATAACCTTTTTAACCCAGCGGCAAAATCCGAATATGTGAGACAGGAATCGCACATGAAAATTTTCCCGCAGCAATTAACATAACCTTACGAGCAATGAACCCCAAGTTATAGTTTCCATTTTGTGATACAACAGCATTTGCTGGTGCATCACCCGCAGCGTTTCTTACCGGACCAAGGGTCAAAGTTCTATTATCTGGATGATCCGTTGTATCCTTATGAAATATCATAGAAGGTCCAACTGTTCTTTGATAATCATCCGAATATCTAACTAACCCTAATATGGTAGTTGCTACATCGACATTTTCTTGAATTGTCTCAATCTCTCTTCCATTGATAATATATCTAGCACTGCTAAATAATGCCATTATACCGTTGTTGACAAAACCAGTTCTGTCATAGTCTCTATAATTGGTATTATCATGTTTTAAAAGATGACCTTCAACCTCAATAAATCCCTCCGATGGAAGAAAATATATATTAGTATCCTGAAGTTGAAGTTCAATTCTACCTCGCTCATTTGGGACTCTCGCGTCGTACGAATACATTTGATAAACACGAAGCGAAGTATCTCTCAATACTTTTTCACCGATATCAAACGCGGTGTTAGTTATATCCTCAAACATTGTTATAATAGTTGATTATCTTCTAAAACGAAGACCACTACCCGCTATCATACTCGAAACAAGATTTCGCTCTTGTTGTTCATCTGGTACTCTACTCAACTCTGCTAATTTCTGATTCGCGAGTTGATTAACCACTTTACTAACATTTGCGGCCATGAGCTCGGTAACGGGTAATTTGACAGGTTGTACAGGTTGAGGTCTACGTATTAGTCTCATTATCCTATCCTTGACCGCGGAGAAACCTTTTCCAGCAAGGTCACCAACAGTACCGATAGCCTTATCACGAACAACTCCAATTGCCTTCATCCCAAGTTGCTTAGCGAATGATATTGCCTTGCGAGCAATTTTAGTAAACAGTCCCCTGATAACATCGCCGATACCATTCCATAGTACGCTCTATACACTGGGACTCTTGAGTTTACTACTCTCACAGGTTGACGTTCTTGATCATATATTATCATCTCATATGAAGGCTTTTTATCTAATCGCAATGATAAAGTCGTCAGTGATTAATCACTGTAATAATCATCTACGATCTCATCGATGCGACCTCGATATATATATATATATATATATATATATATATATATATATATATATATATATATATATATATATATATATATATATATATATATATATTAATATCTATGATACCACTTTGATATAACCGCTGACAGATATTTGTAGCCTAGAGCCTAGTTGATACTTTGAAGGGAATTATTTCCTGTTCGTTTTCCTCCGATGAGAACTTATAACCGGGACACGTCGTTCAGGACATTTTCCGGACAGATAGTTAAATTACCTCCAGTAAAACCTTTTCCAGTTGCACCTTGTATATCATCATCGTTATCTGCGCTAGATGGTGTATAGAATTCTTGAAATTCCAATTCTCTTTTTGTTGTTGTTCTTCTTTATATATATAGTAATTTTTAACCCCTGTTTTTATAAACTTGATACTCTAATGCATTTTTGTCCAAACGCCTATCCCTGTTATTAACCTTATACATCCAATATAATCAATCATTAAGTTGTATTTTTCCTTTTTTATATTCATTCATTAAAAATTTCTCTCTGGAATGATAACTATCAACAGCAAATATACTAAATTGGTATAATCTTCTGGTTTTAGTAATTTTGAAAGTTTTCTATTTCTGCTTTACCTCCCTCGGTAAATTTTGTCCATGAATGAAAAACTCACTTGAGATTTACCACCCTTAACTTGAGGCTCAGTGATCTGTTTCAACTATGGATAAATTCCCTTTTCTCCCTACGAGGCAGAAATATCTCCAATCATAGCTTTTTTAAGTAGCCGTAGTTGCCCTTTCAGCAGCCTTTTAAGTAGCCATAGTTGTCTTTTCAGCAGCCTTTTCAGTGGCCGTAGTTATCGGCTTAAATAACCGCTCTGTATCGGATACAAAATCAATATAAGAATCTTGTCGGCGTTGAAGTTTTTCTTTAAGCTTAACTCGGACAGGGATATATTATTTAATCGCGGCTAACCGCTCTCTAGACAATCTATATTAATATGATTCTCCGATATTTGCCATATATTATCACGTATAACATTAATTTAGAAAATCTGCGATTTTCAACGCCGTCTTTTTTGAACGTTGTGCCTACATCGTCGTCTTGGATGGTCTTATTTTAGTCAAAATAAAATCTATCATGGAAGACGTATTTTTAGCAAAATAACGTTGTATAGACCGATTTTATAAGATTTTTCCCAGGGTTTATTTCGATCTGAAAACTTGGTGGGCTCACCTTGTCTGCTCCCAGGGGTTATTTCGGTCTGAAAACTTGGTGGGCTCACCTTGTCTGCTGCTTCTCATGTTACCTATATAAATTCACAAAGCTTAATTTGTATAGTGCTACCTTTATACAATACACAAAGCTTAATTTCTATCATGTTACCTTTATACAATACACAAAGCTTAATTTGTATCATGTTACCTTTATACAATACACAAAGCTTAATTTGTATCATGTTACCTTTATACAATACACAAGTTCCTTCTCAAATGATACCTTTTTTACAATACTCAGGGATTATTTATCTCATGCTACCTTTTCATCAAACACATTGTAACACTGTTTTGCAGACCTTATGATGAAATAATATCAGTCAATGGGGTTCAGCTGGAGGAACTGAAACAGAAAGACGTCCTTAAACTAGTAAAGAAGATCAAACCTAACCCGTGCGGTCTTATCGATCTGACACTGGTACGATTCACTCCTAATAACTTGCGATTGTGCCAACACTTCTGAAGTTTTAATTCCGTCCCTGGGTGTGTGTGGCTAGGATGGATGGGTGATTTGACATAACTTACAGCTAATTAATGAGTTGCGCATGGTACACGGTTGAAAAATCGCATGTATGATCAATGATCCAAGTGTCAACATATGTCGGAATTTGACCCCCGTTGATGTCATGGGGACAATCTATAATTTATATGAGAGAGAGAGAGAGAGAGAGAGAGAGAGAGAGTATGCAACTCTCTATGATCCTTGGATCCAAGCCTACCGTCAAGGAGAGGTGATGCTAATAGGCGAAATCCTTTCACAGTCATCTATTCTAAATAGCTTGGCAGGGATGAAATATTTTTTTTGTTTTTGTTGTCCCTGCAGGAAACAAAATTAAGAGTTCTTATAACAGAATAGTGGCTTTCAAGACAATTTTTTAATTTGTTTACTTTAAAGATACGCGGACATAATTAAAACTGCTGAAAATTAATGCTTAAAAATATTATCTCCAAATGTAATTATTCGAAACGTAGCATAATGTTTAAAAGGTGATGATAAAAATGCAGATTCAATGTTTTCAGGAATTTCGGCGTTGGAAAGATGCAAATGATGACTCTGTGCGTGTGCGATCAGCATCGCAAGATACAAATACTGGTCCTGTGCAATCAACAATAACTACAATGCGTCTAGATCTACAGCTGCAACCAACAAGAGATAAGGGTAAGAGAAACGGAGACTGTTTTGTTTTATAATGACGAAAAAAAAATTATCCCGATTATTTGTATCCAACCATCAATTATATTATCAATTATACACGGGATACATATTAACACCAATTATGACAGCCTACACCTAATATATGGACATCTTTGGTTTGTCTATCATTGCTGTTATCAATAATAATAGTAGACTGGCATTTAGTCATTCACTCCAAATGTCGGCACGAGATCTGATTATTTTCTGACGTTTATTTCAAAGTAGATGATTCTTAAGTTTGAAACTTCCTGTTCGGTGATAACAAAAATCTTACTAACTTGATGTTCTTATGGCGATTTCAAAAGCTTAATAATTCGATGCTTGAACGCGCATCTAAATATAGAGATAAAGCACGTGAGAGTGTTGGTTATATTAACAAGCCATATAATATGGATTCGTTACACTTTTACTTGACGCAGATGTATCTTTACCATTTGCTCAATTATTGCGTCACTTTATTGAATCTGTACTTCTGTGTTATTCATTGTCATTTCCACTGCTAACAGTGATAATTTATTGAGAAGTGTTATGACATTTCCACTGCAAACAGTGATAATTTAGTGACAAGTGTTATGACATTTCCACTGCAAACAGTGATAATTTAGTGACGAGTGTTATGTCATTTCCACTGCAAACAGTGATAATTTATTGAGAAGTGTTATGGCATTTCCACTGCAAACAGTGATAATTTAATGAGAAGTGCCATGGCATTTGCACTGCAAACAGTGATAATTTATTGAGAAGTGTTATGACATTTGCACTGCGAACAGTGATAATTTAGTGACAAGCGTTATGGCATTTGCACTGCAAACAGTGATAATTTATTGAGAAGTGCTATGGCATTTACACTACAAACAGTGATAATATAGTGAGAAGTTTTATCGCATTTCCACTACAAACAATGATAATTTAGTGAGAAGTGTTATGGCATTTCCACTGCAAACAGTGATAACTTAGTGAGAAGTGTTATGGCATTTCCACTGCTAACAGTGATAATTTATTGAGAAGTGTTATGGCATTTCCACTGCAAACAGTGATAATTTAATGAGAAGTGTTATGACATTTCCACTGCAAACAGTGATAATTTAGTGAGAAGTGTTATGGCATTTCCACTATAAACAGTGATAATGTATTGAGAAGTGCTATGGCATTTCCACTACAAACAGTAATAATTTAGTGAGCAGTGTTATCGCATTTCCACTGCAAACAGTGATAATTTAGTGAGAAGTGTTATGGCATTTGCGCTGCAAACAATGATAATTTAGTGAGAAGTGTTATGGCATTTCCACTGCAAACAGTGATAATTTAGTGACAAGTGTTATGGCATTTGCACTGCAAACAGTGGTAATTTAGTGAGAAGTGTTATCGCATTTCCACTGCAAACAGTGATAATTTAGTGAGAAGTGTTATGGCATTTCCACTGCAAACAGTGATAACTTAGTGAGAAGTGTTATGGCATTTCCACTGCTAACAGTGATAATTTATTGAGAAGTGTTATGGCATTTCCACTGCAAACAGTGATAATTTAGTGAGAAGTGTTATGACATTTCCACTGCAAACAGTGATAATTTAGTGAGAAGTGTTATGGCATTTCCACTGCAGGCTTTGATAATTGTAAGAAAAAGTGTTTGGAAAGTGCAGGATTTAAAAGCAAACTCACATTAATGTATAGAGTTTATTTGATTTATCGTTGCAAGTAAGATAAATTTCGGTCTTGCCATTTATGTATGCTTGAAAGAGACATTTCGAAGTTGCTCTTTCTTTCGAATGGAAAAGACGTACTTACATACCAAACTGTGCATATGGTGAATGCGAGTTTCTAGCACAGCTATTATCCTAATCATTGATACCATTTTTGTTACGATTTAGGAAGTGGTGGGAGTATTGTTCGAAGAAGGAAAGAGGCCACAGAGTATGAACAGGCATTACCGAAAGGTAACGTCATCAACATTACGTTTCAATCTCCTGGAAAGGCCTGCATCAAGGTACTGGCCTCTAAAGGGTCGTATCTCTTGGCGAGCGACAATGGCAGCATAAGTGTCGGCCTGTTAGATAACGACGATAGCCGCTTTCAGAGTAAGAAAAGTTTTGAGCTAAAATCTCACCTCCCCGTGGATTTATTTTGACGCAATTATTAATGACATCCAATGATGTAAAACTTTCCATTTATAAGAAGGGGGTGCGTTCGTTTCGTAATTTTCAAGACTTATCATACTATCATGTCAAGTAACAGCACTTATTTGTTAGGGCTATTTCGTTAATACAGGCTTTATTTAATTCTGTGTATCTGCTTGTAGCAAGGAAGCACGCATGCACTTTCATCTCTTGTTTCATTATTTTAAACTGATAAAAATGTAAATCTTATTTTAAAATCATGCGCACTACAGATAAACATACACACGAAATGGATTTCGGGTCAGATATAGTGGAAAGGTAGAAGTTAGAACTGTTATTGTTTTCATTTTCTTATTTTGTTTATATATATATATATATATATATATATATATATATATATATATATATATATATATATATATATATATATATATATATACAATTATTTTAATTTTATTTATGTTTTAATGGGTCGGGGGAGAATAATTATAAGTATATATTAAACATCATTAGTGTGACCATGTTTCTATGCCGAAGAATTGTATAAATGAACGATTTCTAATACATTCATTTTAAATCTTTAGTGTCAGTTTTGAATTGTATTATTTCGTTTGTTTCCCATATGACTTATTCTTGAAATGGTTTAATTTATTTATTACTTAATCTTCTTAAACATACATTATTTTCGTTCACAGGTAATTCAGAATTTGACATCACGCCATTCCAAGGAAAGAATGCCAGTGCGATGCCTGACGAGCTATGCGTGTTTGGTTATATAATACATCTTACTGTCGGCGGTGTCACTATGTACTTGACGAGCTGCCTTAGCAACGGTAGTAATAGATTAGTATTTAGGGTAAGTATGATTTGAATAATTATGGTTTTAATTTATTTAAGACTATACACTTCAACAAAAGACATACATATCAGTTGTTTATATATTCAGTGCTGACGAAAATTGCTACATCAGATTAAACACATTATATACTGAAATACAAACTTCTTATGATCCATTATCTTACTTGTTTAGTTTAATTATCGGTGTCAACATTAGCAAAGCTTAGCGAAATATTTATGTATTTCCATGAGTTATTCTAGCGAATATTTTAAGCAAACAATTCCTCTCGAATTATATCTGAACACAACTGTAAAATCTGATCGAAATCTCTTCCTACAGACATATCCAAAATATAAATGAACCATGTATGTATCAAATCCCTATTTATACACATTTGTACTTGGTCTAATATCAAATAATACATATAATAAAAATCAATTGCCAATAAGACTGGGTATAGAATATTCCGAACTCAAATGCACTGTAAAGATTCTATCTACAACTTACCCTCATAGACAAAAGTTAACTATGTAAACAATCGGTTTTATTATGTAAAATACAACTTACAATCACGGACAAAAGTTAAGCACACAATTAAATATAGATAGCAGAGGTCGTGCTTTGAGAAGATATATTCAGGCTTTGATAATTCATAAATGACAAAGATTTAATTGGTTATTTCATACCCACAGGTTTGAACATTTAAGTAAAATTTTCTACTGCACTTTCAATTATGAAAAACTTTTTATTCATGTCATCGGAAACATGAAAATGTATAAATATTGGAGAATTGAAAATCATGAAACTGATAACCCAAAATAGAGATGCCTCTGTATAGGTTTGTCTTTCATCTACTTGTTTTTCAAAAGTTCTGATTCGTACAATGTCAAATGCATGTGATGCAGTGAATCGATAGAAGAGGGATTCAACATGTCTTCTGGGTACAATGCGCAACCAATGCATAATTAAATGAATTCGACGTGAACCGAATATTCAAGAGTTTATAAGGGTACGATCGGCCACTAATGATTTTCCTCTTTTCATATTTTACGCCACGGCTGGTAATGTCAGAAATGTGAGAGAAAATATCTCCCACCACCCAACTAATGAGTATGATGTAATTCTTCTCTAACAACCTTCATGACGATTTTTCATACCGTGTGTATCCAATAAATCATCTCAATCCATAGTCCATTGTAATGAACGTTTTGATGACATTAGTCACTTTTGGTATAACATAAAGAAGGTGGACAACGATGCGTAAATACATGCAGTGGTGTCTTCTGTAATATTTCTGAGGTGGGTTCTTTTTTCGATTGTCAGCAGGAACGGAAATGCACAACAATGTTTCAGTTGCTCATTCGAATTTCTTTGTTTTTCAGCAGTTCTCTGGAGACCTTGATCAAAATTTGACAAATTCTCCCGATGAAAGGTTTTTCCTTATCCATAAATACGGGGATAAGACAATAATGGAGTCTATGTTGTATCGAGGTAATATATAGTTACATGTATCATTGATTTATTATAATCTTTTGTGTTTGATGTTAATTAAATCATCTCTTGACATCCATTAAGCACTCGACTGCAGCAAAGACGTTATCATCTGATTCGCGATGACGTTTAGATTTTGATGTTCCATGCAAAGATATCGTTGGAACTCTACAGTTTTGTATTTTGCATAGGGTTAAATTTTAAAAGAACGATTTTGCTAGATTTATTCATTATTTAAAGCAATACAGAGGTTCATCAAATATTCTCTCCACTGTGCGTGTTGCAAACGTAAACAACTTTACCTTAAACCCATTACTCTCTCAAAAGTACGTAATATATTTACATTGCCGGTATATAGTACTTAGACTGGTACCATATAACAGTACATTTGGCTAAGTTATAAAAGTGCCGTATCTCCATACGGGCTTGGAACCAGGCTATATAGTACTATAAACTCGGATAAAAAAATGTAATAATCCATATGAACTGATAGACTGGACAGGAAGCAAATAAGTTTTGGCATTAGGCGCGCGATACACACTGTAAGTAATTCGGCAGTCGCTTGGGTTTCTGGCTAAAAACAGCAGTTTGGAGAAATTTTTATGTTGGATTAAAAGTACAGATGTATAGAAACGAAAAAAATTCTTTAATCTAAACGGGTGTAAAGAATTTCTGGTTCCTGAAATAAGGATATCAACATGCAATAGAAAATACTGATTTTTTATAAAAATTTGTTTCACACATCATTTGTGTGCATTATGACTTGTCTTAGAAATTGGAAGTAAAATCATAAACGTAAAATATTGTATTAGCAGAAACCCAGTCTACGGCTGTGGTAAAAAAAATCCAGATAAAATTTAATACCAGGCTTTGAAATTAATCATAGAATTAACATTCATGAAATTGAATCGCAAATTACCTACGAAGGTCATTTACAGGAGTTTCAGTCAATACTTATAGCGCCTCCGCACGTAGCTGATAAAAGACATAAAAATGCCATGGCATGTGATAAAGTTAAATATTTGCACTAGTTCATTTATCGCACTGACATTTATATCATTTAAAAGACATTTCACAGGCTACTCTTAGCCTAATTTACATAGATTAGTTGATATAACTGGTGGTTCAAAAATAAATTTCCGTTAATATTTCTAGAAATATTTTTGCACCTGTAATATTAGATTCAGCTAAGGTTAAAATGTACTTCGTATTTTCAACAACTCAAAAATGTTAAAAATATATCTCTCACCAGTTCCGTTTTTTCCTTTTTGTGACACATTATCTAACAATTATGTTATTTGAGTTGTCACTGGTGGCTCAACTTTATAAGTAGTAAAACGAAGATGATACAGAACTCGCACTTGAACAACTCTTATGTAATTTATTAAATAAATTATACATTTTATGATAAACTTCTTCTGTATTTCAAATAGAAGTGAAATGAATTTCAATTTTTTCTCTTACAGCGAAAAGAAGCGAAAACGTTCATTTGCAGCTAAAATAAAAATGATATATTAGTAGGTCCACCTTTTGACATGTTCGATTCACGTATCGACACTCGAAACCCACTTTGATATGTTCGATTCACGTATCAACACTTCGAAAACCACTTTGAGATGTTCGATTCACGTATTGACACTTCGAAAACCACTTTGATATGTTCGATTCACGTATCGACACTTCGAAAACCACTTTCATATGTTCGATTTACGTATCAACACTTCGAAAATCACTTTGAGATGTTCGATTAACGTATCGACACTTCGAAAACCACTTTGACGAAGTTAACATTTCATTGGTATAAGGTTGTGTGTGATTGCTAAAAAATTATGTTTGTTTTGAAAAATGACTAAATATGTGCATATTTTGTGCATTAGTGATTGTTTTTCTCACACATTCAAAACAAAACCGTGAAGAATATGTGCATATTTTGTGCATAAGTGTTTTTCTCACACATTCTAAATAAAATCCTGATAATGTGCACTAAAATAAAACAGCAAATGACCGCTAGCATATTGCAATGAGGCATAGCCCGTATATATTTCTACTACTACCACAACTATTTCTACTACTACTACTACTACTACTACTACTCATAATAATAATAATAAGAAGAAGAAGAAGAAGAAGAAGAAGAAGAAGAAAAAGAAGAAGAAAAAGAAAGAAAAAAATGGGAATTATAGATCAAATTGAATAATGTATGGTATTGTCCCATTAGAGAGAGTTCAGAATATCCTGCAGAATAAACAATTATACATGAATGCGTTTCTAAACTAAAATTGCAAATATCTAGTTTAAAAACAAAATAAGCAGTCTTCTATTTGAAAATCAATTCGTACATATGTTGTTCTTTTTATCGCGTTTTATCTTCCATCTTGAAAATTCCATATAGTATAGGACTTCAATACATTTATTATAGTACTTTCAAAATATTTAATATAGTACTTCAATATATTTAATATAGTACTTCAATACATTTAATATAGTAATTCAATCAATTTTATAATGGACTTTCAAAATATTTAATATAAGACTGCAATACATTTAATATAGTACTTCAATAAATTTATTATAGTACTTTCAAAATATTTAATATAAGACTGCAATACATTTAATATAGTACTTCAATACATATTGTATAGGACTTTTCTATTATTATTATAGGACTTAAATATTTTATTAAAAGACTTCAATATATTTTTACAGGACATCAATATATTTATTCTAGGAAACACGAATTACGGCAAAAGTGAGTTGACTTGTTTATGACCATTACATGAAACAAACCAATGTTTTTACCTCTGGACTCTTTTTTTTGTGGGGGGGGGGGGGTGTATTATTACTTCACGATTTCTATTCCATGATTGATTTCCGAAATATGATTTTATTACGTAATGATTTTATATAAAACAATCATTTCATAAAAAACATTTTATTTACAGGTAATTGTGTCCACTTTGATGCTGCATCAACTACTCTCAATTTAAAGTCTCTCAATATGAAGTGCATAGGCAGCATGACTGATGACAAGTGTGGAGAGTTTCTTCTGAACGTTTTCCGCACGGATCTTTCCAGCATGCTGCTCCGACATTTCTGTGAGAATATG
Organism: Unio pictorum; assembly: GCA_030141615.1. Classification (NCBI taxonomy): domain Eukaryota; kingdom Metazoa; phylum Mollusca; class Bivalvia; order Unionida; family Unionidae; genus Unio; species Unio pictorum. The sequence goes on from JARLTB010000194.1 coordinate 4,947,363, forward strand.
AATTGTCTGCTGCCAATAAGAACCACAGACCGATAGATGGTGTCGTTTCGCTTGAGCATTGTCTGAACAGACCATGTATATGTCCTTCAGATACACATACATACAGACACATACATATATATATATATATATATATATATATATATATATATATATATATATATATATATATATGTCTTACAGTGAAAAGAAGCGAGAACGTTCATTTGCAGCTAAAATAAAAATGATATATTAGTAGGTCCAACTTTGTACATGTTCGATTCACGTATCAGATATATATATACATATATATATATATATATATATATATATATATATATATATATATATATATATATATGTCCTCAGATACACACACGTGCGCAAGTACATTCACAGATATGTCATCAGGTACACACACACACACACACACACACACACACACAAAAAGCATAAACACAAATGCACACTTATATACACACACAAACATACACAGATGTAATCACAAGTACATACACAAACACAAACCGCTGATTTGTAAATTTGCGCGTATGCCATGAAGGGTGTGTGTGGACATAACAACTGTGGGCCAATGCAAGAATTCAGGAGAACTGTGTGTTTTGCCAATTTACACGTTTGCAAGTTTTTACAAATATGTAGGAGTCATACTCTGTACAAATGTCACGAGTCATGTTTGTTTCAATCATGTTGTTTCAACTGAGTCACTTTTAATACGTGAGATTGAATAAATTTTACTTTCATTACATGATATTATTTTAATCCTAATTTTATGAAATGAGATTATATGAATCTTACATTTATGACATGAGATTATGTGTTTATTGCGTGAAGTACTTGGTATAACATGATATTATTTGAATCTTACTTTTCATTCAAGAGAATATATTTACCACTTTTGTTTTACTATTGGTGAGTTTGTGTAAAGCAATTATATGAGTCGTGTTCTTAGAACTTGAAACAATCAAACTGTATTTATAGAACATATACATATATATATTATTTCATTTCATAAACATTATTCTTTCATCACGTTGTGCTGTGTTGTTATTTAATTTAAAACTCCATTCAGGTCATATTCTGTTACATGAATTCATAGTAATGCAGTGCATGTACTAAACCGTAAAGTCTCAGCAATTTGTAATTCCACTGAATAATTGAAAATATAAATCAATGGTACGAAGCTTATCAACAACTAACACTTTGGAACGTATTCTGTAGCAATCAGAAGTAAGTGAAACTCGCGACTCATGCAAACTCGCTTTTGACATTAGTGATGTCGAACTCGTAACTGCATTGTTGTTCGCATATAATTTTATTAGTCTTGGAATGTTTTACTCATGCAGGTCTTTTAAATTCGAGTCAAGATTTTCAAACTTATCTTGTATTTTAGAATGCAGACCATGATCTGCAGCCCAATGTTGTTGTTTCACATCAGACAACATATAATAAAACAAATCCATAATAAATGAATATGTTTACAGATTGAAACGGGAAATAATCATTTGAAAAACACATTGACGTTCATTCTAGAACGATCATACCTTTCTTAGTAGTGATGATGTTGGCGTTGACATTTGTAGATCAATCATTTATCGTGAAATTCGGTATAATGCCTATATGCCAATTCTTATGCCATACTCTTAAACGGTACATAATGTATTTGTCATCGCCGCTTCAATTTGTTACTAGCATCTCCTCTAAATGTTTGAATATTGGAAAATTTGAAATGAATCGGTCCTCTGAAATATTGATATGTGGAATCATACTGAGGTGTATATATATATATATATATATATATATATATATATATATATATATATATATATTGAGCGGAGTCAATTAATATACTTATTCATTGGAATTAAAACGTTCTCAATGACGTTTTGAAACAAAAATACAATGGGATAATTATAATTGATGATTCTTTCGAAGACATTCGGATAATATCATTGTAGTTCATCATGACATTCAAGACTATTGGTACATCAACTTATTCATGACTATTCGAACAGTACATATATATTATTAAATTCCGAAACTTCTGTATTTTTGAACTTGTGATAGAAATTTTAGGATCATGTGGGATTTAATGCACAATACTGTAAGTTCCTTTGAAATCGTAAATTTGTAGTTTGAAAATTAAATTTGTTGCTGAATTTTCTGTTTTATTCCATTACATAGTTTAAGACCATAGATTTGTAACAAAAGTAAATCAGGCACAGTATTATTTATCGAAAGGAGTCGTGTGGAAAGATAATGTATTTAAAGCGAATGTTGCTTTATGTACCCTTGGTTAGAAATGTTTATGGCTGAGAAGATTTAATATTTGCTGCCCGTATGAACTACCTTTGTTAAAACTCGATATCTAATTTCATTTGCAAGGTTAATTAGTTTTTGAAAAGCAACATTAAAAAGGAAATGTTAGACTAATATATCGTAGTAAGAGACAGGCTCATTTTCCATTCAGTGGAATAGGCGCTTGAACACACGTAATTATATACATGTAATGAAATACCACTCACCTCCGCTAATATAAACTCATTTATAACCTAAATCCCTACGAAATGGTATAGGCGGTCAACGATTAAAACTTAATTTCTTCAAAACATATTATGTGCTCAGTGAATGGATCAAAACGAATGTGTGTGTTTGCTGGCAATACGAGAGGTGGACATGGAACACTGAGAGGATCAAGACATGTCATCATCGTCATGGAGAAAATAAATATATTAATAATGTTGATTTTACATTACTTGTCAATCGAGACAGTTAACGTATAAAAGACGATACTTAACTTAACTTCTTTTCAGATATGCATAGTTTTGTTATCATCACATCGTATCTGATGTACTTAAATATACGTGCATTTGTTTTATCACGTCTATATCTTGTATTTCATATATGCGTGTATTTGTTATAATGACATCTGTGTCCTGTTTTTCAAATATGCGTGTATTTGTTATCACAACATATATATTATTCTTTACCTGTTACCAGCAACTTCTGAAGACGCAAGCTTAACAGACCAAAGGTGCTTGTCAACTACTGAGATGTTTCCTACTTTTTGGCCAAGGAATACGTACCAACAGTGCCAAGGTTCGAGTATATTTAGGAAAGAAAATATATCACATTTGCCACCAAATCGCCTGATTCTCACTACTATGAACCTTTTCTACGGTTGGACCAGATTCACTCCTTGGACCACTTCGACTTTCGGGAAGAAATGTTAAAATGTTGTCGTTCCGATGTGGATATTTTACAGCGTTGTTGTGGAAAATATCGAGAATTATTCATGGAACATCATGAAGAGAACGATCCTTTGTAAGAAGCATGTACCATTGCCAAACCGTGTTACCTTAGAGTACCTCAAACGATTTATTCCCGAGACACCTTGGCTGCCATATGTCCTCAAACGACAAACTTTGTCTAACTTCAATACTCAGTCAAAGCCCTACGATTACTAAATTACTTGTGCGACAAGGACGAACATGGATCTAACATGAACGCGACGGAGGAGGCGAAAAGACCATCTGAAGGTATTCGGTGAATGTCTTGGACTTAGAAAACCCCAAGATCTTGTACGAAATTAACGGTTGCTTATTTCACGAATGTCCCATCTGCTACACCCAATGTGGCAGAAAAATCAAATTTTGAAACGGACCATGGCAGACTTGTAAAAGTCCACTTGCCAGCGGCGCTTGCAATTAAAAAAGAAAGGATACCAAGTAGTGGAAATGTGGGAAAACGAATATGATTACTGTTTGAAAAACCGATCTCGAGTTTAAACGCATCGTGACAAATTACGAGCGTGTGGACCCACTGAACCCACGGGACAGTTTGCAATGTGGGACAGACAAATGCCACCTATTCACTGTACCAATCGGAAGAGTATATAGGAGAGGAAATCAAAATACTTGGATGTGTGATCGCTGTATCATTACATGTGCAAATATTGTCACTTTTACGTAGGTCACACGTAATTACATTCAATAATACGAAGGCTTTTTAAATGTAAAGTTTTGGGTCCCACGGACTTGTACCAATCCGTTTCACCTCGCCATTGCTAAGGAAAACTGATGCTGCCATTGTGCACTATTTGTGCCGAAAAGTGTAACCAAGACCGACATTGTCAGCACACCCAGGAAGAACGAGGCTTGACGGGAACGTGGGTTAGCGTGGTATTGTTTAAGGCTCTGGACCTGGGATACCAAATGCTAGAAGTGTACAATATTTACCACTTTCCCAAGACAAAACAATATCAATAGGGTGACGAGACTCAAAAAGGCATTTTCGCAGAGTACGTGGATGCTTTTATAAAACTTTCAACCTAGTGCCACACTCCTGACGTCAAAAAGAAATTCAAAGAGAAATATTTTTAGCAGGAGTAATAACTTTTGATTCCATCGAGAAAAAAGAAAGAAGTCGATCGTTTTCCAAAGTGGACGTCGCTCGTGTGGGTTTTATCTTAGTCAAAGATCTGGACTTTGTAGAGGGTGACTAATTTAGAAATTTCATCATTGCGGTTTCCGTGACAGCCCATACTCACTTAAAATTGTACAACGCTTTAGAACTATTATGTGACGGTGTGCTGTATTTTAACACGGATAGTTGCATGTACATCAATCGCATGGGTTAATTTTACACGAACATCAAAGAAGACCGTGTACGAATATCGAGAAAAACAAAAAGTCCACACGGATTGAAAATTGAAAGGATTGGTTCTCAGTTATCGCAACAATCAAATGGTGAACTTTGGGGTCTTGAAAGAAGCTTTGCAGTCCTGAAAGAATCAAGATTATGAAGTGACCATCTACGTACCGCACAAAATTCTACGATTAGCTACACATGCAATCTTGCGTCGACCCTTGGAAACGGTATCATATCGTGTACTAAAGCGAGTAAGGCTTCCCAACTACTTCACTTTACGGACATGCCGATATTGGTTAGCATATAAAGGAGAAAACTTTCAAGACTGATATTTCATTGCGAACACAAATACTAAGCGAGAAAGATTAATTTTTTTGAACAGCCAGTATCAAGCGAACGAACACTCGAGTTCTATGCTGCGCATTGCGATTGCAGGGATGCCGTACTCTGTGACCTCAATGATTCAAAAGCACGTCATGGGTACATTGCTATGACTACTGACTACGTGACCTACCATGGAAAGTGATGATGTGTGTGCCACACCTGAAGGATGCGAAAGCGACGACACTCGTCATCTTGGACTTCTTACATTTTTTCATAGGGGAAGTCAACCTCCCCGTGAAACTTTGCATCTACCACCCTACGGATGTCATCCAACCCCACGTAAATTGTTACTGTACCCTCATCGAGATGAGCCTACAAAATACTTATATTCTTACCTTGTGCGTTTGCCTAAAATATGCAACTTTAACGTCGATTCAGTTTGTGATATTTGTTCTTACTCGTTCGGCTACACAGTTATTTTCGAAAATTTCATTGGTTTTAGATCATGAACGCTGGGTTTGTCATTCATCGTATTTATCCTATATAAATAAGCCAGGACACAGGATACGCTCGTTCATGATACGGTTTGTAAATACCGGTTTGCATTTCTAGTCTGGAATTTATACTCAATATAGTGCTTGTTCCATTCTGACGGATATGGTCATGTTTGAAATGAAGATAATTAATAATCGTCGCCGCTTGTTGGCCTTTAACTGTAACATCATCGACAACACCGGAGATGACTTCATGATTTTGAATGTTACCCGAAAATGAGACGCATCATTGTTGCGAAATTCGTTTTTGGCGCCTCGAATTCTTTTGATCAAATTATTCATGAGATCAAACAGATCTTTCTTCGGCAAGTCAGAATATTATATCAAGGTCAAATCTAGATTTAGATGGCCTGATTTTCGATAATCTCTCAAACTTTTCCATATTATTATTAAGACAAATATTTTTAAATTAACATGTTATATTATCTACAAATTCAAACATGGCTAATGGTAGAGCTTTAAAATACCGTTATCAACAAAACCAAGTCTAATATTACCACGATATGGTGCATTAGCGACGACGTCTGTTATAATTTCACCTTCATCTTCAATAAACGCTTCAGCGGTTAAGAAATATTTACTTGTACCCTGAACATGTAGTTCAATTCTTTCATGCTGATTTGGTTGTCGTGCGTCATAAGAATAGTATTGATAATCGCGTATCAATTTGTCTTTAAGAAACGAAGAATTCATATCTGATGCTTGATCAGATACACGTTTAAACATTTTTACTATTTTAAATTAGTATCGTCAAACACGAAGACTACGTCATACTATGAAGTTTCCAGCTATATTTGTTTCGGCTTCACCAGCCAAATCTGCTAGGTTTTATATATTTGCGACTTGATTTATTATTTTACTGACATTTGCAGGTAGAACTTTTAGTGCTGTCCAGTTTCACTGGTGGTTGTGGTTTTCGTCGCATTCATCGTTCTAGTCTGTCCTTGTTTGCTATGAACATTTTTGCTTTTGGAGCGATTCTTCTAAAACACTCCTAAACAACATCACCGAGAACATCACCGTATATCGCTTTGTATATTGGTAACTGAGAATTAGTATCGTGACCATAATCGGTTCATGTTGTGCATTATGCACAGCCATCTTATTTGTTATTCATTGATTTAATCACTGTGATATTTGTTAACACTTTCATTGATGAATGACCTAAAAACATTTTTATCCATGATACCGCCTGTAAATAATCGTTTACAAATATCAGATATTTCATTAATAATTTATGCAGATTTATTTCCAGCACGTTTGCCTCCGACTAGAATTTCTAATCGTTCAACATTGGCAAAAATACTTTCCGGACACAAAGTAACTAAACCTTTACCAGTTTTACCATCTGATATTTGCAGTAGTCATTCCATTAAATTATTAAAACTTTTAGTTAGTATCTCGCATTTGCGTCTAATTCTTCTTTTTCCTCACTTATTGGTTTGGAATGGTAGCTGTTCTTCTTTATGTTGCTGTTATAATACTGGATGTGCTTGTAATCGTCGTTGTAGAGAAACAGCAGAGAAGACGTGATCTGAATGAAACGTTAGGGTGGGTAAACATAAAAAACTTTTAAAAAGTCTAACGACAAAAGCCAAAGTAAAAAGCTAACCCAATGAGTAAACTCTTTGTCAATTGGAGGCATAGATTAACCTTATGTTTTTTATTTTCGTATTAAGGTTATTTTTTAAGCAAATGACGTTCCAGCAAAATGTCTGTTCGCACTCTCTGCTGCTAAGGCAGAAGATAATGAAAAGAGAAAAAGAGGAGATAACGGAGAAGGAATAAAAGCAGGAGGATACAAAATAGAGAAGAAAACAGAATGTAATAGGGAAGATAGCACGCTGGTTGCAAATAAAAAGACAAGACAGAAATAAGAAGAAAAAGAACAACACGGTTATTTTCAGGACCAGTCCATTTCCTCGAAAAGATAATTATTCTCTCCTGCCTAAATTTACTTAGTCTATTTTATATTTTATGTTTTCGTCGGAAAAGATTACTCTCTTGCCTAAAATTTTGTTTTGTCGATTTTAGGTGTCATATATTAATGTCCATAAATCTATGTATGTGTTATATTTATGTATATGACTCTACTGTATTTGTCTATACCTAGAGTAGCGCGTATTCAGGAACACTCTAGCCACATTGTTGCCAGTGTCCACTACTGTGACATCACCCACCTGTTCCAGTCCTATTTTCCATGTACAGTCCCAACCTTTTGTCGCTATAAATCTTGTCGCTAAATAGGCTCAGGGGTGGGTTTGTGTTTGTAATTCTAATTCCCATTGTCCCTGTATCGCCCTACTACACGACTACTATATTATGTTTGCCACACAAGCACTTGATTCGGGGGTAAACGAATGTGTACACTCACCAATTAACACAAGGTAACTCTCTCCGGTCATAATCTGACCCCTCGATAACTCCGATATGTTTTTCCAGTACTATCTGCCCATTCAGTCATTCATAGCGTACGCCACTGTAACCAAGACATTCCACACCTTTCATCCATTACCGTTTTAGTAACATTACTGATTCTTAAAGGCCAATTTTACGAAAAGTGTATCCGTTGCTTCGTGTCTTCCGCAGGGATCAACTTCCGGTCTGATTCGGAATCACTGTGACTATTTGACATTACGTATACAATCAATGACTGCCGAAAATAAATTAAAAATATCCATACTTTTAAAAAAATTATTAATTTCTTTAACGTTCACTGGAAAATAAACCTACGTACATTATCTCATCTAATCTGCTCATCTACTATATTGTATGTTTATTGTATTATTGTAGCGGTTATGACCCTTGTACATTTGCATCAAAAAGAAACATTCCAAATGCGATATTACATGACAGCAGGTAAATTCAAAATATTCTTTTCTTGAGAGAGATGTTAAAATCCATTTAGCAGCAATAAAGCGTAATAAAACATACTACGCAATACTATCCAAAATGGAAGAAATTACAATTATTATGTGGTGTGTATTGGCTAGACATTTATATTTAGATTCATACCCATCTCCATTCCAATGCTTAGATACTTGATTCAGGAGGAAAACAATAATTATAACACACCACTTAATTGGCTTATCATTATTCTCTCACCGCATCCCCGAATCCAGTATATAAATTGTTTATTTCTTCTTCTTGTTTTATGAAAAACCTGGGTGGGGCTAATGATCTCACAAGTTTTCTAACATATTCAAAAAATATTCTTTCCATGATATACAAACCAATTATATTTTTATTTAATTGCTTTTGGACTGGGACTTTTTCTACAAAGTGTAATTATCATGATTGATAATATATTTGATATGGCTATTTCTATAAATGTGAATATGAATATATCCGTGAATAAATATATCGTTTCCTTAGTTCGACAAGATATACAGGGGTAGACATAAAATCATTGGTATGCATATTTCTAAGAACAAATTGTCATGATATTTTCATGCCATAATATCCACTATGTTTTTCAATGATTCATTTCTTTACTAAATCACAATGCCAACCTACATGATATATTACAGCTCATAAAGAGAGAGGTAGAGGATGTGAGTTTATAAAATCATGTTAAATAATTAGAACCATACATCACCACTCGTTCAGAAAGAAAATCCTAAACTGATAGTTTTAAGTAAAATATATAATTTGAAACTTAAAACTGCAAGAAACACACACACACACACACAGTGTGTGGGTGGTGAGTGGGTGTGCATGTGGGTGGGTGTCTTTGTGCACTTAGATAACCAGTTTCTCAGTTCTGTCCTAGTATATTCCCATAAATAAGCATATCTTAGATTTTAGGACACTATCTCATCCTTCTGAGTAACAGACAACACTTTTTAAAGTAATTTGCCATTATATTTAAGTCTGTCAGAGAATCGTATCATTCATGTGAACAGAAACACAAGCCGGTAGATAGATATCTTATACTCCACGTTCACAAAAAGCTGTATTTCATCAACTTAAAGGTTTACTGAATACAATTGAAAACAGCTGATTATAAACAAAGAGGTTGCACATATTTGACCATGAGCAATTTTTTTTTGTCAGTATACCGCATCAATGTATCGAAAAGACGAAATTTGGGCAATCGTTTGTGTAAACACCACATCAACGGATCAAAAGGGTGAAGTTTGTGCAAGCTTTTATGTATATTTCTATAAGTTTGGATAACAATGTTACTTTAAAAAGTTTAAAACATGAATATATTGTGAACATGTATATTTCTATTTTAAACATAAACAAAACTAAACTGTGAGTTTAATATAAGATACACATAAAACAAAACTCTCCCATTTCTCATTTTGTTTCTGTGTATGTACATTAGATTAATTTAATGCAAACTTTTCTTTTTAGATTTAGAAACGGAAATGCCAATTTTTAAGCATAAACCGGTATATTAATTATTCCTGTCTGACTCACTAAATTCGTTATTAAAACAACTTGTACATTTAATCAAAATATTAGTTTTATATGTTATACAAGGTTCATCAAATAGGGTGAACAGATTTACGTTTTTTGTGTGTTATAATAGAACATACTATATTAACTGGCGAGTTGCACAATAATACATATCACTTATTTTTCTCAAGTCATATCAAGGCACTAGAAACTACGTTACACATAACTGACATAACCAAGGAAATGTAGTTTTGATATTTCAAACTGGCAATCCAGACTTAGCTTCTTCTTTTTACAAAGGATGCAGCTGCTCCATTTTTCCTTTCGCAGACGTTGTCATGTTGTTGTTTAATATGCCTCTGCATCTGGTTCTCTCTGATTTCCTGTCCGGTACGAAGGCCAAGTTTTACTTGCATCCACAATACTACAACCAACAAATTTAGTCTAAAACTTAACAGAAAGCTATTAATAAAATAATTTTTTAATAGAAATTAAAAGAAACAGAGCTAGTAAAAAATCTAAATAGTTTAAAAACACACAATGACCGGCTCATTTTTGAGGAAATGGAAAAAGTAGTTAACAAGACTGGTGACAGTGGTGTGACCCCTGCAGACATGGAAAATGCCGACTCGACGGACCATATGACGCTGCATGACATCTTAGACTAAAACGATGACTTTAGCGCTGGAAATCAACCTCCCAAAGCCGTAAGATCTAAATTGAATGAATACTTCTGGGCTGATCTACATGATCTGATCCAGGTGGCTTACCACCACCCTGGATGCCAATTAATAAACTTCGGAGTAACAGCAAGTGTACTTAAGCAAGCAGAAGTGCTGATGACTCTCCACGCTATGAATTACGACATAGACAAAATTGAAGCCCTCCAGAATGCTGGGTTAAATAGGTACATGTTGTACCCCAAGGACAAAAATGTCAAATTTCTGGATATTACATACATGGAGGCGAAAGGGATTACAGCAACGATAGAAGAAGCACCGCCTATCCAGAAAGAAGTAAGGCCAAAACTTGTAGATTTCCAGTCAATGGCCTACCAAGTGACATAAGTACGGAAGAGCTAGTAGATAAGGTGGAAATAAAAATGGGCGCAATAGTGAAATACCGCAAAATGTCGACCATATGGGGTAGCTCCCCCATTTCAATAGGAGCGAAAATCCTACCGATGACCAAGCAGGATGCTAAGAAAATTTCAATGTGGTTTTATTTGATTGGTTTCAAATTGAAGAGCTGGTATAGGAGTTGTGAAATCGATTAGAAATACCCAAAATGTTGCTGCACGGGACATGGACCGTGGGATTGCAAGCAAGGAGAAGCACCAACAGCAACCCCCAACACACCAAAAACATTTGCAGGTGCGGTAGCACAATCGACACAAAAACACCAACCGAAAAAGTAGGAGAATACCAAAGAGGGAAACAGTACACCAACACAACAGTTGATTCAGATACTTAACCCGAACACTACCAAAGCTAAGACGCCAGGCAAAGGGGAAATAACTACAAAGAAGAGGTTCCAGGTATTATACGAAGGGAAAAATGAAAAGGAAAACACGGGAATAGAGACGCGGTAAATATCGGGACTAATGCCACTGACTGCATCAACCCCGATGGAGGGGGGTGAATAAAAGCAAGCAATTTATCAACCTCGTCCAATGACATCGCATGGAGTGAGGAAATGGGCAAAGAAGAGAAAAGAAGTGAAAGACAGTCTAAAACAAAAGAGTATAAAAACACGAAAGGAATCTAAGACCACACGACTAAGTGAAACGGAGAGTGAAGGTGAAACAGAACATGACAGCGCAACGGACGTAACTAAAACAACGGACATACTTACGGGGGCGGGAAACATTATACACGTCTCAAATAACAACTGACTTGTATTTGTCCAAAAGTATCAGTACAATAGGTGATGATCCAAAGTCCCAAAATAAAATTACATAAAATAGACATCTAAGAAAAATAGTTAAGGGCTAACCAAACAACAATAACAACCTAATAAAAACAAAGCGATAACATGGACTAACACAAAACTGGAAGAAAAGAACTTCCGTTTAATGTCAATAAATGAAAATGGGATAAATATAGAAAAATCAGACAAGCTCAAAACTATAGGAGACTTTGACATTCTTTTTGTACAAGAGACACATAACGGACTAACAACCGATTTAAAAAATGAGGGAGAAAGAGATATGGACTGCCATATAATAACTAATGATTTCATAAAAAAGTATATAAGGGGAGGAGTAGCTGTTTTCATTAAAAAAATTAAAGGGGTATTAATAGGGAAAGAATAGAGGAGGGAGATTTGTTTAAGGGGCGTTTAATACAAATTGAAACTGGAGGGGTAAATTTTATCAATGTGTACATTCCAAAAAATAGGTATAGGTAACAGGAGTTTATTGACGAATTGGTTAAGTATCTTGAAAGGTTCACAATGGGGAACCTAATTCTGGGAGGCGACTTTAAGTGGGTAAGAGACGAAATAGACGAAATAGACAGGACGGGAAAATTGACAACAGAGGACAGGAGATTTAAAGAAAAGATGGAATACATAATGAAGACACAAATATTGGTAGACATTTACAGAGGACTCAACATGCTGAGGGTGGAATTCACTTTCGAATACAGATAAGGGTAGTAGGATAGATAAATTCTGAAGAACATCGAAAGCGACTAAAAGATACTTACAATCAGGAATAATTTTCTTTAAACTTTCGGACCATGCTTAGGATCGAATAAACAGTAACATAGAAAGAGTGAAAACAACAAGCTTGTAAAACTTAATAAACAATTTATTGAATACAAATATTTTGCAGAAAAGAAAAGTAAATTAAGGTTTTAAGAATCAATTCCAAAATTAATCCAAAAATAATTCAAAATATTATCCACTAGAGAAATTGCAAAAGTCCTGGTAATAAAATGTCCAAATAATTCCAAGTTCGAATTCAAGCGAAGTATCCAAGTTGGAAAAAGATCTCACTTGATGAAGTCAGTTATTGTTAATAAAAATCTATGAGCACAATTCTTTTCCAGATAAATAACAAAATAATTCCTCTTGTTCCAAACTAATTGATATAATTTCCAGTACGAGGTAATTTATAATAACTCAAAAGGGCACAACTTAATATTCTAAAAGCCCAACTTCTACTGAATAGCTCGCTGCAAAACATAGTTTATATACCTGTTTGTACGTAAACAAGAAAGGGGCAAAAAGAAAGATGTTTATATAAAACTCCATAATTTACTTGGAACCAACCAATCATTTTAAAAGCTTGTGTACAACTCTGAAGCTAGGTCAGAAATGAGGCCTACACCTGGTGTTTATTCTGTAAAGTACAGGTCGCCACTCCCCCATGAACGAATCTTAAAACTTAAAATGCCAAATTTAAATCTAACAAGCAAACAATAAAAATAAATACAAATGACTTATATCAAATATACGTAACAATATATATATATATATATATATATATATATATATATATATATAGAGAGAGAGAGAGAGAGAGAGAGACAGAGAGACAGAGAGAGACACAGAGAGAGAGAGAGAGACAGAGAGAGAGAGAAAACAAATATAATAAATTGGGGGCGAGGTCAAAGGAAGTTGAATAATACAAAAATAGCGAAGTAGGAATTTGGGAAGAAGATTAGGGAAGAAATAGACAAATTCCCCAAAAAAGGAAATTTTACATAATAGTGGAATGGGATAAATTAAAGGGAGATTCAAAAGCATTGCAATATATCACTAAAACTAAGAATCGGGAAATTAAGAGCCTAATAAAAACATGCAAAATACAGACCACAAAAAGAGCATTAGAAGATAAAATGAATAAGATAAAAGCAGAAGAATATAGGGGGAGGGAAGTTAAAGCGGGTACATTTATTAAATTACTCAAAAATGCGGAAGGATTATATAAATGGGAAGAGTTAAGAAAGGGGAGGGACTTTAGAGTCTTTAAAAATTGAAGGGGAAGGGACAATAAGGGCGATAAAAGAATACTGGAATACATACACAAGTTTTACAAAGAACTGTATACATCGCAGGACATAGATGACACACGAATAGACAAATATCTACAAAAGACAGAATGCGAGACGATATCCCCAGATCATAGAGACATATGTGAGGATTTCGTCACGCAAGAAGAGGTATTAAAGCACCAGGTGGAGATGGACTTTTCGCGGAATTCTAAAACAAGTAAAAATTGATATAAAAAGATCAGTGAGACAGGGATGTCCACTATGTATGCTATTATACGTAATAGCGATAGAAATTCTGAGCATTAGAATAAAACTGAGCAAAGAAATTAACGGGATAAACGTTCCAAATATAAGAGAAGAGATTAAAATGCTACAACATGCAGATGACTGCACAAACTTTGTACAAGACAAACAATCCTATATGACACTCATAAATGAATTTGAAAAATTTGGAAAACTATCGGGATCACAAATAAACACCGAGAAAACCGAACTATTACAAATAGGAAACTGGAGAGGCAGAAAACATGGTCTACCACTCCCCTTGATTAAGGATAAAGTAAAGACATTAGGTATCTTCTTTGGATAAAATGATAAAAAAGAAAGCCTAAGTAAAATTAAGGCAACAATTTCAGAAAATGTAAAAATCTGGGCTTTAACGCCATTGTGTCTAGTGGAACGGGCACACGTTGCTAAAAAAAATATGTATGTGCACTTAAGCTATGTTATAAAAACGTTAGACATAAATAACTTATAGATAAGGAAATTATCAAATACTTATGGGGCTTTAAAATGCACTACATTAACAAACAAAACAATATACAAGGACGGGAAAAAGGGAGGCCTTGGCCTCCCAAACCCGGTTCTTATTAAGTACACCAACATCCTTAACAGATTCAAGGAAATATAAGCAGAGTCAAAAATACATTAACATGGACTTTACATATACTATTTAGGATTCTCTATGAAAAAGAGAAAAGACATATATAATAATAATAAGCTAATCAAATTGATAGAATTGCTACGAAAATTCAGATCAATAAAGGAACTATTAAATAAATATAGGGATAATAAGGAATTATGGGAAATCGACACAAAAACTACATACAAATGGATGACAGATAACACTATAAATAAGGTTAAAAGCAAAAGTAGAACTAGAAAACATAACTATTAACTGGGATAGGGCTTGGGGGAAATTGGATCAAATTAGGATCACTAAAACTAAAGAGCCTCTGCTTCAAAAACATGCATAATGCGTGGTTGACGGGAGTGGTAGCAGTGAGACGGCATATGATCAGAGTATCGCCAAAATGTCCACTATGTAACAATGTAGCTTTTACAAAAACACGTAATGGTAGAGTGCGAGGTAAACAGGATTGAACGAGTACATATTTTACAACAAATAAGATAAAACCAACTATATAAGCAAGGAAACATATTATACTTGGATGGAAACTTTAATAAAACCTTACTATACAAAATTACAGATTTTATCATAGGAAATATGAAGGCATGCGGACAAATAGTAGTCATATGGAAACACAATAGATACGAAATAAAATATATAAAGGACCCTCAAGTGGAAAGTAGATGACTATGACGCCATAAGGCTAAATCAAAAGGCGCTACGCGAAGTGGAAAGGCTTATGGCAGAGTCGAAAAATAATCCATTTAGAGGGACACAAAGCATGCAACATGTCAACAGGGGATTAACGATAAATAGGATTATGTTATACAAGTTTCCCAAAAGGCATGCCCTGAAAAGGAAAATAAAAGTCACTTGTGAGCTAATCTTAACTCTACCTCTGTGTGTGGCTCCCGTACCACACAGAGAGCCCTGCTTAGAGGGTACATAAACATATTTTGGAAAATTGTTTAATGAAGTAATCTAAAAAAGTAGAGGCGACCTAACTCGAGGCAGGTTATGTGCAACTAAAATAAATAAATGTACGTAACTTGTCTTGAATAGAGTCATTCTCAATCATTTTAAAAGAAAAAATAACAGCAAAGTCTACACAGAATAAAAGTAAGTTATTTGATTTTTTTTTATAGTTGAAAAAATAAATAGGTAATAGTACAACGGACTTGCTTCGAATTTCAAGATTCATAGAATAAACATTTTCTGATAAATTAAAAGATGAAAATTGACGATCTGCTTATAGGTCCGGGTCACCAATCGGTGAACTAGAAAACTGGGAAATATTTGAAATAGGAAAGGCTATCCAAACAAACACAATTGAAGGAACCCAGAAATGGTGACAAAACCAACTCTGACGAACCGCCCTATAGAAACATTAGGGAAAAGAAAGAAATATTCCTTTCAAAAATATCATATAATTCCGATGAAAAAAATAAAGTTAGAAAGAATTAAATGGAAACAAAAATAAATAACATGAACAACACATCTGAGGGAACACAACACACATGAACACAACCTTTATAGTTTTTTGTAATGGGGTGGTGGGATATGTCTGGTGCCCCCCCCCCCCCCCGAAAAAAAAAAGAATGTCATCGCTATGCCATGATACACCAAACTTGAAAAGTACTGTAAATTAACTGAAAATTAAAGCAAATTCCCAAATCATATCAAGGCACTAGAAACTACATTACACATAACTGACATAACCAATGAAATATAGTTTTAATATTTTAAACTGGCCATCCAGACTTAGCTTCTTCTTTTGACAAGGGATGCAACTGCTCTATTTTTCCTTTCTCAGTCGCTGTTATGTTATTGTTTAAAATGTCTCTGTCCAGTTCTCTAAGATTTCCTGTCCGGTACGAAGGGCATCGCTATGCCATGATAAACAAAACTTGAACAGTACTGAAACTTAACTGAAAATTAAAGCAAATTCCAGATCAATTAACCATTTATACTTTCGTGTAAAGGAAGCAAACAGTTTCAGAAATTAAAATCAATCCCTGTGCATTTACTTCGTGATGCATGGCCAGAAGCTGTGAAAACAAGGTTCCGGGGTATATAACGTTACTTTGAATAGGCACGATATAGACTGATTGTGTTGACGTGCCTTTATACTAAAATCATATTCATATATTAAAAGATGTCAAATTATTGTACATAAATGACGTAAAGTAAAAGTATACAGATCAAGTTTATGTTAATAGATTTAATGCCTTGAAAAAAAGCTATGGTTAATGTGATAATGAAAGTTTTGAAGGTCTTCTTTCGAACTCTTTAACAGTTATTTGGAGAAGGCACTATAAATTATGAGAATGTTTGATCTCGAAATCCAACATAGGGACCCATAGCTATCCTACCTTGTCCATATATATGGTTACAGTACTATTAACAAGACTGCCTGTGAAGTTAGACGATAATATACGGGGCCCCTTGAGCTTCGGGTGCCCTGGGCATGTTTCCCACTTTGTTCAATTGATAATCTGGCCCTGCTTCTAGGGACCTAAACACTGAAAATGTAATGGAGTCCCCCACCTTCCAACGAAATGTAAAATTAGCAAAAAGAATATTAAAAGCTCAAGAAGTTGGTATGTACTAGTACTAGTATCATTCAGCAGCAGAGAGAGTGAACAGACCACCCTTTTCAGACAAAAAATTGATTGAATCCTCAAAACGGAAAATAGAGCCTTCCTACGAAATCTCATTTTTAACCCAAACAAATAAGTCTCCATTTAGCAAACGGAGACTTTACGATTTTTCAATCAATTATGGTCGGAACAATGTGGTCATCACCCTCTCTGCTGCTACAAGTTAACAAAAATAATGATTTCAACCGAATATTTGATCGAGTCTTTAGGACTTTACAAACAAACTAATCGCTAACACCTCATCTTGTAGATCAATTAAATTATTTGACTGGTCGGTGAGTCGGAAATTAATTCTCGTTAACGAATTATTATGGCATCGCATGTAGACAGGATTAATTGGGTTTTCAATAATTAGGAATCCTGGAGGAGCTGTTGGTGCAAACGAATAAAGAATATATCCCTGCTGAGCTTGATTTGATTGCTCTAGATTAATTTGATAGCTTCCTTCAATTGCATCACACACTAAATTGAGCGCAATCACCGTTGAAATATTCACATTATACGGGGCAATATGTCTACCACCACCATCTGGATCATTATTATACCTGAGGAGGACAGTTGAATCTGGTTTTTGTAGCGCCTTGATATCGGTTCTAACAATTCTTGCTAGTTCATCAGCGTTGTATTTGGGAAACTTGAAATTACGCAGATTGTCTTCTGTGATATTGTAATCGGTTAGGAATCGTTGTTTACTGTCGCTCTTGTCATTAATTATTGTTTGAATAATTAGTTCATAGATATATTCCATGTCAGATATAAGTTGATTTATTATTTCAACGTGTTTTTGCGATTTTGTTTTCCGTAGTTGTTCTAGTTGTGTTTCATATAATTGTTTAATTTCATTAAAATAACCACGGACGTCAGTTAGCGTAAATGAAATAGTAACAGATGAGTCGGCTGTTCTTTTAATGATAAAATCCCATTGCAATGTGTCTTTGTTGGTAAATATAAGTCTATCGGCTATTTTTCCTTTTCTTATATCAGATAAATTATCTCGATAACTGGGATTGATTTCATGATATGATTGTACGTCCGTGGTTAAGTCGGTGGCGGATTTTTCCGGTGGTTTTTCAGGCCATCCTAAGACTGTTCTCAACGAGCTGTTATATATATCTACAGCGTATCCCTCTGTGCTTATTTCGATCGACGACGAGAGCGTCGGTTGATGAAGATTAATAGCTATTTTTGATTCTTTTCCAGTGATTGATTTTATTCTACGCTGAATTTCAGCATCGATTTGCTTAATTTGGTACGACCCAGTTGGTAACGAAACAGTTTCCCACTCTGGAGTACCATCGGGTTTATTCTTATACGAGAACACCAGTTTGTTATTGGGTTGCTGACCGCCAAATGCAACCGATCTGATATTAGGCCAGCTATGATATACTCGTAATTTTGCCAGCGCGATCTCACGCACTGGAATCGGAGAAGGGAAATTCACACTAAATTGTGGGCTCGTTGATGTTATTGATATCATGCTTGTTCGTATCGGAGTGGTATTCTCCGCGATTCGTTGAAGCAGTTCGAGTGACATTATTGTTAACGCTGTCTTCAATTTCCAATTTCAACATCGCGGAGTTATACAACTGTGTCATCGTGGAAAATTCAACATCGGATATGAACGAATTATCTATCGACAGCGAGATCAACTCGGATAATTTCGAGTACGCGTCAAATACCACCCGGTACCGAGCTGTATAATCACTGAGTTTTTTCTGAGAACACGATGATAACTTTTTAGTTATCGCGGTGGCGACTGCCGCAATTGTTGTTGCCGCGGAGATAGCAATTGGAACTGCAATTGGAGCCATCATGGTCACCGTCGACAAAATAACCCCGGCGCTGGCCATCACACCGGACACAGAGTACACGGTGATGTCGATGATTACTATGCTGCGTCGGTATTTTTTCATTTTTTCACGATAGCGCTCAGAAAGTGATTTCAAGTCCGCGGAATATTCTTTCACGGTGTCGAATCGATATCTATGCGATTGTGATACCTCTGGGATTATTATCGGTTCTATTGATTTCATCGATGACTTCGTCATTGACATTGTTATTTTAAACCCGCTAGTGTTTTCAATTATTCGCCATCGTCCGGGTAGTATATCAGGGGGTAGTCTACTTCACCTACAAATTCTAAACACCAGGTTATTTCTTTTCTAATGGTGTTATCAACCGCGACAATCTCAAATTCTTCTTTAATCCCGATAATTACTGTTGCGGTGCCACCAAAGTAGGTTTTACCGCTCACGATGATATCAAATTGCTTGTTAGAGATTAACGTCATCCTGTAGATACCATGGGGCCACCCCCCGATATTGACTTTCAATTTAGCATTAGTTTTTTACCCAATCAAAGGTCCCATGATCGACCGTATACACGATATTTTTAATGCTTCCGTGTGGATTCGGAATCTTTACTTTTTTAAAATTTTCTTTTAGTTCAGAAATATCATTGTAAATTTCGAGATAAGTTTTCTCGATTTCGGTAAACTTCATCATCCTCCCGCATCCTTTTTATTAGAAAAGAATGCAATTAGAAGGTCTCTGATTCCAAGATTATTTTGTTCTGTAATATATCGGTCGATCTCAAAAAATGTTTTCGTGATATATTGGGGGTTGCCCTCAAAGAACTTATTAACAATTTCGTTGATGGGTTTTTGTTCGTCAAACGCGTTTTTAATTTCCGCGAGAGTCATACCTGCCACAAGTGGGGATCCAAAGAACTTATTAACAATTTCGCTGATGGGCTTTTTTGTTCGTCAATAGCTTTTTTAACTTCAGCGAGAGTCATGCCTGTCAATGATGTGGTTTCAGAAACAGGTGGTCTCCCAAGAAATTTATCCACGATGGTATTAAGTGTTGTTTGTCTCACCATAAACATATTAATATCTTTCAGAGTCATCGTAGATGTAGCTGGGACACCAAAGAAACTATTAGCGATGTAGGCATTGTGAGTATGCTTGCCGATAAACTCGCTAATTTCAGCGAGAGTCATGCCTGCTACAAGAGGGGTTCCAAAAAACTTAACAACGACTTCGTTAGTGGGTTTTTGTACCTTTTCAAGATTTTCTATTAGTTTAGAAATATCTGTGTAAATATCGAGATAATTTGCCTTGATTTCATCTTCATTCATCATCCTCCCCGCATTCTTGTTAAAAAAGAATAAAGATAGAAAGTTTTTAATTTCAGCGAGAGTCATGCCAACCACAAGCGGGGTTCCAAAGAATTTATGTACGACATTTTTGCGAAAACTATTATAACCTCGTATATGATCATCCAGCTCACGGCCGTGGGCGGCAATCTTGTCGGTGATCGTAGACACAAGTGCACCTGGTTTAAGTTGTCCATCGTTGGAATACAGCGCAACAGAGTTTTCATCGGCGTTGCGCTGCCGTATCAAAATGTCACCCGCGGATATATTACTGCTTTTCAATTTACCCTGGCAATCTTGAAATACAACTATTTCGTTCGGGTAAACACTTGCTAAATTTAACGTCTCAGCGATTTCATCTTCAATTATTTTTTTTACATCCTCGATAGAACCCGCAGATATTTCCTCGGTGGGTTCCGACATTGACAGAGATTGTCCCCAAATATTAATCATTATTATAAAGACTCTAGTATTTTTAATTTATTGATTCTCTAAAATCACCTTGTAATTTCCCACTCGTGTATTTATTTACAACCAGATGAGGTTGTTTCTGTGACGATGAAATTTCCGCGAGGACATTTAATACTTCACGGCCGCATATCGGTGGATCATTTAATTGTTGTGTTGGCAGCGTGGAATAAAAGAATCGGAAACTCTTTGAGTTTCATCGAAGAATTTATATACCGCATAAACTCGTTCGGTGGGGCTAACCCATATGAATCGAAATAGACAATCCCACGCGGATCGATCGCATATGCAACCCAGTGAGTTCCCGATCCGTTACTGTTATCAAGATTGATGATACCGGTTTCAACGCGTTTAGGTTTTCTCGGTAATTGATCTCTCATAAAAACCCCTCTGAAGTTTTTTATCGCTAGTTTTTTTTAGCAGCATCAATTAAATCAAAATTGGACATAGGGAGAATTGAGTTTTCAACTAATAAACCGTTCCTGGTATTCTCAGACCCTTTCCGCTGTGCCATGAATACGGGGTTCCTGGTAGGTACAACCCTTTTCCCTTTTTTTATATCCTTTCCCAGTTGCCTTTTTTAACGCCATCCCTGCCGCGGTCCCAACGGCTCCCAACGCTGACGCTTTCGCCACCGCTGGGGCAGCCGCTGCAATCAATGCTGGTATTGCAGCTAACAATGGAAATATACCACCTGATTGTATCATGTTGGCGACTGCGGCTTTGAAAATACAATTTGAACCCCTCTCTTATTCTTTAGCGCATCATTGAAATGTTTTATTTGACGATCCGTCAATGATATTTTATGTGTACCGCCGGACATCTGCGCTAGTTTTAACGTTATTGTTGTTCCACATTCTTTAGCGGATTTTGATCGCAATTTCTTGACCTGACCATCAGTCAGCTTGACACTAACAACACTATATGTCATTTTATTGTAAAACACATTTATGCTTTCAATTGATCTAATTGGAAACTTTTCAAGTTTCATTTACATATTTTCCACTGGTGCATCAACGATTCTCATTCGTCCACCAACAACTTCAAGTAGCATTGATTTGTCGCTGAGAATAACAGCAACCGCTCTATAATCAACACCACCAGGATCTATACGAGCCCGAAAATGAATGTCAACAACGGATTGCCTTGTTAAATCAAGATGCTCCAGCGAAAAGTAATAAATCGGATATAGGTTTTTAAAATCAAGTTGCGATATTTGTAAACCAGTATCAACATTTTGATCACGACCCATATATGACAGCATCCGATGATACACACGTGCTATTTGGTTGTTTCCGTAATTAAGCTGTATATCCGCAGATGGTTCTTGTTGTCCGTTTATTCTCAGTGAAACCTCACTTACCCCTAATCGATCAAATATCATATGACTGCGTTCTTGGGAGCGTAATCGATTCCGATTCTGCAGCGCTATAAATATATGACGTGGAGCTGAAACGCCTTGTTTTGATGCCAGGTGCCATGTAAATGTACCATTAACATTATCCTCTTTAGCATCAGTCGTTGTTGTTAGCCAACTTAGCAATGATTTACCGCCTGTGTCCATAAATGAGAGTAGTCGCTCTTCTGTGGTAATTGATGGGGCCATTACTGGCATCCACAATGCTAATTTAGTTAAAACAACTTTACCATCAGCGGCACCAGTACTCCAAATTGCCTCGTTGTCATTGCCTTTTCGCACTAACGCAATTGTGTGTTTGGCTCTATAAATAACTTTTCTGACATTTCTGCAGAATCCAAATATGTGATGGAGTGGAATCGCACATGAAAAATATCGCTGCTGTCCGTGCAATGCTCCTTTTCTTGTTGCAAATCCTAAATTGAAATTACCATTAACGCCTCTGAGAATATCAAACGCAGCTCCGGGTCTAGCTCGACGTTCTGGATTAGCTGCTTCTTGTTGATCGGCTTCTGAATTATCTCTTGCTGTTAACACTTTAATGTATTGAAGGTGGTCAGCGTTATCAGAAGTATCCTTTGCAAACATCATAGATGGACTAGCCGACCTTGTATAATCATCGGAGTATCTTGCTAGCCCGATTATTGTTGTTGCAACATCAACTTCACGGTCTATTGATTCAATTTCTTTTCCATCAATGAGATATCTTGCACTTTCAAATAACGCCATTATGCCATTATTAACAAAACCAACTCGGATATTTGGATCATCTTCATATGGTGGATCATTATGATCAGCATCGTTTGTTACGAGTTTTCCTTCTACTTCGATAAATGCTTCACATGGCAAACAGTATTTACTGGTATCTTGAACTTGAAGTTCAATTCGCGATCGTAGGTCGGGTTGTATTGCATGATAGGAATAGTATTGATAATCGCGGACGGAATTGTCCTTGGGTACTGGGGCTTCCATATCAAACGCGGGATCAGCCTGTTGTTTAAACATTTTATTAACATACTAGTGTTTTCAATTGTGAAACTCTTTATAATCATCGTCGTTTTTGTTTTCGTTTCAAACCACTTCCTGCTATCGCGTTCATGATAGCGCTATCTGTTACCGACGAAGCTGTCAATGGCGACGGAGTCACCGAAGCAGCCAACGACGCTAGTTTTTGTTCCACTGCACTATTTATTGCTTTGATCATTTTTGCAGGCATCACTGTAGTTGATGGCAGCACTGTTGGTTTCTTTCGCACCAATGATGCTATTTTATCTTTCGCGGCAGAAAATGCCTTTCCGGCAAGATTTCCAACAGCGCTGATTCCCTTATCACGAATAATATCAATGGCTTTCATTGATAATTGTTTAGCTAACGGCGCCACTTTTGGAGCCATTCTTGTAAATAGCCCCGCAATGTTACTGCCGAAACCATCTCCGTAATATGCTCTATAAACAGGCAATCGTGAGTTTACCACGTAGACGTTTACGGGTTTATCATGGTTGTAGTGTATGATCATCTTGTTATAAAACTAGTAGTTTTTCAATTAGTGATTAATCGCTGTAATAACCATGAGCGTCTTTGTGATTTTCAACTAATTCAGCAATGAGTTCTCGATATACATTAATGTCCATGATACCACCGGCAAATAACCGCCTGCAAATATCAGCGGCCTCATTAATTATTTCCGGAGAGTTATTTCCGGCTCGCTTCGCCCCGATGAGAACTTCCAGCCGTGATATATCACTGAGGATGTTACCAGGACAAGTAACGCTAGTGTTTTCAACTATGCCGCTGCCTAAATATCCATCTCCAGTTGACTCCTCTTTACCCAAAAATCCAGCTGGATACCCTTTATTTACTCTAATCAATACTTCGTCTTTAAAACTCTCAAAATCATTGCGGAAACTTTCTGTGATTCTAAATCTACCACGGTTTGCCAGGTATACTTTTTTTTATCCAATCCTCGTCGTTTTTTATATACTCTTTATACTCTTTTTTTTACAGCTATTTCTCTTTGATCGAGTGAAAAATTCCGCGCGGTAAAGTTAATTAAATTATTATCATCTTTAAAATTTTTAATTTTGTTGTATGCATCGTATGTAAATATACTTTGCGGTGAATAAATTTTTTCTGTAGTAGCGTCTCCTTTCTCTTCTTCTGGTTTTCTTGCAGTAGCACCTAGTTCTTCTAGTACTCGCTCTTTTTTTTTTTTGTTGTTGCCGTGAAGTAGTTATTATATCTACTGGAAGTGTTTCTAAAGACTTTTTTGTTTGTTCGGTCTCTGCTGCAATTTTTTCAAGCACACCAAGAACGGGCACTTCTCGTCGCTTGCCTTCCTCAGGAATATCCCCAAATATTGCTCGTTCAGTTGCTGTTTTCATATCGCTGGTCGCCTTAGTTACCGGGGCGAACAGTTGTTCACTTGACACAGAAAAGTCAGTCTGCGCTTGTTGTCGTTGTTGAAGTTTCTCGCGAACTCTGTCTCGAACCGGTATAAACTTTTTAATTGCTGCTAGCCGCTCTCGGGCTAATCTAGTTGTAAGCGATTCACCTACCATATATTGTTTGTGAACTGAATTTTCAAATGTGAAACTATCACAATTAAATGCTGAGTTATTAAATAATGTACCATCAAGCTAACGTATCCATCTCCGACAAGGTTAACCTGTACGACGCCATCCGCGAGTGTTTCAGAAATCACATCGCTGGGGGTTTCAGAATTGTAATATCTGAGAACGGCGATGAACGATTTTTGTTAACTCCGCGTCAACAACAACAACTACGTGAAAATGGAGGCGTCGCGGTGATTACTTGCTACCACAACCAGATCATCCAGTACGCACATAGCTGCATGAGCAAGCCCAAACTGTTGAGTATCCTTTCAGAAGAAAATCCTATGTAGTTACAAAAAACGCTAAAAAAAATAAATTTTTTAATAAAAATTACTGAAGGCCTATTTTTTATAGTAACACTCACGTGGTTAAGATACTGGTTTTTCCTCGTTTAATATTTTTCTAAGATCACGAACCTTAGAACTAATTTCAGCTCGTTTTTGATACTCTTGGCCGAGCTTTTGACGTATTGCTTCAACGGTGCTAAATAGCGTTATAAATGCATTAATGTCGTTAGAGTACAAAGAGGCATAGATGGACTTTTGAATTCCTTTCACGAGTCTGTACATCTTAGGTAAAACATAACGACCCTTACTAGACTGATACTCGATGTCTTCATATTCCGAGGTAATCCTGTCACAGATAATACTACCCCTCTATTTTTTAAATCTGAGATTTCAGCAATTATATAATTTACATCTTTGATATCCATATTTTTATAAAAATATAGATATAATACATTTTACCTCTAATTATTAAAAAAAATAACACTCATTTGGCAATCCCGCTGGCGCCCTATGACGTCAGAGAGACCCAGAGGTTACTTTATTAACTTAATTAAGGACAGCACAACACGCATCTTTGGAACTCCTTGGGTGCCTTCGCATCCAAGTAAGCCCGAAGTAACCCGAAACATACATCTCCGGCGTGAGGCCTAACGTGGCAAACACCATCTTAGACCGCCCAGAAGATATGCTTGGGGGGACATCGCTACATATACTTAATTAAGTTAATTAAGGAAAACCCCAGTTGGCAATCCCGCTGGCGCCTTATGATGTCAGAAAGACACAGAGGTTACATATACGACAACACATCTTTGGAACTCCTTGGTGCCTTCACATCCAAGTAAGCCCAAAGTTGGGGGACGGCACTACATATACTTAATTAAGTTAATTAGGGATGGATATTTACAATGAAACGATGATGGTAATGATGTGGGACGGCACAATTCCATATAAGGATGGTATATACAATGAAACGATGATGGTAATGATGTGGGACGGCACAATGCCATATATATTTCCACTCGAGTGTTGCGGCAAATTTTAGGCATAACAAATACTTAATTAAGGATGGTATTATTCAATGAAACGATTGATGTGGGACGGCACAAGACAGCACAAACATGAAACGACGGGGCATTTTTTCTACGGCCAATCCAACCAATCAAAATCAACCAAACTAAATTAACCCGGTTGCATGATTGACAAAAGACAACCACACGCCCGTGTTAATGGCGTTGGTTAGTTTTGATTGGTCGGAATTGGCTTTCGAAAGCCCCAAGCTTATTACGAGCCAAAACGTATATAAGGCGACTAATACAGCAGCGTTGATTCATGGGTGTGTTATTTTATTTCCTTGAATTACTTATTAATGCTGTTTCACAACATTTAAAACAGATAAATACTTTAAATAAAACACTAAACAAAATAACACAGTTGTTAGATCAACAGCGTGTATTCTCCCTGTTCTAATTCTCTAGACAAAATGCCTTATCGATTAGATCACAAAGAGCTGTATACAGAGGAATTTTAACCACGCCCACCTACTTCAATGAATGGGAAAAACTAGTATTTCCGGTTGAGCTAACATAGGTATTGCGCTGGATTATAAAGAACGTCTGTACTAAATGGTCTAAATAAATACAACTGTTTAAATAATGCAGTTTTAGCCAAAGCGACAATAAAAGGTTTTAGAAATTGTTAAAAATACAACTACCAAAGCTATGTATTTACTCCATTACAGTCACGTGGGCGCGCCTAGTCAAGGTATACAGGTAATAGCAGACAGCACACTTCCTTTGACGTCATAATACAAGGGAATTTAGTAGGTAGAGTGTTATGAGTTGTGGCGGATTTATCCATAAAGGATTTATCTCCCTTGAATCGTTTTAGGTGTATACGAATTTTATTTTATGACCATTTTTTTTAGACGGAGCAGTTTTAATTATATTTTCTGCAACAAATCGTATTGTAGCCCTACAAATATCAAAGTATCTACTGGCTTCATTTATTGATTGAAAGTTTCTCTCTTCATTATTTTCTAAATCAAACGATTTGACCCCCTAGGGCGTTTAGCGTGTTTGCCAGTTCCACCTAATTTTGCATTCCGACTTTGTGAGACGGCTTGAAGATTCCCAAGACAGTTATCAGTCTTCACGCCATTTACGTGATCAATCACAAATCCGTCTTCGATTAATCCGTAAAATGCTTCATAGATGGCTCTGTGACAGAGATACTTCTTCCTCCCAGCTGTAAACATCAAGTATCCCATATTATTTACCCATCCAACCGGTTCTTTTAGTCTGCGGTGCCTGACAACACCATCACTGGAGGCTTCGTAATTAACAAGCACTGGATGGGGTCTGAAATCTTGGCTCATTTGTATAATAATACTATTTGTCTAATTTATATCTGCTTTAATTATAAACCTCTGTATATAATCTTGAGGGGTTTTGATGACCTTGTCATCGTTAGGGTCAATGACGGTATTTTGTATTCGTTTGTCATAATAGCGTTTTAGTTCCCTGTATCGTTTACCCCACAAGCAAGACACAACTGTGATTTTCCCCTTACCCCAGCCCCACATCGGAGGCACGGAAGGGGACCAAGAGAACCGTTCCGAACACTTTGTAAATGATACCCACAGAATTCGCTTCTGCATGATTTGTTACACGGGGTTGTTGATCCAATCATTAGCCACTTGCAGTGATTCATTATACTATATTTTTCTATTTATATACTTGTTTTAATTATAACATGGAGGAGTTCAAGAGATTATCGAAAATTAAGCCCTGGAAAAATGCTAAATTCAATCTCGATAGGATCTCTGATACACCAAAACGTCTAATCGGTGATAGAACTATACTGGGTAAAATCAGGGAGTGTTTTAATGAATTCTACCGAGACGGTGCAGCACACTGTTGGTCGACATTTCGAATCATTGATGAAGATGTCAATGTACCCATCATCGATGCTACTATGAACGATGAAAGAGCAGCTGAGATAATTTCACACCTTGGCCCGCCAAGGGGCTGGAAATCCAAGGGTAAATTGCAAAGCAATTCCCAACAGAAGTATTTTTCAGAATAAAATTCATTATCGAAGTCGAAGGCAAATGGATTATCAGGGATAAATTTGAACCAATCCTCAAGGATAAAAAAACTGTCATTGTAAGTAGAGATTCCAAACCAGGAATTCTAACTGGAATTCACAAACCATACTACGAGAGATCTTATCCTATAACAGCAATTGTTTATGGGATATATCCGTTAAATGATAAACTCGATATTGCAAAACTAGCTTCTATGAAATATTCTAGTTCACTGAATTGTGTAGCAACACGGGTAATGGAACACTTCACAAATGCATCCCGAGGAAATAAACTGATCTGCGACGTAGGAAAATAACCGAATGGGAACTGACAGTGAAACAGCACGGTGCAAAGATTTCTGATATAGCTAAATTAGAAGCATTATTAAAATTCCCAATATCAGTAACGACAATAACCGGAGAAGTATTATACGAACCGAAATATCAATCGCGAGGAGCTCCAATTAAAATCATGGATCATAACAGACACGCGTGGACGGCTGCAGTAACAATATTTCCACGAGATAGAACCGTGAGATATATCCCCAAGGTGTTCGTCGGGGATGTTTTTTATAATGAGAAATTATTCGATGCTATTCACACGATGTGTAAGGATGATCCTGTGTCAGTGTGGTTACTTAGAAGTGATGAAGATCCCGAAATAGGATTTGATCAATTTGTAAGACCAAATGGTGAATTATATCGCGTTGAAGAATTAGATAACAGAATGAGAAAAATCGCTAATGATTTTTCACCGGAGAGTTTCCATGAAAAACTATTAACGGGTAGTTTTACTATTCCATCAGTGGTAGCTCACTTCGCAAGAGAAAAAAACTCATGGCGTCCAACACGAAGTGATTTTCTCGAGGATGTTAAATTGAGTTGCATCGATTTTGGTCATGGGGGACTGTGGAATACAAAATACTCACGTGATGGTATGATTTCAATTGATATATCCGCGTGTTATCCTGGAAGTTTCCTCGGGTATGGAGAATGTGCTGAGTACTTTAAACGATTTGGACACCCCACGCATGAAATGACTCGTGTTGCGATTAATGGGCCATTACCTGATTTTGATTTAACCGGATTCGCTCGTGTGATATCATTTGAACTCGCTACAGGGTTACATCCGTGTAGTTATGTTTGGCTTGGTAGACATATATCTGAAAAGGCCTGGATGCCAATAGTGTTACTACGATATATTATTGATTGTGGTATGCTAATATCGTTGATTGTTTCCGAAGCTATTATATGCTATCGAGCTCAGAAAGAAGTTTGGCTACCACAACCCGATCTAGATCGTATAATTAGCGAACAGCGAAAACAGTTTCCAGATTTTAATGAAGAACAAATCATGAATTGGTCTAAGAAGTTATTTGAAATCAAAAAAGAACAAGCAAAAGATTTTGGACGAAGAATAATCGGTAAATTTACCCAGGGTGGAAGATACGACAATGCAAAATATTCTTCGCGGTTGATCATAGACATCGCTGAATACGATTTTATTGTAACGGATTTAACGAAACAGGGAAAACTTGTAAATCGTAAAGACGCTTTCCTACCCGATGGAAGACGATTAGGTACAATTGTTACCTATTGTGATGGATATATTAAACAATATACGCATTTGAGAAGTTCTATGCTAGCTTATGCTTCTATCAATTTATTTTCGATGATAAATAGATTTCCTAATACCGCAGTTAGAGTAGCCACTGATTCTATGTATATCCACGAGAAATACAAATCAGATGTAGCTAATTTCACATATCCGGAGGCAAATTGGGGATGCTGGAGATTTAAAAAGGAGACGCTACATGAGTATTGTGAATCGGCAGATGTTACCATGGATGAAAAGTACTTAAAGTGTGATGAGATTCAATCCGAATTTTCAAATGCACCACCGGTATCTGATCCAATATGTAGATACAAAACAGTTTATTTAAACGGTTGTGGTGGGTCAGGAAAGACAACTCGTGCAATTTAATTATATCATAGAAACGCTAGCGTTTCAAAATCAAACATGATTGTCCTAACACCTTCTCACAGACTCGCCAGAGAGATGAAACAACGAGGAGTAAATGCCTGTACTTATCATAGTTTCTTTCGATGGAAAGGCGATGAATGGACTCCTGATCGAATGGGCGATACATTCATTCCTGAAATCATAATTTGGGATGAAATATGCACAGTATCGTTGAAAATATTACAAACATTTCTTGAGTGGTTGTTAAACAAAAACACAAAAGTCGTCATGTGCGGTGATCACGGCCAACCACCACCATTTATCGGTGCATCCCCACATGAATGGCTAAAGGGTTTTGTAGACTTTTTGTAGACTATTATGAAGAAATTACCACTGATTATAGATCACTTGATGAACAATTACGCGAGTTCAAAGCGCTAATTAGATTACAGCCGGATAAAATCCAATGTGAAATAGCGCGTGAAATAATTTCAGAAACTCCCGTGAATGATTTTTGGGAAACGTGGAGACCAAACGATTTGATAATTGCAAGTAGAAAAATAGTCAGAGACATACTTCAGATGAAGTTATTTGAATTGCATAAAGAAAAATTTGCAACACTTCCAGTACCGTTGTGTTATAGGCCTTCGGATACACGAAAACAGAATATAGAAGTTGATATTCCAAGACCAAAATGCGAAGGATTTCAAAAACAGAATTTAGTGTTAAATGATATTGTGCTGGTTGATATCAGCGTCGTTGAAGATGCACTGCGTGCTAATAATTCCCCGTGGACGCTAGGTTACGCAGCAACAATACATTCTTCACAGGGATTGACTATATCAGATACAATTGTTTGGATGGTGGATAATCACATCGAATGGTCGAATTTAGTCTATCTTGCAGTATCCAGAGTACAAAGAATAAATCAACTTCGAAGAATTGTTTTCGATGATGACACCATAATGGATGATGCTAGCATCGTTGATGTTAAAATTATTTATAAAAAACTCTCCGGTTACAAACAACAAGACAAAAAAAAAACAACGAGAATTTGATATTGATGCTGAATTAATAATTACGCTGAAGCAACAACATAATAATCACTGCGCAAGTTGCAATTGTATAATGCGTTGGCAGTATTCGGATAAAGATCCTCGCCAATTTACCGTAGACAGAAAAAAATAACAGTCTCGGTCATGTCAGAAACAATGTGATGTTGACTTGTCTTGAGTGCAACAGACGCAACGGCGCTAGTTAAGACCCCGCGGTGGTAATTGAGTATCGTCAGGAATCACTTGTAATTGTTCGCGTGTAAAACCCCGCTGAGGGGCAGTTGAATCCAATTTATAGATTGGAGGTCTACCAGTTGATCATGTTATAGTAGATATCTTGTGTGCAGTAACACTCCAAATAGGATCAGTAGCCCTCTTTCTGCCACCTTCAAGCTCTCCTGGTTCGTATAAATATCTCACAGTGACATTACTACCAAGAATTGGCTGAGAAACGCTATCCCGCTGTGGTTGTGGTATATACATTTTTTTATTGCGTTGTTAGGTTTCATATTGATTGCTCTGGTAATCTCGTTATTTAGAGCTGCAACTACCCCTGGTTAACCTTTTGACCCATTCACGGGATCGCTTTTCTTGGATGAATTCTTTTGCGTATTGATATCCAAATAACCGCTCAGCAAGAGTCCGATTAAATCGTTCAACAATTGCCTGATCGCGATGTAGTGCAGTATGCCCCCGTCTGATGGTGACATTGTGATCTTTAATCGCTGATAAAACAGTGCCATGAAATTCCTTGCCAGGATCAACCTGTAATAGATTTGGCCAGCGTAGTGGGCCTCGTCGATAAATCTTTTCAAATGCAGAAGCAACTTCAGGTGATGATTTTGTTTTTAGCGGTTCTGCTTGTTTGTATCGACTCTCAACGTCAACTACGGTTAGCGCGTATTTGTAACCGTTGTCATGTGGTAAAAACAATAAATCAGCTTGATTAACTTCATTGGGTACAGTAACATCAAAATACGAGAAATTGATTTGTTTAGGACGCGGTAGATAAATTTGCCATATAGCCTGTTTGGATAACCAATTAGCCGCAGTAGCCTTTTTCACTTTTGCGGCGCTGGCGAGTTTACTGATTGCTGCTTTACCCTTCCAGTATCCTCTCGGAGAATAATAAATAGATTCCATATTATTAATTACCGGCACCTAACATCAATTTGCCTTTCATAGCCGATTTTACCAACCACGAAGCCAATTTTTCTTTCAAAGATTTATCAGGAACAGCATTTAACGCATGAATTAATTTCACATCCGCGAGATGCCTGTTTTGCAGATTGCTGCTTTTATATGCAACATCATGAGCATGACACGCCTTATCAATAGCGTTTATCGGATACTCGCCTTGTCGGGGCTGATTTTGATAATCAAGTCTGATATCTAATCGTGTTCCGGGGCCACAGTAGCTATATCCTGGAAGGTGCTTTTCTCCGGGGTACTTTGCCCATGGGGTTCCAGGGAGTTTTTCAAATTTGGCTGCGATATCACCTCCTCGTTTTTTTTAAAACATCTCCGGATTTCATAGAAACAAATCTAAATTTTTTTGTACCACATGTTGCACATCTACCAGTTAGTGCTGATCTGTTATTTTTAGTTGTGATCGTCGTCACATCATTTGTGTTAGTACGCGTTTTACACTTCACACAATATAGATCCATAATTTATGTATAGAGATATGGATATAATTGATTTTTCAGCGACTAAAACAAGAGAACCAGTTAAGCATCATGCAGCGCTACCAAACTCTATCCGCGCAATTATAATCGGGCCATCTGGATCCGGCAAGACGCAATTGTTTCTCAATTTAATAGTGAGATGGATGAAGTGGGATAAGTTGTATTTAGTTGCTCCTAGCGTAGATGATCAGCGATGCTATGAAGTGTTAAAGGATTTTAACGAGAATGCATCAGAAATTAAGGGTGAGAACGCCATCGATTTGATAACTGATATTGACGAGGCGCCATCCGTGGATGACCTTGATGGGAGCATTAACAATTTAGTCGTATAAGACGATGTGATATTAGACAATCAACAAAACCCAGCTAGAATATTTTCCCAAGCCAGGCATAAAAACACCGACGTGATATATGTCACTCAACGCTACACACAGATTCCAAAAGTGATTAGAGATAAGTGTAATATTCTTGCTGTGTTTAACGGCGTTGATACACATACGTTGCGAAATATTTGGCAGATATGGTGTTCCGATATGGACTTCAATCAATTTAAAAATTTCTTTAGTAACGCTCAGTCGACCCGCACGGATTTTTAAAAATAAATTTACATGATCCTCGGACACGATATCGTATCGGACTCGATCAAATATTCGGTTGAAATCATTTATTATTTTTGTTAACTTGTAGCAGCAGAGAGGGTGATGACCACATCGTTGCGACCAAAATTGATAGAAAAATCGTAAAGTCTCCGTTTGCTAAATGGAGACTTATTTTTTTGGGGTTAAAAATGAGATTTCGTAGGAAGGCTCTATTTTCCGTTTTGAGGATTCAATCAATTTTTTGTCTGAAAAGGGTGGTCTGTTCACTCTCTCTGCTGCTCATTCAAAATCAAAATACTCGTACATGCATATCAAACGGGTCATATATAATTGATTCACTTTTACTATCAACAATTAATTTGAAATTTGTCTGGTATCCCTGTTGGGCTGGTGACGTAAGCACGTGCTTATAGTGCTTAAAGGGTGGTCCTACTACCTTGTGTCCGTCTGTCAGATGAATTAATATATCAAGAAATTATTTGGTTACTAAGTAGTGACATGACATTAATTTACTTGCCTTTTTGCCTTTTTCCTTTTCTTCTATTACAACACTTTAGAAGAAGGGCAATGATCAACATGGGACCGATGAATAGAAGAATAGAAGATAATGCAAATACTGCGATCAGGCCTGTATTTTCATCTTTGTTGGTAGAATCGGAAATATTGAAAGAAGTGGAAAATGAGCCAACACAACGTATATGGGTTCTCCTTCGTTAATGTCTTCGAAGTTGAAATGAAGTCTCTAAAATTATTTTACAAACTTTGTTGGCTTTAATTTCATGAGAGATGATTTTAGCGGAGCTACAGATAAATAGCAAAATGCATACTGCACTATTCAACAGAGATAAAACTTTAGCAATAGTATGTTGAATATGTTTTATTTAATTACAACTGAGACTGATTTTACCAGGTAAATCATGCATACATACATACATACATACATACATACATACATACATACATACATACATACATACATACATACATACATACATACATACATACATACATACATTCATACAATGCCATCATCCATCCATCCATCCATCCATACATACATAATTTATTTGCCTGGATTATATTATATTATGTGGGGGAAAATAATCCATTAAGACACTTGTTGTGTGTGTGTGTGTTTGTGTGTGTGTGTGTGTGTGTGTGAGAGAGAGAGAGAGAGAGAGAGAGAGAGAGAGAGAGAGAGAGAGAGAGAAAAAAAAATATAATAAAATGGGGCGAGGTCAAAGGAAGTTAAATAATGAAAAATAGAGAAATAGGAATTTGGGAAGAAGATTAGGGAAGAAATAGACTAATTCCCCAAAAAAGGAAATTTTACAATAAAAGTGGAATGGGATAAATTAAAGGGGAGATTCAAAAGCATTGCCAATATATCACTCAAAACTAAGAATCGGGAAATTTAAGAGCCTAATAAAAACATGCAAAATACAGACCACAAAAAGAGCATTAGAAGATAAAATGAATAAGATAAAAGCAGAAGAATATAGGGGAGGGAAGTTAAAGCGGTTACATTTATGAAATTACTCAAAATGCGGAAGGATTATATAAATGGGAGAGTTAAGAAGGGGGAGGGACTTTAGAGTCTTAAAAATTGAAGGGGAAGGGACAATAAGGGCGATAAAAGAATACTGGAATACATACACAAGTTTTACAAAGAACTGTATACATCGCAGGACGTAGATGACACACGAATAGACAAATATCTACAAAAGACAGAATGCGAGACGATATCCCAGATCATAGAGACATATGTGAGGATTTCGTCACGCAAGAAGAGTATTAAATCACCAGGTGGAGATGGACTTTTAGCGGAATTCTAAAACAAGTAAAAATTGATATAAAAAAGATCAGTGAGACAGGGATGTCCACTATGTATTCTATTATACGTAATAGCGATAGAAATTCTGAGCATTAGAATAAAACTGAGCAAAGAAATTAACGGGATAAACGTTCCAAATATAAGAGAAGAGATCAAAATGCTACAACATGCAGATGACTGCACAAACTTTGTACAAGACAAACAATCCTACATGACACTCATAAATGAATTTGAAAAATTTGGAAAGCTATCGGGATCACAAATAAACACCGAGAAAACCGAACTATTACTAATAGGAAACTGGAGAGGCAGAAAACATGGTCTACCACTCCCCTTGATTAAGGATAAAGTAAAGACATTAAGGATCTTCTTTGGATAAAATGATAAAAAAGAAAGCCTAAGTAAAATTAAGGCAACAATTTCAGAAATGTAAAATTCTGGGCTTTAACGCCATTGAGTCTAGTGGAACGGGCACACGTTGCTAAAAAAAATATGTATGTGCACTTAAGCTATGTTATAAAAACGTTAGACATAAATAACTTATAGATAAGGAAATTATCAAATACTTATGGGGCTTTAAAATGCACTACATTAACAAACAAAACAATATACAAGGACGGGAAAAAGGGAGGCCTTGGCCTCCCAAACCCCGTTCTAATTAAGTACACCAACATCCTTAACAGATTCAAGGAAATATAAGCAGAGTCAAAAATACATTGACATGGACTTTATATATACTATTTAGGATTCTCTATGAAAAAGAGAAAAGACATATATAATAATAATAAGCTAATCAAATTGATAGAATTGCTACGAAAATTCAGATCAATAAAGGAACTATTAAATAAATATAGGGATAATAAGGAATTATGGGAAATCGACACAAAACTACATACAAATGGATGACAGATAACACTATAAATAAGGTTAAAAAAGCAAAGTAGAACCTAGAAAACATAACTATTAACTGGGATAGGGCTTGGGGGAAATTGGATCAAATTAGGATCACTAAAACTACAGAGCCTCTGCTTCAAATACATGAATAATGCGTGGTTGACGGGAGTGGTAGCAGTGAGACGGCATATGATCAGAGTATCGCCAAAATGTCCACTATGTAACAATGTAGCTTTTACAAAAAAACGTAATGGTAGAGTGCGAGGTAAACAGGATTGAACGAGTACATATTTTACAACAAATAAGATAAAACCAACTTATATAAGCAAGGAAACATATTATACTTGGATGGAAACTTTAATAAAACCTTACTATACAAAATTACAGATTTTATCATAGGAAATATGAAGGCATGCGGACAAATTAGTAGTCATATGGAAACACAATAGATACGAAATAAAATATATAAAGGACCCTCAAGTGGAAAGTACATGACTATGACGCCATAAGGCTAAATCAAAAGGCGCTACGCGAAGTGGAAAGGCTTATGGCAGAGTCGAAAAATAATCCATTTAGAGGGACACAAAGCATGCAACATGTCAACAGGGATTAACGATAAATAGGATTATGTTATACATGTTTCCCAAAAGGCATGCCCTGAAAAGGAAAATAAAAGTCACTTGTGAGCTAATCTTAACTCTACCTCTGTGTGTGGCTCCCGTACCACACAGAGAGCCCTGCTTAGAGGGCACATAAACATTTTTTGGAAAATTGTTTAATGAAGTAATCTAAAAAAGTAGAGGTGACCTAACTCGAGGCAGGTTATGTGCAACTAAATAAATAAATGTACGTAACTTGTCTTGATAGAGTCATTCTCAATCATTTTAAAATAAAAAATAACAGCAAAGACTACACAGAATAAAAGTAAGTTATTTGATTTTTTTATAGTTGAAAAAATAATCAGGTAATAGTACAACGGACTTGCTTCGAATTTCAAGATTCATAGAATAAATATTTTCTGATAAATTAAAAGATGAAAAGTGACGATCTGCTTATAGGGTCCGGGTTACCAATCGGT